>BPTQ01000009.1:189282024-189731610 GCA_019973895.1 Chrysanthemum seticuspe
TGAAAGTCCCCCTTGTAGTAGGGAACGATCGACGGTACAACGGGGTACCATTACTCCGACGACTACTCCACTTACACAAAGTATTAGGAGGATGGAGTGGACAACGATGACTACCACTAGGTAACCAATTGTAACCACTTCCGGGTAGAAGACGGAAACTTCGTTGAGTACAACGAGGTCTGGTTGGTGAGACAGGGTCAGGAGGTGGGTGTGAACGATGAGTACTCTGGTGTGGGTGGTCTATGCAAATCTGACTCATCATGAGTAGCAAGTGTGGGTGGAGGACTGGGACAGAGTGGTTGGTCTGGAGCAACATGAGTTGCTTCAAAGGCAGAAGATGGGCCTTCACCAATGTTAACCAATGGATCACCATCAGTAGCAACAGGTGAGGTAGGAGGATTATGAAACACATTCACCTCATCAGCAGCCTCATTACCATGGGGCAACATGGCAGCTAGCAAGGGATGATGTTCCCCCTGAAAGTGGGTTTTCATGGTAGCAAACAATTTAGCAGTTAAAGAACCGATAGGATAAAAGGCTTGGGCTTGGGTAGAGGTATCTAATATAATTTGTAAAAACCTTGGGTACATTAAAAATTTTCCCTTTGTCTTTTGAATATTTTCAACCATGTTTTCGAAAATATACTTCGAAAAATTGAAAGTTACCCCTTGAGAAAGACACACAATACCATATCCCAGTCTAGTAGAGAACTGGTCCCATCCTCCGGTCTTGTTGCTCATGCATTGAAGCAGTGTGTGAACCAGGAATCTCCATTTGGGGCAGAGTTCCTTCTTTAGCCACATATCAGTTCTAGTACCACGATAGCCAATAGCCCTTAGCCCATTCAACACATCTTCCTGATTAGAGTAAAATGCTCCATCAGCATCTTCCAGGTGAAGCTTCCTTCTGATTAGGTCCTCGGTCACAATGCACTCTGTTTCATCAATCACAGCCCTAATCTCTGTCTCGCTCCTTTTCTCAGCAGTTGCCCAAAATTGAGTAACCAGTGATTCATATATCTCATTTGGAGAATGAGTTAGAGCATAACGAATCTTGGACCTTTTCAGGAATTCCACCATTGGTTCGTACAGTTCATAACCTTTGCCATTACCCAGAAATGCAACTTTGTTGTGATCATATTTAAATTCAAGAGCCATGAGGGATATGAGTGTTTAGAGTTAAGATTCTTGAAATGGTGAGTGTTTGTGGAAGTGGAATGAGAGGGAATTCGTTCGTTCTGAAGCGAGTGATGGTGGGTGGAGTGTTTTTGCCCAAATTATAGTCAACTAAAAATGGACCGTTTGGTTGACCATTGCTGACGTGTATCACAACTTTGACCCAACCCAAAATAACACTTCGGCAGAAACACAAAATCAATCTGCTGAAGCTATGGTATCAGCAAAATGCATCAAAGATAAGAATATCTTCGGTAAGTTTCTAGAATTACTGTGCCACCTACTTGCATTAAACTCGTTGAATCTTGAATCCGTCTATAAAATGATCCCAATGTAACTCATCTTTTCACCAAGATCCCCAAATATTTACCACAAACCCTAGAAGTGAAATAACCTCAATTAACCCAAGTGCACCATGAATACCAAACCTGAGATCATAGATCTCACTTCCTCATCTTCCTCATCCTCTTCATCATCATCAAGTGGTGAATCAAACCCGTGGTATTCTTACTTTCCTCAACCTTATCTTCGACCAAAAAATAAAAAGCCCTTTGTCCCTTCTTCAGTAGATGACAGTGTAGTGACTCCAAGTGAATCTGCTGATGATTCTGATGACTCCTATAAGGAGGGAACTTCTTACTCCCAACCTCCAGCACCTTGGTCTCCACAAAGACCACGTGCCAGGAATCCGCCACTCCCCAAAGATAGAGAGGTGGTTCTTGGTCTCACTGCGCCATCTTTTGGTGCTTGAACACACATCGTATAGTAGAAGGGCTTGAGGAGGGTGGATCGATTGCATTTTGGTTGAAATGAGTAGATGAAGCACAAAGGACACGATAGTTCTCTTCGTCATCCTACGTGGTCATCGTCATCATCAACCGGTTGCATCAATCCATCCGTCCATTTTGGTCCTTAGCATCTTCGTCGTCCTGGTCGTGCATATCCAACCAGCCAGTTAAGCGGAATGGGTGGTTACGCAAGACCTACGAAGGCAAAGCCAGCATTTAACGCATATCCAGCATTCCATTAGATTTCGGAATGAAAGATATACACTAGATTAGGCTTAGATTGAGGATGCAAAATAGAAGTAGGTTGACTTTATGTAAGCTGTAAGCTGTAAACTGTTTCTTGAATGAATGAACAATTTGACTTTATTTTCTTTTCTTCAGTATTAACTTCAGTAGAATCAAATTGTATGCTTCAGTATTTGTAATCAGAAGAAACAAGCAACACTCTTTCAGCTATTTGACCATGTACAAATGAGCCACTCTTGATGAATTTGATCTTGATCATGGGATGTATAAACTGTAGACCAGATAAGGAATAGACAAAATACAGTACAGACAATCTGCAAAACAGACACTAAACATACACACAAACAAAAACAGACAAACAAGAGAAATATTAGAAGTTAGTGTTAGAAAACAAACTAATATACACAAGCAAACAAAGATCTCCAGAGTAAATAGACAAAAATCTGCAGAGTTTGCACAAATCCTCCCCTGAGGCCTATGCCTCCCCTTAAACTATGCAGTCAAGGGTTTAGCATTCCAATATTGACCACGAGGTGTTGAAACCTTGGTCCATCAAAAGCCTTTGTTAATAGGTCTGCCACATTATTATCAGTATGGATTTTGACCACTTTTATCAAATGTTTTTCAAATGCATCTCTTATAAAGTGGTGCCTGATTTCAATGTGTTTAGTTCGACTATGAAAAACTGGATTTTTGACTATGCAGATGGTACTTTGATTATCTATATGAATTGTAGTGTTCATAAAGTTGTACCCATAGTCCAGCAATTGGTTCTGAATCCAAAGGACTTGTCCACAGCAGTTTGCAGCAGCAACGTACTCTGCTTCAGTAGTAGAGGTGGCCACAATGGTTTGTTTCTTGCATTGCCAAGAAATCAACCTTTTGCCTAGAAATTGGCAGCCTCCAGTTGTGGATCTTCTATCCAGATTTGCACCAGCATAATCACTGTCACTATATGCTTCTAACTTGAAAGGAGATTCTTTGGGGTACCAAAGGCCTAAAAGAGGTTGGCCTTTGAGGTACTTAAAGATCTTCTTTACAGCATTGAGATGGGAAGCAAGTGGAGTGACTTGATGTCGAGAACAAACACTCACAGCAAATGTAATATCAGGTCTTGAAGCCGTTAGATACATCAATGAACCAATCATGGACCTGTATAGATGAACATTTACAGGCAGATCTGGTTCATTATTCGCTTTAGTCTTTGGAGCTTCATAAGGTGTTGTGGCAGTCCGAACACCTTCCATACCAAACTTCTTCAGAATGTCCTTCACATACTTATCTTGACTGATAAAGATGCCATCTTGTTTCTGCTGAACCTGGAGACCCAAGAAGAAAGTAAGCTCTCCCATAGCACTCATTTGAAATTCACCCTTCATAAGTTCCTCGAATTCCCTGCACCAAGCTTCGTTTGTGGAACCAAATATAATGTCGTCCACATACACTTGCACCAGAATGATGTCTGAGTAATTCTTCTTAAGGAACAGAGTTTTATCAATAGCACCTCTCCTATAGCCATGCTTCAGCAGGAATGATGAAAGCCGAGCATACCAAGCTCTTGGAGCCTGATGTAAGCCATAGAGAGCTTTAACAACTTTGTAAACATGATTTGGGTGATATGGGTCTTCAAATCCCTTTGGTTGAGAGACATAAACTTCTTCTTCAATCTCACCATACAGAAAAGCACCTTTGACATCCATTTGATACACCATGAAGCCCATATAAGAAGCATAAGCCAAGAAAATACGAATTGCTTCAACTCTGGCAACAGGTGCAAACACTTCATCATAATCAATCCCTTCCTCCTGTCTAAAGCCTTGTGCTACTAACCTTGCTTTGTTTTTGATCACAACACCCCGAGCATCTCTCTTATTCTTCAGAACCCACTTTGTCCCAATGGCATATTTGCCATCAGGTAGAGGTACCAAAATCCAAACCTGCTGGTTGTGAAATTGTTGCATCTCTTCTTGCATTGCTTCTAGCCAACTTGAATCATTAAGAGCTTGAGATACACTGGTTGGTTCCACTTGAGAAAGAAAACAAGCAAACAGACAATGTTTGAAGTCTGTGTGATTGTCTCTTTGTTGGTTGGATACATAAGAGAGAAAAGCAATCTGTCCAAATTGAGGACTTGTGATAGCCCTTCGAGTTCTAACAGGTGCCAGAAGATCACCAATAATTTTGGATTGAGGATGAGCTATGTTGATCCTTTGAGTAGCAGTGGGGTTGACTTCAATGGATGAATCAAGATTAGTGATGGTTGGCTCAAATTCAGCATCATAAGAGGGTGAGGTGAAGATGCCAGCTTTGGGTTGATGATTTCCAAGATCTGAAGGTTTTGGAAAGCGTGTATAGGGTTCACCAAAGTCTGAAGATACTTGAGAAGGAACAGCATATCCTTCAGCAGATTTGGGGATGGAAGGTGTGACAGAGTCAACTTCAGCAGACACGTTGTTTCTGCTGACTCCTTCAGTAGCTACCCCTTCTTTCAGTTTCTCTGCTTCAAGCTTGGCAGCAAATTCTTGAGTCTGAAGCCTAGCAAGGTCCTCAGCATAATGAGAGTCATCTTCATCACACGAATCAGCAGTATCCTTGGAGGTGGTACCTGCAATATTGTTAGGAGAGAAAGAAGGCACAAGTATGGGTTGCTCATCATCTTCAAACTCATTTTCAGAGTCATCATCAAAGGGACCTGCATGGTTAGTGGGAGAAGCTTGAGAACCTGCATTTTGATTAGCCAAGTGTCTAGTGTATCCCAAAGAGTCAGTTAGGTAGTCAAGGTCAAAAGACCACGAATGACCCTGTCCTTGAACATTATGCTTGTCTTCCAAAAATCTCAGGTTCAGCGTCTCTTCTATCTTCTTGGCTTGCAAATTATACACCCTGTAGGCCTTACTATGAGCTGAATAACCCACAATATAACCATCATCAGCCTTCTCATCAAACTTTCCCAACGGATCACTTGTGTTCAGAATGGTCACTTGACAACCAAAAGGTTTTAGGTAGTGAATGACAGGAACCTTTCCAAAGAGAAGTTCATATGGGGTTTTGAGTTGTGGTCTGGTAATGGACACCCTGTTTAGCACATAGCAGGCGGTGCCAACAGCTTCAGTCCAGAACATAGTGGGCAGTTTAGAGTCTGCAAGCATGGATCTAGCAGCCTCTATTAAGGTTCTATTCTTTCTTTCAGCCACCCCATTTTGTTGTGGGGTTCTTGGATTACTATAGTCCCTTTTTATGCCTTTTGACCCACAGAGTTCTATAAGAATAGCATTTTTGAACTCTGTCCCATTATCACACCTAATACCCTTAACCTTTTTGTTCAACTGATTTTCAACAAGAGTGATGAATTCAGTCAGCACTTGAGATGTTTCATCTTTGGTTCTGAGAAAGAAAACCCAACAAAATCTGCTAAAGCCATCAGTGATTACCAAACAGAAGAACTTATGATCAATGCTTCTGACTTGAGTTGGACCAAACAGATCCATGTGAAGCAACTGAAGAGGTTCAGTAATGATGCTCATAGCATTGATAGCTTTATAAGAAGCTCTGTGTTGTTTTCCTTTGTTGCAAGCGACACAGTTGTGATCATTTGTGAAAACTTTGGTGGGAAGACCTTCAACAAGACCCATTTTAGAGAGTTTGTTAATGGTCTTGAAATTCACATGCGCCATTCTTTTATGCCATTTAGTGGACTCATCAAGAGATGCTTTAGCCACCAAGCAAGTGAGATCACCACCTGGTTGAACTTCATTAAGGTTGAATGTGTATAAGTTGTGAGTTCGAGGAACCTTCAGTAGAATTGAAGTTTCTTCTGGGAGTTTGAAGTCTTTAGACAGCACAAGACATTCATTCTCAGTGAAGAGAACTTTATTCTTAGTGTCACAGATTTGTGAAACAGAGAACAAGTTGAAATGTTGAAGTTCCTTAACAAAGTACACATTTTAAAAATCCAGATGAGGTGTCTTTATGGTGCCCTTCCCAGTGATACTACCATCACTTCCTCCAAAAGTCACATTGCCTCCTCCTTCTATAGGGACAAAATTGTGCATCATATCCTTGTTTCCAGACATGCTTCTGGAACAACCACTATCAACAATACCAATATTCTTATGCTTAAGGGGATGATCCTACAATCAATAACAAAAATATATACAAACAGTTAGTATTCAGTGGAGGCTCAAGTCATTACTGACTTGAACCTGCCTTGTGGATCACAGGTTTAGGGCATGAAGTTTTAGAGGATCCACCATTGTTCTTGGTCCTCCATTGATAATTGGGTCCCTTGTTAGTCCAAGAACAACCTGTTGAGGGCTTCACAGCAGTGCTCCCATATCTCATCCCAGCATACATGGAGTCATCATATGTAGGCCAATAGTCATGTTTAAAGTATGAGCTCGTTGGTTGGCCATAAGGTCTAGTAACTGAACTTCTCCAATGAGAGTCAGTTTTAGCTGCTTGTGGGACATAAGGTGGAATATTAGCAACATTGGTCCAGTTAGGTTTATGTTTCTGGAGAGTAGCACATGCACCCAATTTTTGTTCATAAAAATCACAATCCTTAATCAAATGAAATTTACTGCCACATACAAAACATGTCTTCTTCTTAGAGGTTTTATTTAAATAGGAAGATGTTGGATTACATGCAGAAGTACTTAAAACAGATACATTTAAGGACTTGATTTTAACAGACTGATTATTTAAACATTCAAAAGATAAGTCTTCAGGAGAAACTGTCTTGGAAGATGATTCCTCAGCAGGTTCCCTAGAAGGCTCACAAGTAGACTGGGGTGCAGGCTTGGGTGTTGGTTCAGGCTTGGGAAGGTCAGACTTCTCATTTGAATCACAGCTTTCATAGGAAGTAGACCCTTGATCCGATGAATTGTCACTGTCAGAGCAAGAGACAAAGTCATTAGATGAGGTATCAGGGTCTGGCAAGTCTTTTGACTTTTTGCCATATAAGTGATGTGATCCATCAAAGTCAACAGTGATGGATAGGTCTGTAGGCATGAACTCACCTCTAATGGGACCAGGGACAGCATGCATTATACCTTCTTTAACATAATTAGCTAATCCTGCTGATGTAGGTTTACGCCCATCATACTTAGCTTCTGGACCTACATATTTTTGAAAACCTAAACCTATAGGACATGTCTGAGATTGACTAGTATAGATGATTCTATTTAAGCTTTTACCAGACATTTGCCATTCATTATTCCTATCAATTTCCTCAGCTAGCTTAGCCTTAAGTTCTAGGTTCTCAGACACAGCTTCATCCTTTGCTTTCTCAGACAATTTCAAGTAATTATTTGCCACTTCTAGATCAAACTGTAACACTTTTATCTTTTCTTCATAAGCAATTTGATTCTTCTGAAACCATACTTTTTGTCTTTCTACAGTTTTTAATGCAAGTTTATGAGCTTCATTATCAATATAACATGCATCAAACTTAGGTTTCATAGCATCAAATTCTTCCTTAAGTTCATTGTATCTAAGACTACAGCCAAATATACAATTGTGTACCTGAGACAGTCCCATTAAGGCAAACTGATCATGCCTTTCATCCGAAGTGCACCTTGCAAGCAGTCCAAGCTTGTCAGTATCATGAGCTTCCTCATTAACAGGTTCATGTGCAGTCCAGTTAACCTGTTCATCCATGGTGAGGAGAGCTGCTGAAGCTCCAGCTTCCTGCTGTTTCTGCTGATAGGAAAGATATTTGGCACCATCTCCATTCTTTCTGTCCTTGCATTCTCTAGAGAAATGCCCCATCTGATGACAAGAGTAGCACCTGAATTTCCCCCTATCAAAGCGAGCTGGTTCCTTTCCTTTGAAAACAAACTTCCTTCCAGCCTTTTCTTCAAACCTTTTGATGTCCACTGACAACAAAGCCACCTGCATTTTCAGCTTCATTTCCTCCATATCAAGAGGGCCCACCTGATCAAAGTCTTCATATGCAAGATACTGCTGAGTATCATAGTCAGCAACGAACGAATGAAGAACATCCTCCATCACACTACTAGCTCTAGCTTGAGAACTTGGTGGAGTGGGACGAGGGTTATGTGGTGAAGGAGGAGCTGGAGAGGATGATGGAAAGTAGTTGGAACTAGGAGAGGATGGAAAATAGTTGGAGCTAGGAGCTTGTACCATCGTGTTGGAATGAGATGTCCCAACAAAAGCTGCATGGTTAGAAGAAGATGTACGGTAGGGAGTCCTGACATCTGGTTCAAGAGTTCTGAGTCTGTTATATAGCTCATCAAAGGTGAGCATGTCCAACCCTCCTTTAGCCTTGAGTGCAATACTAACATGCAACCATGATGGTGGCAAGGACCGCAAGAACTTTGAGTTGCAATCTTCATTGTCCGGTTTAGCATTCAGCTGATTCAGCTGACTCAAGATCCTATGGAACCTGTCGTATCCCTTGTGGATACCTTCTTCTTCTGATATGTTGAAGTCCTGAAACTGTTGTCTTAACATGGACTTCCTCATTCTCTTTGATTCTTCATTTCCACCGAACCTTGCCTTGAGAGCCATCCATATGTCTTTAGCATCATCCATATGGTGAAAATCACATAGATGATCTTCAGGTATGGCTTGAAGCAAAATGGTCTTCACTTTATGCTCTCTTTGCATGGCCAGCACTTCTTCAGCAGTTTTTGGTGGAGCCATGATAAACTTCCCATCTCTATCAGGAATCATCTTCTTTAGACTATTTCCTTTCTTCACTACTTCCCACAGATTCCAATCAATATTTGAGATCCAGTTTTCCATCTTCATAGTCCAAAGTTCATATTCTTCCCTCTTTAAATAAGGAAATTTACCATTGCTGTTTGTGAGACTGAGCTGTTGCATGGAAGTGGTGTTGGTGTTGTTGTTTGTGTTGGTGACTTCATTTTCATTATCGGATCCAGGCATGGTGAATGAATGTTTAATTGTATGGGGGTGAGAATGGTTCTTAGTATCGTAGAGACTTTCCCGAGGCTCTGATACCACTTGTTATAAACCAAGACCTTGATAGATCTTAAGCACTCGGGGATCGTTAGCGTTGCCTATGTAATCACAAGCAAACTAATAGAAGATCTCTACAACTTGGTATTGTAGCGGAAAATGAATACAAGTTATAGTAACTAAGAACACTTTTGATCCTCTATGGATCTTTGATTATTGAAACTCTATGTTTCGGATAGAATACAAGACTTGAGAAACTTTAGAAAGGCATCTCTATTACAAACTAATATGGTTTCTTATATAGGCAAGAAACCCTAATGAGCGTTGACAATTTACTCTACTACTACTAAACTAGACTAAGCATGCAACTAGATAAGCATGCAACTAATCATATTGTTTTGTTAATCATCGTGTTTATTCTGAGTAAGCTCTACATAATACGGCGCCAACCTATACATACGGCGCTGACTTTTACTCTAAAACTGAGCTTATCTCTCCTACGTGGTTCCCACTTTCAGCAGCAACACACTGTCTGCATTATCACTTCTGCTGAAGTATAACTTCGGCAGCATCAATTCTTCTTCGGCAGAATCTCTTCGACTGAAGCTTCGGCAGAATCAGTAGTTTGTGCTTCGGCAGAATCAGTAGATTACCTTAATTCCCAACAACCCGTCCTTCCTCCACGGTGTTACTCTAAACTAATAACTAAGCTAATAACTACCTAATTAACTACTAAACAACGTAAATAACGATATGTCTACGAGCTAACATATGCTAGACTATAATTGGGGTGACCGACACTTCCTTATGGAATTTCCAATTCCTAACAATCTCCTCCTAAGGGAGGTCACCCCATGATTTACATTTCGAATCATAGCATTCTATCTTTGTCATTAGTTCTAAGCTCGTAGACTTCAATTCTTCAATTTCTGCATTATTTGTGCATGAGTAGCGATTCTTCAAAGTCCGAATGCTTTGTACTTTAAGTGGAGGCCTTTAACTGATCCACATCTTTGATGACCTTCGAGCTTTCTTTGAGATCATCAGCCACAGTAAATCTCTGGATCACCCTTTGTTCTGTTGCCTTCATGTGATGTTGTGACTTTTGGACCGACATGCTCACACTTTCTGGATCATGACATCTTTTCATCAGAGTAGCGAAAGCATCTTTTGTATGTCTTTGATGATCATGATTTTCTTCAACTAAGTGCGAATGCTGTGAGCATGCGATTGTGAATTGACTCCTCAATATCGATCAGCTGCAACCGTCCAATGTTCCTACAAACAACAGTTAACACTAAAACACACGAAAGTGTCTTTGTTCACTTTCGTTGAATATAGTTGCAAGAACCACGGTTCCCCGTTGATCAGTATAAATACTGCCTGTGATCAGGTAGAATTCCGAAGAATCTCCTTGACAGGGTTTCGCAGCTTGATCTAGCCGTTCTCAAACCGGAGCGTCCTAAAGTAGACAACACGGAGTGAGTAAACCAGCGAATTGAGATTCACTAGTTGATGAAAATTTTATTTGAAAACAATTGAAAAATGAATACACATTCGATGTGCTAGAGAAAAGAAGAGATTTGCACATCGAACGGTTTTTCCAAAAGTATTTTCTCAATCAGAGATACTTTTTGTGTTTGAAAATGAATACACATTCGATGTGCTAGAGAAAAGAATAGATTTTCAATCGAACGTTTTTTCCGAAAGTATTCGTCAATTCATTTCCTGGACCAAGGTTGATTCACGAGTGAATTGCCCCATCATTTCTATCTAGTTGTCACAAGTTTGATCTTATGAAAGATCTCACATGTCACCCACCAAGAGCTTGTTTGATGTTGGCTCTAGAAGAATTTCCATCTTCATCGTGAATACTTAACATATCACTCGGATGTTCTGTTAATACCACAAGGATAATGCGTAGGACTCTCAATATATACCTACTTTCCACATTGTGTGAAACAGCAAGTCTTCATTAATTTTGTGTCCTAATGAGATATTGTGGATGATCTCTTGGCTCTAGACTCAATCGTGCATATTTGGTTTCCTATGCCGGAGACTAGGGAGAGGGTCTCCTTCTTCAATATCAACAATATCTAAGAGAAAGTTGATAGATGATGTATGTTCCCCGTGAGAATGAAACAAGTCCTTTTAAGAGGAACTTGAGTAGCTTGGGAAGTTTAGTGCAGTGCGTCACTGGGTCCATGACGTCTTGTCTTCAATACCAGTGTTACCTTAGTAAACACTAGTAGCATATGTATTGAACCCGGTTTCTGCCCTAAGGTTGAATTCTTGGAGGGCTATTTCTTTTCACCCTTTTCTCATTTCATTTCTTTTTCATTCTTCAACCCCTTCAGTGCTTACCGAGACTTCATTACTAGAACCTTGTTGGGTTTGTTACAGTACTAGCTCTGTCTCAGTCGGCACTCTTCCCATATTCTCATTTTTCTCCTTTTTTCATCATACCTAAGGACTCTACACTATCTAGTGGATTGTCCCTGGGTAGATCCCTCCGGCTTTGGCGGGATCGTGGGAACGAATACCTAACCTAACCATCCTTATAACACCATGCATAAAGTAAATTGGTCAGTCTTTAGGTATTGTTCTTTCCTTCTTGAAACCGATTGAAAAATCATTTGGAAAATCAATCAAGGTACTTGTGATATAAAATCAAAGCATTTTGTACCTTAATTGTTTTGATCATTTAGAAATGCTCCCCCTGAACATGTGCATATGATTTTGAAATTGTTAGTACATCGAGGCAAGAGTTCTTTGAAATAATTTCTTGATCACAATTTCCGTGGAAAAAGCCATTTGATTTTCTTGGTAAATTCTCCCCCTCAAAATGTGCGTTGGTTATTTGAAATCATTTAACACATAGAGGAAGGAGGTTTTTGAAGAACTTCCACGATCACATTTTCCATTAAGAAACCATTAAATAATCAATCAAGGTACTTATGTTAAAACATAAAAGCATTTGGACCTTGATAGTTTATTTTCATTTGAAATGCTCCCCCTCAACATGTGCTTCGAGATTCGAAAGCATTTTGCACATATGGGAGAGCAGCCTGCACTTTGAGTCAAAACGATCACTTGTTATCAGATTTCATATTTAAATCACATTTTCTCCCCCGATCAAAAATATCAAATCCTTTGAGATTTTGGATCCCAAGTGATTTAAATAGGTTTAGAAAACATGGGAGAAAATATGCCTGGTTTAAATTCTCTTCTGGTTTTTGGTTAAATGCTCCTCTTCAATCATGTGCATCATGTATTTGAAATCGTTTGGCACATGAAGGAAGGAGTGCTTTTGAAACAATCACCCTTTAAAACCGATTTGAGATTTAAATCACGATCTCTCCCCCGATAAAAAATATCAAACCATTTGAGATTTGTGATCCCAAATGATTTAAATCATTTAGAAAATTTTAGGGGAAAGACGTGGCACGATTTAATTTTTAAAAATGATTGATAAGGAACAGTTTTTCGACATTAAAGATTGTTAGTGTCAGGTATGATAGTTTTTAAGAGACCTTTAAGTAAAATAAAGCAATTTCACAATCAAACAAGAACAGAAAAAGTTTCATTTTGAAAGATCTTTGAGTTTTAAAGAAAATCACACCATGACATAACATTAAATCTTTAGATCACCACTTTATTTCGTACAAATCGGAACTTTTTATGAAGGAATATCGTTTGAAAATATTTTATTTTAAATCAATCTCCCCCTCAATCGATGACCGTAGTCATTGATTGATTGACTTAAGTTTTGATAAAATGAAGTCCGGTGATTTCCAAAATTTGAGTTCAGTTTATTTTCAAAACAATATTTATCCATTTTCAAAAACAATATTTTCAAAATTCTTTTAAGAAAAATGGTATCATCCACTACTTTTTCCTACACAAAGATATGTTAGGTGGTTGAGCTGCTTCTGTTGTTGCTGTAGGGCTTGAAGAAAACCATCTGCTGATGTAGTGAGACCTCTAAAGTTGCATCTATTGTGCCAACTATCCATAGAGAGATCCAATTAAGCTCCGTTTCTTCTTATGTCGACTCAAGAAATAGTTACCCTTTCCTTTCGGCATCCAATCATATTCTATTGTGGGATCCGAATCAGGAACATTCTTATAAACCATCCTATCTGCATACGTTAGTCAACACAAACAGATATATGGTGGTCGACAACACCCAAACAACAATCGACTAATAAAAGTCAATCCAACATATCAATCAGATCATATAAAGGCATGGGAATAATGTGTTCATCAAACTCTAATCATCTAATCCTAACAATCATATCCTAGATTCCTAGTCCTTCAGCATAGGCAAATATCATTTTCAGTTAAGCACGTAGGATAATTAGATAAGCCCGTTAGATGATATAGATTTGAAAATATTCTCCCCCTCAATCAATGACTCTTTCTATGAAAAGTTTTAAACAAGCTAAAGTCATTGATTGGGTTTTGAAAATTTATGAAAACTTGATTTTGATTGATTTTCAAGCAACTCATTTACCACCATTTTGTTAAAACAAATATTTTTCTAAAGAATTTTAGAAGGAAAAATATTTGAGTAGGAACAGCAGTCCTTCGACATACTTTCCTCATATTGTTTTAGGATAAGTGCTCGATAATTTTGAAAATTGGTTTAGCGAAGCACTTTCCTTTCTTTAAAGAGCGGGTTGCTATCTGAAATAATAGCAAACCATGTTTTAAGCTCGGGTTACAGTCTGAAATAACTGCAAGCCATATTTTGAGACATGTTTTGAAAAAAATATTTCCACTTTCTGCTCGAACTTCATCTATGGTCCCGTGCCATTATTGAATGACATTTCTAAGACCGTAGATGTTATCGATACCAGAAGACATGTCTTAAGAAAACATATTTTTGGTCTTTTTCAAATTTTTTTATTTTTATGGGTTTTTGATGATTTTATATTTTTCTATCTCGTTTTTGTTGGTTTTATATTTTTGTACTTTGTTTTTTATAAATATTTACAGAGATAGAGTAGATGATATAGTTTAAGAAGATTATGATACGAGTACTGAGATAAGGATATCGAACAACACGTCGTAGAAGATAGAAATCGTCATCTCTTAAACTTCCACCACCAAAGCTTCTGAGGCTCCAGAATAGAAGATAGAACATGAGCCTTTGAGAAAGAGAGACTTTGGCAGCTTCCCCCCAAGCCGAAAATCCATTAGATGAGCAGATTCAATGCTCTATTTCAAGCTTGCCTTAGCCAGGTGGTGCACAGAGGAGTACACCATTATCATCGATCTTGCTGCTCCTTTTAAGAATAATCTTTGTGATTCTTCGTTCGGGGTTATATCATCAAGTAGAAGAACAGCAACGTTTCATCCCACACTTGAATAAAATTTTCTCATATTTCTTTCCACTGAAGTCTGAAGAGAAGAAAACCATAAGTAGTCAAGAGACCAATTCCCCCAAGTAGTTGAATTGATGCAGTCAGCCTCTGGGAATAAAGCTCAAGAACCCGAATACACATATACCCAAAGACAGAGAAACTTATAACATTGAAGTAGCAGATTAAGTCTGATATGCAAAGAATAACCCCGAAGTATACTTTTCTATCCCCTGAAGAACGTGTATGAAGCTCAATAACCCGAAGTACCCAAATGTCCAAAGAAAGAATAACCGATAACATTGAAGAAGCATGCTGAATCACTGATTATCTCTGCGGATGTCAACTCCGGAATAAGTGATTATCACAGAATCACTGATTAAGCTCTCAAGTGAAACAACTGAGCGTCCCCAGTGTACACAATCTCTCTCCCCTGATGATTGCGATAACATCGAAATCATCACACACTTGTGTACCTAAACTAACTCTTCCATATCTTCCCCCTCATAGATGGAATAAGAACACTAAATGCCATGAGTCAAACCTTGAGTTTCTCTGTGGTAATGACAATAATCTTCCCGGGATATCTTCAATCACTTAGAAGTATTAAGTTCACCAAGTTTACTCGCGTTTAGATACGTGTGTCCTTCCCTCTTGCTGGTTTTGATGCTTCAGAATTAGCAACACATAATAAGCCCGTATACTAGAAATCTGTTAAGAAGAACACTTGAACTCTTGTGAGAATCAACTTGCTGAAGAATTTGAGCAAGTCTAATTGGGGATTAAATCTGACTTTTCACTCTCCCCCAATTAGTGCTCTTCCTTAAACCAACAATCTGTTTGATAAATGCCCGGATTAAGAAGAAATCTTTAGATCGATAAATTCAACTCGTCTTTAGTCTTCTATCATGGAGTAGAAAATGTAGAACAGACTGTAGACTCGACCTTCTTCTAAATTGTCCATTTCGGGAATAGAAAGTGAACATCTTCAACTCACCAAATGCATTCCCATTAACTTATATGTAGCAAATCTCCTTAACTAAAATCCCTCCCAATCAAACAAGAACAGAAAGATATTCATCAAAGAAATCATCCCAACAACAGGAAGCACTTTGTCATTAACTCATCAGTCCGTGAGAAGATGTTAACTAGCGGCTCTTAGAAGAAACTCCATGTAAAGGTGACCCGATAAGAAGAAGCTCGGTTCTTACATGAGTTAGGAGCCGTATGACCATTTATATTCCAAAGTCAATCAACATGCTGTAAATTCACACTTCTTCTCCCCCTCAAGAATTGCATACGGAGTTGCCATTCTTGATTAACCAAGTGACTATCTTCAACAAATGTAGTCTATTCACACTTCTCCCCCTCAAAGGTAGCATATAATGCCGCCATCTTCATAATAATTAAGCAAGTGGAATAAGAAAACAATCAACAGTAGTCCGATTCACTTGATGATTGAACACGCATTGAAAAAGCATGAAGCATGTTGATGAGAATGGTCATTAATAAGAAGATTTCTCTTCTTCAGAAGATAAAGCACACTAAAGCGTACACTTTTCTTTTCTTTAGAGAATGAGGCTTGAATTGTTGTGTTCAAACGTCATAAGAAGATTTCTGTTCTTCGGAAGATAAAGCGCACTGAGACGTACACTTTTCTTTTCTTGTGAGAACGAGGCTTGAACTGTTGTGTTCAAACATCATAATCTCTCTCTTTTTAGCATCTATTGGAAAAACTTGTAATCAACCCCATTATCATTCAGAAGGCTCTTTGTAGTGACAGCTGATGGAGAAAACTCAATATGATGAATTTGACCTTGAAGTAAACTAACCCGAACTCGTGACTTAAACTTGCATATATGTAACAAAGAGCAGTTCCGAGATTTCATGCCCTTTTGAATCTCTAAGTACTCTATACTCTTCAACCAACCAACCATCAAGTATTAGACGTACATCACCTCTTGAAAATCCACAATTCAATGTGACACTGAGCACTATAACGTAACTCCTTAAAGTGATAGTTATTTTGTGGTGATAAAAGCCCAATTCCCCCAAGTGGAAAAAGAAAAGGAAAAATCACCCAAAAATGACTAGATTTCCAAGTCTTCGTTTTTGAAAAAATTAAAAGCTCGAACAAGGATCTTGAAGAATCTTCATCCAACCATCCCCGATACCTTCAGATACTAAGTACACTTGCCCGTGACATTTCACTTCAACCTCAAATATATAATACTGAATTAACGCCGTTGTCACATCTTGTGGTTTAAAGCTTAAATCTAGCCTCCTTTGACGTTTTAAGTGAACTATGATAATGGTTTCATCCCGACCATGGTTAAAAGCACATAACCCCGTAAATCCATGAAATAACCAAACTGCCATGAAGACAATCTAAACAAACACCCAAATCATGAAGTACACCCTTTTATCCCTTCTTCAAAGCAGAAACCGTAGCACCAGCATCAGAAAAGATCCCGAAATACACTTTCCTTTCTCCAGGATGGTTTCATCATTACGGGATTTTACAATTCTATAGTTTAAACCGAGAAATCATTTCTTTTGCGGGATTTTACAAAACCAAGAATAAACCGTGAGATAGATCCAGAAATGTACATTTCTTTCATCAGGATGGTTTCATCGTCACGGGATTTTACAAGTCTATGATTTAAACCGAGAAATAGATTCTTTCGCGGGATTTCACAAAATCAAGACTAAACCGTAAACAATGTCAGCATGAATGTGTTAAGACAACTTTGGTTTCGGTGACTATCTTTTTAGGGGAACATGCAGCGGTTCATCAACGGTTCATTCTCCATCTTCAACAATTCTTCTCCCATATGTAGAATACTTCACAAACCATAGTAAGTAGAGTAGTATAGACTACTTGCCCCTGAAGGTTGACCGTATATCTTCAAAGTACACGTTTCTCACCCATGATGGTTTCAAACTTTCGGAAGCATCATTAACGTGTATGACCATCTGCACGAAAAGTTCTTGTCATAAGCAAACATCTTGAAAAATCATGACTGACGCTGAAGATTCTTGAAAGATTTTGCTTAGACTGTGAAGTATCATAGAAATTTTGTAGCGAAGAATATTATTTGGGAATTGCTGATCACATCTCATTCTTTGAACTCTTTGGTAAACATATCATTCACGTATTCTGTTGGCTATATCAGTGACCACATGGAGAAATAAACCCGATATACCAAACTTGATCATGAAGTAGAATTCCCCAGATTTGCTACTTAAGCTTGTACTAATCCTTGTGAAAAAGAAACGGTGTACCCAATGTACAGAACCTCTTGACGTATCCTCAACTGCATGAGACACCGAAGTGATAGTTACGTTGTGGGTTAAGCGAGAAAGAATCATAAAAGTAACTAAATAGTCAAGCCTTTATCACTCTCTATAAATGCCCAAACAAGTCATCTTCGCAGAAGGGTAGAAAGAAAGAAGACGAAATAAGTAAACACCCCCGGAAAACCTCACTTCAAATCCCAATGAGAAATATCGTACAATCAACCCCGTAGTCAACCTTGTTCAATAAACAATTATAAGCCGTGACATAATAATTTCCGTGAAAATGTATAAACCAAAGTATCGATCACATAACAATACGAATCTCATCATCACACCAAATATCATCGTCAAGTCTCTTCAACAAGTCTCATCAAAGTGCAAATCTCATCATCAAATCGTAGTCCATATTCAAGAATACTCATCAACGTGCCCAAGTGACCTGGTTCAAAAGGTATACCCAATCCAATAAACGTGAAATATCAAATCCAAATCTCATATTATCATAAAAGGGATACAAAAGTCCATGATTGAGAAGCCCATCCGTCCAAATCACATAACATCCAAAATAAATCCAAATCAGATAAATCTTAGAAAAACCCCAAAGCTCTTATACTCAGTCCAAATCGGATAAATCATAGAATTGTGGTTTTTCATTTGTGAAAAAAAAGAAAACACAAATCCCAAATTAAATCAAATAGCATTTTGAATGTGTTTTTATTTCGAGAAGAAATCCCAACATCTAATTTTAGACACTTTGTAACATCTCAATATCAAATTCACCAAGGTCCGGTTCAGCCCACACACGACCCAAAAGTCCAACTTAGATCCAAATACTCTCAAATCTTGTTCTAAGCCCATAATCAAAGTATCACTTCCAGTCCAATTTAGTCCTCGGCCCAATCTGAACCAAGTTAGATAATGCCCTAAACAATTGGGGTATTAATACTCGTACCTCACACATCTTATCCCAAATGAACGTAACCCTAATCCTCTCAAAATAATTACGCCTCCCTTCCTGAATCTGCTTCACATTCCCTAATAATTCTCAGCATCTAACATTAATCAAATCTTTAGTCCGCCTCTCTCCACCTTCAGCAGCCAACGAGTCTATCCAACATACACTCTAAAAATCTTCATTTCTTGTTCTTTGGATAAAATTGGTCTTGCCACAATGTTGGCTGAAGGTGTGGACATGGTTCCAAATTTGTATGCCACAGGGATGGCCCCACGATGGACTAGGCATTACGAGCCTTTTAAGGGTTTTGGATAGGTTTTATGACTGTTTTAATTTTTGTTTTTCCCTTTTTTGTATTGATTTGGTCTATAACGAATTAAAGAAACGAGTATAACCATATTGTTATGACTCTTTTCTTTGTTATTCGGATATAAGCACAAGTAGAGAAAACCACCAATAGAATCTGAGATCTATTATACATTCCATTTAATTCATTTATGATATTTGGTTCTGTGATGAGATTGGTTCGAACACCATTGAGGTTTTATGAAGATATACACATATTCGACCCAAAATTGAGATCCTTCATTTTTGATAGACTGAGATTGACACAAACCGAACCTTAAAGAAAAGAAATAACCATAATGTTATTTTCTTATTTTTGTGTTCGAATAGAACTCAGAATGGGATCAGTGATGATAAGCTCTTGTGAAATGACCCTCGAGGTCTTGATGTAACATAGAATGGCACGAGCTAACTGAGATCTTGTGATGTTGATATTGAGACCCTTGAGAATCATACTTGTTTGAATCTTGTTATTGTTGTAGCAATAGATATGTGTTGATTGTGATGTTTGTGATAAATGTAGATGCTTGATGATTGTGTGATGATCTTGTAGAAATTGTTTGTAGATGGTTGTACCGATTGTGGTTATTAGGTTATGTGATTGATGTAGGTAGAGATAGTTTAGCATTGAATCTGCATAATCGTTCCATAATAGTTGGTTTACCCATGGATAATCTTGGATTGATATGTTTGTGAACACTGATTTGATGTAGACAGATGAGGCTGAATGATGTGTATGTGGTTTTTCAACTTTGAAACAAAAGCAGTTAACATTTCATTATCACCATATCTTTCAAAACGCACTCTTAGTAAACTTGACAAACCGCACCCCATTAAAACATTGTGTCAAACCGCATCAAACTTTTCTTAGCAAACCACATAGTAAAAGGCGTCAAAACGCACTTTTTGAACTTGACAAACCGCAGTTGACTATTTGACCTTTTAACTAACAAATTGCATTCTCATTTAGTGACAAAACGCATAAAAGTCAAAACTTTTATGACAAACCGCATATCTTAAAAAAAAGTCAACAAACCACAGTTGACTCAAAAGTCAAACTGCATATATGACAAACCGCATAATAAACATCAAATCTGGACACATATTTTTATCAAACCTCAACCAGTAAAAAATCGCATCCCGATCACAGAATATGTACAGAATAATGACAACCCGCATTGACCAATTACGTCAAACCGCATCGAAGAATGTCTTAACCAGCATCAAACCGCAGCATAAACAACATAACCAGCAGCTCAGCAATAACAAACCGCATCAAAACAACCAACATAACGTCATCAAATCAGCAATAAAAACATACAAACATCACGAATACCATAACAAACCGCATCAAAACACATAGATAAAACAATATTTCAAACTGCATACAAGCCTATCCAAGAAAACCGCATAAACCGCATACAACAAATCACTCAAAACCATTCGAATCATCAAAAGACAACATAACCTAGCTCTGATACCATTTGTAGGATCATACATAATATGTTGTTTTGATGATTCGGGTGGTCTAGAGAGATGATTATGCAAGTATGCCATGTTTAGAGAGTTAAAGAGATGAGAGGTGTTGAAACAGACAAAGACCTTGATAGATCTTGAGCTCGTGGATCGTTATGTATGCCTATGTAATCACAAGCACCATAAAAGACAATCTCTACAACTAATGTTTATCAGCGGAATATAAACACAAGTAAATAACTAAGAACTTCTTGATCCTCTATGGATCTTTATATTAACTAAAACTGAGTTTTTCCAATCGGTACATAAACCTTTCTAATGTGTTCCTTTTATAGATAAGGAACCCTAAACAATATCGCTAAACCGTTTTCCAAGAAACGTATAATCATAAAACTAAACAAGATATACACAATCACTTCCTAATAAAGCTCATGTATATCCACACTAAATAAACTAAACACGGAATAAACACTTCCGCAGAATCAAACTAATCACTATCATTCTTCAGCAGAATAAGTCTTCAGCAGAATCCACTTTACTTCAGTAGAAACACTTCGGCATTAAGTTCAGCATAATCAGACTTTCACATAATTCCCAACAAGAGGGAATTCTAGAGAGAGGTTTAACAAAAAAGAAGAAAGGTTAGATTAAGAAGTTCCACCCCTTCCAAGGATGGAAGGGGTATTATATATATATATATATTAGCTTATCATATTATATTTCCATACTTTCACACATCAAAGTACAAATGCATTTAAATTTAAGTAGCTGTTAGGAATTGGAAATTCCATAAGGAAGTATCGGTCACCCCAATTATAGTCTAGCATATGTTAGCTCGTAGACATATCGTTATTTACGTTGTTTAGTAGTTAATTAGGTAGTTATTAGTTTAGAGTAACACCGTGGAGGAAGGACGGGTCTTTACCCACTGTATGCCTGATCCACAGTCCGACAGGAGGACGTTTAGCTTGTAACTATAAATACCCCTTCCATCCTTGGAGTTATAGGTTCAATGATTATGGTACGTCGCAATTTATAATTTCTTATTAATTGATACATGACTTAGAGTTATAGGTTCAATGATTCTGAAAAGGTTTAATTGTGGACACTAGTTATATTTAAAAATCCATTTATATAACATGCTTTGTACGTGAGGTTATGTCGTGAAATAATGTTGGAAGTAAATGAGTCAAGAACGAAACGCGAGATGGACCGTGGGAAAACAAGTAACCGTGATTGGATTGAAATGACGATTTGGGCACACGATACACTACCTCATTTTATCATACACCTATGTCATTTTATATCGCAAAAGATTTAATATATCTAAATATGTTTTCTTTACACTCAACGCACCCTTATGCAAATTTTACCTCGCCAAGAGTTATGTATCTGTTATCCATTTCATATACACTCAATTATTTTAATTAATGATTCACTGGGCCTGGACACAAGCCCAAAACAGATACAGGTTTTTAAAACATCAATTTAGTATTACTTTTTCCAAGTTTCTGCTTATACTGATACATCAAAACAAAGGGAACGATGAGGCTGTGTTTTTTTTTAGCTTTTACCCCAAACACATAAAACAAACGTGAGGTACTTTGGCTACTCTGAGGCTCGAACTCGAGGCCTCTTGATGCGGTGGTGTCGCAAAGAATGAGCAGCCAGGAGGAGTAAAAAAAATAAAAAAATCTCAATAAGTAATTTCAACACCCTTTACAAAACTAAAAATCAAGACGAGACATAAACTACTTGCAACTAGATGATCATCAAAATTTAAACATGTCTCGCCCACTGTGGTTCGACCACAGGGGTCTCGACTTAAGCTCAAAACCAATCCAAGAATCAAAACTAAATAAGCTATTAGCCACAAAATAAGTACTTCTTCCATGAGCCATTTTAGTTCCACCAGTTTTACCACACAAGTGTTAATCTTATCATAAATCGAATCTCACAAAAATTATCATAGATCGATCGGGAAAAAAAATTATATCGTCACTGATTCAAACTGATTAACCATTTACAATATTGCCATATCATTAGTACTTCAAATGTTCAATAGGAATGAACATAATTAAAAATAAATATTAATTCGAATTATATCAAAAATAAAATAACAAATTAATTCATTAACAAATATTATTCTTACAAGAATTAGTTGATAGGTCGACTAGGGTGAAGAAACGAACACGAAAAATCTTCAATTGGAGAGGCTCGGGTTGATTTGGAAAATTTAACCACCTTGGATAGCTTCCATATGCACCCAATTATAAGAACCCTAAACTAATTTTGAAAACCCCCAATCTTTTATGAACCCAAATTTTCGGATTTGAGTGAAGTTGAATGAAAACTGCGATAATTCGTCCCCTTTTATAAATATCAAGATAGATGGTGATGGTGACATCTCCCAAATCTTGGTTCTTGGCCTCATTCTTCTTTGAGCTCTTATCACTTCCAATCGAGCCACATGGGTGGTGTTCATGTGATGTCTAGGATGGTAGAGTTCTCATTTGGGGATGGTGGTAGAGATGGAATGGAGATTGACTTTAAAGAGGAGGGAAAAACACCCATTTTAGTGTTTGCTTTTTTTGTGCTTGTCGACAAAGAGAGAAGGAGAGGGAGAACACGACACTATGCGTAGGATAGTTTAGGTTAGAATTTTTTTTAATTATTTTTTTTATGTAGTTTTATTGTTATTATTATTATTATTAAGTGTATACTGTATACCCTTTTACTGTATAAACTGTACCGTAAATGATAATGTTTCTTTGCGTAAAATAAATTATAAATTTTATATTTTCAGAGACGTTTTAACGAGTGTAATAACATGGTATTATTATTATCTTGAAATTAGTATATAAATTTCTTGCCAATACTATTATGGTGTCGGTGTGCGTGTGGTGCCGGGACTTCGGAAAACACGAGACGACTTCTCGTTTTTGATTCATAATGATTTCTAAAATAAAATTTTGTAGTTTCTGACAAAAATGACTTATTAAATATTAGTCTGAAAATTACGGGTTGTGCTAACATCAAATTATCCTGAATATTAAGTGTCAATTTTCCCCGATAATGCTTGTAATTTATATCATTTATATGGATTTATGCTTGTTTTCCATTATATTTCACTTTCAGGAAAATTACGAGCATTGGAGCTAAAGAGACGCGGAATTGGAGAGTTTATTGAAGATTTATCATAGTATGCTCACGTTGAAGAGTTACGGCGTAACTCCTCTCTCACATTACGCTGTAACTAAAGCGTGGCTCAGAAAACCAACTTAACAGAAGATTACGGCGTAACTCTATCCAAGATTATGACGTAACCATATTATGTCAAATGAGGTTTCGCGCCGCTACTAATTACGCCGTAACTCATGCATCAACTACGGCATAACCAAGATTTATTGAAGATATGGCGTAACTCCTTCCAGAGGTTACGCCGTAACCAGCATTATTAGTTCAAATTACGAAGAATTGTATGTTACAGCGTAACTCTTTTAATAGTTACGCCGTAACCAGATCTGGCCTATAAATACCCCATGATTTCCAGCATTTCAAATCATCCCATTTCACACACAACAATCAGAGAACGTGAGAAGAAGTCAAAGGCAGATCTAGATGAGCATACGGAGCTATCTCCAAGGGAGAAATCACTCCCCTACGATAAGCATTAGCTTTTTATCTTTTCTTTACTTTCGATTCATGTATTTCGTAACATTAAACATTGAATTGATTTGTATGGTTAATATGAGCGGCTAAGCACCTCTTGGTGTTAGCCTAGTTATGATTCCTTAATTGTTTTGTTTGCGTTTACATTGTTTCCATATAATTATTTCTAAGTGTATGCATGCATAGTTTACTAGTAGCTACCCTTTTTTCGGTAGTTTTGAATGGCGGTAGAGGCTAGTTGCTTAGGAGATATGACCAACTGACCCTAAGTGAGTAGACTGAGACGGGAAGGGTAAGATATGACCAACTGACAACCCTTTCTACTTGTGCAATTTGACCAACTGATCACCTACCGTTTGGATGAAATTAAGAAGTAGGGGGTGAGTGTTTAAGATGCTAGCGCTCGGGCACTCACTATTATGAATCTAGCATGTAGCGGTACTTAATGACTTGGCTTAGGGGACCAGGAACAACTGGACTTATGAGGGGACACCTGACTTATCCAGTGGTACCCTTTGCTGATAGGTTAGGACGAACTGACCAAATGTTGTCCTCTCGACTTTGACCCCACCTGAAGTAATTGGAAGTAATTAGACGTAATCAATACTAGTTAGGATGAATAACTAGGTTAGCACCACTCTCCTTTATTGATCACAACCTTTTCCTTTATTTTCTTTATTAGCTAATTCCATATCATAATCATATTAAAATCTGTGACACCTAGACTTAGTATAAATCCACACACATAGCTCTTGGGACGACCTCGGTTTTACCGAATACTACACTACACACGACCGGGTACACTGCGTGTTAGTGCATTAGGGTAGACCATAGGTATAACGAGACTTATAAATATTAAAACCTGATCAGTAAAACCTGCATCAAGTTTTTGGCGCCGCTGCCGGGGAGTTATATTAGGATTTCTATTAAGTCTTTCATTTTTGTTTTGTTTTAAAATTTTTTTAAATTCTCACGATCTCTTTTCAAGTTTTCAGGTACCATGGAAGTTGTTAACATTGATGACCTCACTCTTGAGGAATATTTGGCGTTGACAAGAAAAGAACAAGGGTCGGGGCTCGTAAGACCGGCAATTGGAGCATATGTCCGTTTCGAAATTAAAAACCAATTTATGAGGGAGCTTCGTGCTAACCCTTTTTCAGGAAACAGGGACGAAGATGCGTATGAGCACGTTGAAAATGTCTTATACATCGCAAGCCTTTTCAACATTCCGGGTGTGTCTCATGACGCTGTTATGCTAAGGGTGTTCCCGATGACTCTTACTGTAAAACCCTAAAATTCTCATTCCTTGAAATTCCCATTTTGCCCTCTGAACCTTGAATTTATAAGAACATAAAATTAATTATGCAAGAGTTTTATAAATTATAACCTAAGTTTAAATTTCTTATATTACCTAAATTATATAAAACCTTACATTATATTTAAACAGCTATATATTAAAAGTTAAATACAAAATATGAAATCTAAACCCTACACTAAGTATTTAAATGACACACTTGTTAATATATACCACATATCACACGATTAAAAATTGTCACATGGAACTGAATTATAAATATTTCTTCACTTCATACTTTTTTTTTTAACTTGTGATAAGACTTAAAAAGACTCATTTTGAAAGAGTTCCTGATTTCTCTCCAAACATTCGGCTACATTCTTTTTTATTTGTTACTCTCCATATTTGATAAAACGTACATCACTTTCTCCTCAAGAAAACCCTATAATCCCTAATGCTATTAGCGAACAGAATGAGAGAGAGGGAGAGATATGCCATATATATAATCAGATAGATGCCATTACTCAAGATTGTTTGGCTTAGAGACTGTCTGTGATTGGGACACTGGAGTCATGTGTTCGTGTTTGTAGTCCCTGTTCGGGCTCGATACGATCTGTTCAAGTTGGTCTAGATGTGTGGTTTCATTAATTGAGGTCTGAGTTCCTGTAGGGGTTTCATCACTCTTCAGGTTTATTGTTATTGTTTTGGGTTCGGGTTACGATCAGACACATTAAATTGTGACGCTTGTGTTCGAGTTACTGTTCATGCTCAGTTTGATTTCGATTTGCTCTTGTTTTACTCTAAGGTATTTTCCGACCCATAACATCACTCGTAGGTTAACGCTAAGATTATAGGATGATAATTCGATAAAGACCAAAACCGAACATATATATTAATGATTACAAACGAAGTGATGACTCTTAACCGTATTCGTAGTCATTTGTGTCGTGTTTACTGAATGATTAAAATGATGAATACTGAGCATACCTTATGGAGTACATGATATATAAATCTAATACTAAACATGCATGATATATATACTAATATCAATAAGGTTCTTGAACATGTCCGTAATATAATATATCAATAGATTGAGAAGTGTTTTTACACTTGTGGGTTTGACGTTAAAACATGAAGTATAACCATCTAATGGGTCTTGTGGGGGTAACTTTCAGGGTGACCTCGGAGTTTATGGGTGGATCATTTTATCTTTTGAAAGCATGTCGGGGTAGTTGAGTCGGAGGTCAATCATAATACATCTTTACTTGGTCGTAAATGTTAGCCATATGACCGCGAGCAAGCCTAAATATGGATCGATAGGATATATTGAAGCATTTTTCCTTTCCATTTAAACGAGTATGAATTTGTCATGTAAATTAAACTCTTTAGTTATTTTACATATTAAACCTTAGATTTTGGTCATGGGCGCATGCAGACCCTAAACTTTGACGAGTTGTCGCTTTTGACCCTAATCTTTGGAATCTATCATATTTGACCTCTAACTTTTCTATATTGTTATATTAAACCTTTAAATCTACCATTTATCATTTGTAACCCCTAAGTTTGGCTAATTACTAATTATTACCCTATGGTATTTATTTCGGTCCATAACTGAAAATGAGAATACGCTTAATAACTCTAAAAATATTAATACGATTTATATAAGCAATAAATCCGTTATGACTTAAATGAGCTAATAGGTATTATATGAACTGTAATCCGTGTAGATTCGTTGAAGAAGACGTGACGTTATTTCTTTTTACTCACATTTCCATTTGCTTTCATTGCTAAGGTACGGATATTCTACCCATTCTCATTAAGGGTTTATTCTCATGACTTCTCTATCCTTGACTTTGATTCATTATCTTTGATATGATTCCCTTTGTTATGGTTCCTTTGATATGATTCCTTTGATACGATTTCATCCGTCATGACATTCGATCTGCTATCCGTTTTGTTATGACATTTGTTGTGATATCCGTTTGCTATGATATGATTCAGTTATGTTGATATGATTGGTTTGGATATGATATGATTATGGATATGCTTTGGTATGATTCGTTGTGTTCAGTTGCCCGAGCTAACTAGTCATGGAGGTACCATGACCATGTCATTGATGCACCAATGGCATGACACTATCTGGGACGGTGTGATTAGTCCCCGGCGTTCCCTTTATGATATGATATGATATGATAGATGTGATCACTTGGCCATGATGAATACGTATGTACAGTCTCGAACTGGCATATGTATATATGATTTATTTTGTAGGGAGCGTATGGATGCATCCTAGGTACTCAGTTCAATTTTGTTGATGTGGTGCGTGTGTGCAATACACCCCCTCACATTTGGGAGCTAGCTACTCCATTTGGTACTTGAGAGGTCTCCCCTCCTTGTGCACTTATGATTTGACGAATTTGACATGATTTGGCAGATATGGGTTATGATATGTGATTTGTTAGATTTGGCTATTGGAGTATCTCCTTTAGTATTAGGTGCTCGTGGCAACATTCTGATTTTAGTTATTATGTGACTATCTGATATTCTGATTCATTCGGTTGCTATGCCTATTCAGTCATTCAATTGACTACTTATTCACTCAGTATTCTTATGTGATTCGTTTGACTATAAGGCTCATGCTTCAGTTCATTTGGTTATTATACTCAGTCTTCAGTCCATTTAATTTACTATGCTCTCACTCTATTTCGGTTGGCTGCCAAGCTTATACTTCATATTACCATTTCATCGGTTTACCAAGGTATTATATGATTATTGGATTCAAGTGTTGACTATGCTATTATATGATTATTTGATCCATCTGGTTACCATGCTGGTATATGATTACATGATTTCTCTGTCTACAATGTTAGTATGTGGTTACCTGATTCATCTGTCATCATGATAATATCTGATTATCTGCTTACCATGCTATTATGCGACTATTTGATTCGCCTGGTTGCCATTCTAGTATGTAATCCTTTGATTCATCCGTTTATCATGTTATACTTCGTTCAGTTATTTCGTGAGCTATGATTATCATTTAGTAATTCTACCTGCTATTGTGACTACACTTTTGTTCATGTTACCGGCTAATGAAGGAATATGGTTCAACTTATGTTATATGTCTAGTTGACTTGTTTAGTTGCCATGCTATATTCTTGTTCGGTTACTTCATTTGATTATGATGTTCGTTCAGTAATTCCTACCTATACTTGTGACTGACATGTTTATACTTCTATTAGTATCTCAGCTTGATATAATAATTATTATGTTTATTAATTATTGATTTTTTGATTTGTGTGATTGCCATGCTTACATTCTATTCAGTTGATTTCGCCTGATTATAGAATTATGCTTAGCTTATGTATATCTGATTATTTGATTTACCATATTCATGTTTAGTTGATCCGCTGACTTATATGCTTTTACAATGTTGGTTGCTTGATTTGATTAGGATATTGTTCATCAACTCCTATGTGATTATGTTCCGATACTTGTATGTTTGGTTAATTATATGTGCTTATATTTGTTCAATGATTCGCTGCTTTGCTTTGCTTTGGTCTTCTTTGATTTCTGTTCCTTTTGGATATCTGTTAATATTGTGTTTTGCAGGTTCCTCATTGACTCATTGACTCATAAACTCATTGTGCTCATTCGTTATGACTTCGTTATCAGTCTCCTTTGATTCGTTTGTGTAATTTTGATTATGTTTAGCTTTTGTTTTGTTATATCTGTTCACTGGGCTTTTTAAGCTCAGCCGCATTTCTTTTCCATGCGGCAGCTACCAAGTGGGATGCTGGGCTTTGATGGGCTGAGAATAGGATCTTTTGAGTGAACCGACCCTAGCTTCCCTTATTATTTTGGACTCATTTGGAAGAACATTTGTTTTGATATTTCGTATCTTTTAGACATGTTGGATTATGTATTTTTCCTTTGTAAGTCATTCATATAAATGACTTGGTATTTTATTTAATGAGACTTCGGCTTGCATTTTTGTTAGTATGTTCTGATATGACTCCATAATGTGACATTTAAACCCTTGTCGGGTTGGGGTGTTACACTTACTGGGGCTGCCAGAAGATGGATCGAAAGATTGCCTGCCGGGGCAGTTAATACTTGGGCTCTACTAAAGAAGCACTTCATCCAGAGGTATTGTCCTCCGTCGAAGATATCTAACCAGCTCTTAGAGATCCACAATTTCAAGCAAGAAGACGATGAAAGGTTGTATCAAGCCTGGGATAGATACCACGATCTCCTCTACAAGTGTCCTACACATGATCTAAACAACCAGCAAAAGGTCAACATCTTCTACAAAGGAATAAACGTGACTACAAGACAGATATTGGACTATCAAGGACCAATTCCAAGCATGACTCCTACTTTTGCAATTGAAGCCATCCAAAAAATGGTTGATCATTCCCAAAAATGGCACGATGGAGGAAGCAAAAGAAACCAAGGCGGAAGTTTTGACGGAATTGCAGCCATCACTAGCAAAATTGAAAATCTGAGTCGAGATATGCTAAAAATCAGAGAGACCGTTCGTGCCATCCAAGAATTGTCCTTAAAAAATTAAGAAAACATAATCGAAGAAGCTAAATATGGAGAAAATCGACCGTTTTACGGAGATAATCGAAATAATAATGGCTATCGTGGAGGATCTGCTGGAAACTACAATCGTGGGCCTTATGGAGAAAAAAGGCCCAACCTTAAAGAGACACTAAACAAATTCCTGGAAAGTTCAGCCCAAAGACAAAAGGAACAAGATGAATGGCTAAAAGAATTCCAAGAAAACACTGATATCAGTCTTTCCAATCACGATACAACCCTAAAAAAAACTTGAAACCATGGTGGAAAAACTTAGTGAAAAGGTAAGGAAGAATAATACTAAACCGGAAGGGAAAAAACCCACAATGGAATGTAAGGTCATCTTTTCTGATGAAGACTCAAAGTTACAAGCTAATTCTCACACCGAAGATTCGAATTCAAGTGAAGATTCCGGAGACAGATTGAAGTTACGCCGTAACATGTCTGAAGAGTTACGGCGTAACTATGTTTTTGACAGCGATCGTGGGATTATGAAAGGTGTTGATAAAGATAACTCAAGCGAGTTATGCCGTAACCAGACATCACAGTTACGGCGTAACTAGGATACATGGGCAGATAGGTTTCTCGAAGTGGACGAATCAGGGACACAGGTTGTTGGAATCACTCCTAAACTATGTTTCAAGTGTTAGTAATCAATATGTAATAGGTTGCTTAATTAGGCTTTTATGTTTGTATTAATGGCAAGGCTTATGTAGAAAGCCCATAAGCCTTGGCCCATGTCCAACAAGGAAGGAAGGAAACTTGTAGTGTTGCCCTAGTCCCTTCTCCTATAAATACCTTTGTAAACCTTCATTTGAAGGTTGGTTGTTCACATTTCACTTAATTCCTACGCATAACCTTTATCATTTCATACGTGTGTTTTGTGATTGTGTTCATCCGATCTTTCTTTACCTATATCTCTTACATATTGATGCTTATGTTACATTATGGTGACCTAACATTGGTATCAATCGCCATCTAGTTGGGTGAAACATTTTGTTTCTGAAGTTATATATTCATAGGCGTGAGTTTTACATGCATAACTTTTCATACGCATAAAAGTTTTAGTTTTTACACTTGTAAACTCAAGATTTTTGTGGTTTAAGGTTTATTTAGTGTTAAAGTTTAAGTTTTTAGCATCAATTTTCAAACTTTACATATGTAGAATACTTTTAAATCTTGGTTTTGTTTGTGTGGTTCTGTCTACGCGTAAGGGTGAATTTTATTTTGGTTCATCAAGTTTCAAACTTTCTTGTTATTTTGGTGATATTAAAGTTATTTCATCATTAAAATCAGGTTACAAAACACTTTTGAGCATAAAATCAGTTTTGGTACTTTCTACTCGTAACAAAACCCTTGTTTTACTCGTAAGCACAAAGTCTACGCCTAAGCAGAAGTTACGCGTAAGAGTTTCATCACTTGATCTTCAGTGCTGTTGGTTTACTCAGTGTTTTCTTGCTTGGATAAGCCTGAAAACACTTCGACTTTGGTTATCTTTTACACTAGTATAAGTGTAAAGGATTTTTGGGCAAAACCCTAGTTTTACGCCTAAGCTTAATACTTACGCGTAGAATCTTCTTTGCCTAGGCATTTCTTACGCCTAAGCTTGTCTTACGCCTAAGGAAATATTACACATAAGGATTCTACTACTAAGTCTTTGGTTTACGCCTAAGCTACGTTTTCCTCAAGTTTACGCGTAAGCTATCACTACGCGTAAGATCTCTTCTACGCGTAAGTTGGGTACTACGCGTAAGGTACTTTCTACGCATAAGCAGTTTTCTACGCATAAGGTTACTTCATCCATAAACTCTAAGTTTCATTCGACTACAAAGATCCATCATCAACACAAGTTTCAAGATGTCTCAACCACCATACTCTAGCTACTTTCCTCATGAGTATCCTCAACAAGAACAACAACAATTTTATCAACAATATCCTCCACCATCTCCACAACAATTGCAACAATTTCAACAACAATTTCAACACTTTCCTCAAGGAGCAAATCCTCTTCCACCACAAATGGTTCCACCAAACCCTCGTCAACAAGTACAACATTATACATACTTTCAAAATCCGTATCCCACCAAGTATGATATGAATGTTACAACACCAAAGGAACCCTCTTGGTTTGCAAAGATGTGTGAAGCTTTAAGTAGCCAACAATCCATTCATGAAGCTGGATCCCTTGACAGACCTCCAATGCTCACTCCCGGAAACTACGATCAATGGGTGATAAGGTTCTTTAGGTTTTGTGATCTAAAGAAGCCACATGGTAAGTTCTTGAAGAAGGTCATCCTTGAAGGTCCTTTTCAGATGCCTACTCTCACCGTACCCGGAGATCCAAATGCTAATCCACCAAGAGATGATGTTACCAACATTGTCGGTCTTGATCAACTTTCTACTGACCAACTTCTTCACTTAGAAGCCGATGAAATTGCAATGCAATATATCGTTTTGGGATTACCTAATCCGATTCTTCATAGTGTTGATGCTCAAAAGACTGCTAAAGCAATGTGGGAGCACATTCATCTTCTAATGGAAGGCACTGAACTCAATCAAGAAGATTTGGAATCCAAAATCTACTTAGCATATGAACACTTCATGATTGAATCGGGGGAGACATTAGAGTCATATCATCATCGGTTCTCAGATATCATCAATGACTTGGATAAACATAATATCATTATGCCAAGGATTGCAATCAACACAAAGTTCCTGAGCTGTCTTGGTCCTGATTGGGAGAAGTATGTTATATTCATCCGTCAAGCGAAGAATCTTCATCAAGCTACATACGGATTGTTGTATGACTATTTGAAACACCACCAAAAGGAAGTTGACAAAGAAAGAGTCATCCGTGGGGTCCCTGCTTCACCTTCACTCCCGGATAATCAAACTCTTGCTTTGTGGGCTCAAGCATGTTATCCTCAATTCCCAACCTTGCAAACTGTCTTCACAAACCCTCCACAACCAACTGCTCAGATTACACCATATGATCCATCACAGCAACAATCCTAAGAAACTCAATTGATCCCATACAAAAACAACAATGATTAAGCACTCTACATTGAATCAAATGAGGATGCAGAAGCCTTCGATGCATTGAATCAAGGATTTGTTATGATTGCAAGAGCCTTCGGATGATTTGCTCACAAATCCAATAACCGCATTCGCACCTCATCAAATACAAGAAATCAAGCTGTTGTTAACAATGGAAGGGTTGAGGTTCAAAATCGTGGAAATGGTCGTCATATGAATAGTGGTCAAGGGTTTAATGTTAATGGAAGGAATAACATGGGTGCTCCACAACAACGGGTTCAAGTGGTTGATCAGGGAAATGCTCAGACTGGGGTTAATGGTCTCCGATGCTATAACTGCAACGAGAAGGTTCATCTGGCTAATGCATGCCCAAAGCCAAGGACAAGAGGCAGCGCTTATCACAAAGAGGCTTTACTCTTGGCTCTCAAGGATGAATATGGTGGAACTCTTACCAACAAGGAAAAGAGCTTCATCTAATGCAGATTTTGATGATGACATGGAGGACTTGCAGGCTAATGCTGTTGTGATGTTAATGGGAAACATGCAAGAACTTCACATGAGTTACACAGGCCCAGTGTATGACACTGACGGCTTGTCTCAGGTACCGGATCAAAACATACTCATTAATGATCTGATATCTCCGCCAACATCTGCATCCGATGAAGCTCAGAGTGCTCAACATGAATCTTCTACATCTCATTCCGATGATAATCAAATGGATCCCGTAGTTATATTTGACGATCAAGATGACCTTATGGTTAATATTGATAATCAAGTTGACCTCGTGGTAATATTTGAGGATCTAAATAATGATCATGTTGAGATTCAATTTGAACAAGATGAACCTTTGTCTAATCCAGATCTTGAGCTCATGACCAACTTAATTAAGACCACCCAATCTCAACTGGAAAAGTGCAATGACATCAATAAGAAACTGCAAGATAAAATTACTAAGGATAATGATATAAGTTCCAACTCAACATTTTTCAAACTAAAGAGAAACGTGAAAAAGGTTTTGAAGTCACTTTTGCAAAATCATACCAAAATGAAAAATCTTTGGAAAAACAGATATGTGATCTAGTTTCCTCCAAGAATGCATTGCTTTCTCAAATAGAACAATTAAAATATGATCATAAAAAACAACTTAACGCTCTCACTTCAGAAACTCAAAAAGCCAAGTCTGAGTTGTTAAATTGTCAAAAACAGTTTTGTGAGTACAAAAAGTATTCGAGGAAACAAATAGATGACTATCTTGAGGAAATTGTCGACTTACAACACAAAATCAAAGAGTTTCGAAATGTTGTTTACAAACATGGTGAGTCAATCACAACAATTCAAAAGTTTTCTTTTAAACCAAATCCTGATGGATATGGGCCAAATCTTGCTGATTACAAACCACGTTTTTCACATAGAGCATTCAAACCAAATCCTCAAGTTTACAGTGCAGAACATAGAATTGATGAATCCATTATGAGTGTTGTTGAATATAATCGTATGGAGGAATTAGATGCTGAAGACAAGAGTCGGTCAAAAATGGAAAATGTTGTTTATAGCAAACCATTTAACTATTCAAAAGCCATAACTTTCGTCACATGAAAGGATACTTCTAACACACCTTGGGTTATCACGCCTACTTCTGAGTCCTCTTCTAATGACGGTCCCCGACCCAATATTGCACAAATTAATGGTCCTTTACCTTCTTTTACTGAAATAAAACCATTAGTTGAACGATGTCAGGTTCTAAAATACTTTGACACTTTCATGTCTGACATCAAACTTTTGGAACATGCAATTGAAGTTAATTCTCAAATAAATGCTGAACATTTTCAATCGCCATTTGCGTGAAAACAAAGGGATATTTTTTAGAAAGGGCTTTTACCACATGTTTGAAATTTAAAAATGTCTGCAATCTATTGGGAACGGGAACTTCAGAAGGAGATTGGTCTTATGAAAACAGTTTTTTAGAAAACAGAAACATCGATTTCAAATACTAAACGTAAAAAGAAAATGTTAAGAAATCATGTTGACCGACTTTTGGAAGATGTTATCTGTGCTGATACCATAAATGTTGTGTTACTACATTCTATTGTATATGCATTTGATTATATCGCTGTTGATTATGTTGATTCTGTTGAAAATGTTGAGAATACCGATAATGTGTCACAAATCAAGTCTTTAAAAATTGAAAATGAGCGATTGTTAAATGAGCTTTCCAATGCAAAACGTCGTCTTCAATGGTGTCAAAAAGATTGTCAAAATCGTGAACTTTCTTTGCAAAACAAGATCAACCAGTTGCGTTCAAAATCTATTGATCCAAAAATAGAACAACTGGATGATGAAAACGTGTCTTTAAAGTGTCAAATTTCAAAATATGAACAAGAAATTGCCAAAGTCAAAACTGAATATGGTGTCATATTTGATTTACTCAAAAAGACTCGTGCTTAAGCATCAAAAGATGCTGATGATCATCTTGCATATACCAAAGAAGTTTTACGAAATAATGGAAACACTTGCTCTGAAAATCAAGATTTGTTACACACTATCTATGACTTAAAAGCGGAGTTGGTGAAACTTAAGCAAGATAGGATTAGTAACACACATGTACTTGTCCCTGGATTGCTTAAAATTGAAACTAGAACGCCTAATGATAAACCACAAGATACTAATGTGCTTCCTTCCACTGAAACAAGAATAGTTGCCTCTTTTTCCAACGTTAGTACTTCACAGCTTAAGAGCGAAACAAGGAAGAATAGGAAGTTTCAACATAAGAGAAGAACAATAAAGACCTCTGAAGCAGAAGAACACCTTAGGACTTTGAATAAAACTCATGTTGCATCCACTTTAGGCATTGCGTTAGACAAATGTAATAGAAAAAGTGATGTAACGAATGTTGAATCTTTAAGTACTTTGAATGTTTTGTTTGAAGCATCTTGTGTTGGTTATCGTAAAAGCATGTTTTCTGGTTGTCATGATAAATGTGTTGCAAATGCTATCTTATCTCGTAAGCGGAACAATAGAAAACGGAATACCTCTAGGCCAACTAATGCTTCTAAGTCTGTGGTAAACCGCCTCCTACTATTTCTGCTACGACCATTGATGTACCCATTGAACCCACTTCACCTCCTAGGAAGAGAATATCACCTAGTGCATTCACTAAGACCAAAGCTAAGACTAGTTGGACTTGGCAGAGATGGTCACAAAATGTCACACCCCCAAATTACCTGTTTTGCAGCGGAATGGAATTCCTGGGGATTGACTGTCATAGCATCACAATCACAGTTATATTGAACGACCTAAAGTGTCGTTTGGAAAACACATCGTTTGATTTATTAAAACAATCAGAGTTTACAAAGTATAGGTCCCAAATGAAAGTTACTATGTACGGAAATAAATTTGATACAATCCAAACGATGTTTTAAAGTGCATAAAATCCCTGTTAGACGCGTCGTCACCACGACTCTATGATATGCCCATATGCATGCCATGAAGTGTATGCCCAAGATACCTGAGATAAAACATGCTAAAAAGTGTCAACACAATGGTTGAGTGAGTTCATAGAGTTTGTGTTGAAATGTAAAGCCTTTCAAAATCGTTTATGCAGCAAAGGCATTGTAAATCCACTCAGTTCCAAGTTCCGCCCATACAAAACTTGCAACCTGTGTGTTCACAACCCACTGCCAAAATATGCATAGTTTATGTTCAAGCGCATGATGTCAAATGAATTCACATAATAGTGCGTATATTAATGTATTAATAGTTACTTGACATAACACATATGAGTGTTGTTTCAAATTGTACCAAGACATTTAGCTCAATGATAATACCAAGACATTTAGCTCAATGGTTATACCAAGACATTTAGCTCAATGATTATACCAAGACATTTAGTTCCATGATAATACCAAGACATTTAGCTCAATGATTTATGATATAGAATATGACTAAACATTCAGTTCAGATAAACATATAGTTTGCAAATAATCATGATTGTCATAAAATAGTTGAGCATGTATCTCCCCCAAAAGTAATTCAAAACAATTAAAAGAGTAGGGGCTATGACTCACTTGATGAAGTGATGTGATGACAAAAGTGAGCACACTGAAATGTAGCGTGAATCTCTAAACTTGACCTATTATGAATGATATGATACATAATAAGTTATGATGTAATGTTATGCATGCAATTCGTATGATATCTATACCACTTGTGAATTCTTGAAAATAATACTTATCGTCGAAAAATAATCTTGTAACGTCTTGACAATTTATAAATTACTTTACAAGTATTTACGTTGAAATGATATCCTACGATAACCATTTAGAGATTTATTATGAAATTATAACTTTTCGTCGTAAAAATAATGTCATTGAAAATTTCATGAAAGTGACTAAATAGCCTTGAAAAGCTAGTCGTAAAATGGTGTACGTCGAGCGTTAGGAAACGAACTCAACGGTTGTGGGAAGCTTGTATCATCATCTCAAAGTTTTAGCATTTAAGTTTTCATCCTAGAGCTCTCGATCATGGAGAAAAATATAGGTAAAGTATGGTACTTGTCCAAAATATTGTTTAAGTGTGGTTTTCGGCAAAGTTTAAGTGACCGTATATTATTCGTTACAACTCCACTTGACGAATAGTTGGACATTTTGGAAAATATGCTAGGCGAACTTACTTTTATTAGAAGACATCATTTTATAAAAAGTACTCCGTCATTGTTAAAAAGGACCCTCAACATGGTCCCTCGTTGCCGTAGTATGTGTTTAATAGAAAATATATTAATTTTGCTAATAGAATAAAGTTACGGCAACTTTGTTTATCGCGTGTAATTTACTCGTTACAAGTCCGTTTTCTACGTTTTCTACATCCTTAGATTCGTATTTAAGTACACTAATATATTTTTAATAAGTCGACACATTTCATAACGCTTAAGCCTCATTTTTTACTCGTAAAAAGTGACATTTACATGCTGAAATTTCTGAAATTATTAGTTTTCGTTGTCAAACTTCAAAAATTCATATCTTCTTCGTTGTAACTCCGTTTTAATCCGTTCAAGCGACCATGTTTTCGTTTTAAAGTATATTTTCCAAATGTCTAGCCCAAAAAATTTTATCCACTGTCGAAAATTCCAGATTTCACAATTTTGATCAGACCCTTAATTAGACTAGTCGAAATGAGTTTTTCACGTGCAACACCTATTCTAACCAATTCAAAACAACTCCGAAGCTATTATAATCCTACCATACACCTTCTTAGGGTGTCATGGGTTCCTAGGCATCACCAAAAGTGATATATTTCAAGGAGTAATTATAGGATAACATATATAAACTTATAGTGCTTATAAACAATTTAAGTGGTATAGACATCACATAACTTGCATGTTTTACTTGAGCATGATAAAAATGAACATAAAAATGAATATGAAAGATGAACATGAATATGAGATGCTTACTAATTACTTGATGAGGTTAAATGAACAAGGTTAATCCTAAAACCCTAGGTTTTTATTTCACAACCTTAATCAAGAGTGTGTCTAGATTGTTTTATAAACTTGGAAAAATTTTGGTCTTCTTGCTTGATCACCCTTTGGCCGGTTCTTATGGTAGAAAAGAAGAGAGTAGTAGTTTTTTTTTTCACTTGATATAATGAAAACTAGGTGTTGAATGATCTTATAATGTGTATATATATTTGTATACAAGATATTTGTGAAAAGTGTGCATGAGTCATCCAATTATGTCGACAACCTCAAATAAAAATAAAAGTATTGTATTTTTGTATGATTAAATGTATAAGTGTATTAGTAAATGTGTAATTGTTTAAGTATAGTTGGTAACTTGTATATATAATTAAGCAATTTAGGGTAGCGTTGGCTAAAAATAAATTTTAGCGGATCAAAATAAAATATATTGAAGTCATACTAATTATAAAAATACATTTCTCGCAAGAATTGAGTGAAATAATAATTATCGTGTAGTTTTTACGAAAACCGTCGTAATTATATAAATATAACAATTTATATACAAAATAAATTGAAAACATCGGGTAAACTAATAATAATATTTTTATAATCTTAATATGAGTATAAAAATATATCAGGATCATTTTTGGATGTGTCGGATCACTTGTTCAAAATAATTAATTACGCGATAGCGTTTATTTAATATGAAATTACACGTTTAATTTAAAATGCAAAACCATGCATGAACTAATATGATGATAATGATGCTAATGATATGTAGACTAAACCTAGTCTATATGAAATGCCCTTGATGATTGTTCATGAATTCGTAGCTAAACCATTAAGGTTACGCGAATTTGATACTCGTAAACCTAGTTTACGATAAATGATGAAATAGTGAAACTTGAAGAGTGATTTTCTCCGGAAATGAATAGTGTTTAGTGAATAGTAAATTTTGAAATACGTTCTCAGAATATTACTTCGACTCCGAAAATGGTGAATAGTAAAATTTTGAATAGTAACCGGTGAATAGTAAATTCCCGAGATGAATAGTAAATTTTGAAAATGACCTGAAATTGCGAGTTGTCACATTCGCCCACCCAAAAAGGAATTCAGTCCCTGAATTCAGTTCGTGTTAGTCTATCGAATTTTTGAGTTTGTGATGAATATCGAGGAAAGAAGACATGAAGAGGTGTCGTTATGGTTATCGATGATTGAGAGCGTATAAAACATCGTAGTAGAGAAAATATTGGAAGAATATCTCCGATGAGCATTACTTTGACTAATAGGAATATGTGAAAATCTTGCTTGCACTAAGATTTATAAATAACTGCTCCCAACATAACATGATCCCTCCAGAATTAGACATAGTTAGTTAGGCTATGTATAATTAAGGAACGATAATGTGACGTTCGGTTTAGTTGTTATAACTCTCAATGTTTACAGAGATCTAAACCTTGTAAGTGATAACGAATCAGAAGGAAAAGAAAGTACGATAGATGAGAATATTTTACAACAAGTGGTTTTTCAAACAGTAATACATCTTAAGTAATAAGATCCGAATACGATGGAAGACATAAACTTAGTACGACATAGTACATAGGGACATAAACTGTTAGTTTCCGAACTTCTTCAGTCTTTCGCGTTGTTGAAATCCTGTTGAGCTTCTCCTCCTTCTAACATGTATGCTTTTCCAAGAGCACCTTCAACTTGTTGACCTTGGTTTTGAGGACATTGATTCCGATAGTGTCCTTGCTCTCCACATCCGAAACATGTAACTATGGTCTTGCCTCTACAATTCCTGGCAAGGTGTCCTAGTTTTTGACACTTGTAGCACTTAACAGAGCAAAGACCCGAGTGATGATACTTACATCGATTACATAGTGGGTAGGTTCCAGCATAACCTCTGCCTTCTATTGGTGCAGCAACATAAACCATTGCAGCTTCTTGCCTTCTATTCTGTTGTTGATGATGGTTAGTGTTACGGTTTTGGTTGTTGTTATTATAACCTCATTGGTCATTTTCCCATTTTCTTTTGTTGTTGTTGATTTGGTTATCATTGTTGTTGTTGTTGTTTCGGTTATTGTTGTAGTTGGTGCGGTTGTTGGTATTGTTGTTACGGTTGGTGTTGGTAATGTTTCCTCTCTTTACTACTTGTGCCATGAGCTTTTGAGATACTGGAATAGATTCTTCAATTGTTTGCGGATCAGAGGAAATCACATCACCTTGAATAATCTCGGGAAGTCCTCCAATGAAAGCCTCTAGTAGTTTTTCGTTGTCCGAAACCATAGACGGACATAATGCAACCAATTCTTGAAACCTTCGAATGTAGGTCTCGATGTCGTACCCAACAGTTACTAGTTCATAAAATTCGGTCTCCAACTTTTTCACCTCCGTACGCGGACAATACTTCTTTGTTAACAAACCTTTGAATTGCTCCCAGGTGAGCTTGAAAGCATTTTCCATTCCCATTGGCTGAGCATACGAGTTCCACCAAGACATTGCCCCATCAAGTAGTGTACTCGTAGCAAACTTAACCTTGCTATCCTCCGGGCAATTACATAACAAAAACACAGACTCCATTTTCTCGAACCATCGAACCATGGCAGTGGCCCCTTCAGTGCCCTTGAACTTATTGGGATCTCCACTTTTAAAATCCTTATACGAACAACTTCTAACCCCGGACCCTCCTGCAATACCTGCAGCAGCAGCAAGCCTAGCGGCTTCAGCTTCTCTCGCAATTCTAGTAGCTTCAGCAGTTGCCGCAGCCGCGGCGGCATTGGCAAGCCTGGCAGCTTCAGCATTAGTTGCAGCCTCAGCGGCAGTGGCGAGTCTAGCGGCTTCAGCAGTGGCTGCAGCCTCAGCGGCATTGGCAAGTCTAGCGGCTTCGGCAGTAGCCGCAGCCTCAGCAGCAGCCGCCACTGTTGCCCTTTCAATCCTTAAAGCATTGGCTATACTATCCCTCACAAACTTTTGCATAGCCGCTTGTGTCAATTCAGGTGTGGCTTTCTTTGGCGCCATAACTTCTTCAAAATAAGAGGAAAGGTGAGATGTAGCAAAGTCCTATGTTAAAAAAAAATAAGCGCTCTAAAGAGATGTGATATGAGATAATAAATTTGAGGTTCATTTTCAAAATGATCGACGGGTTCCCAAAAGGTGGGTTATGAGATGTTGTAAGTGCTTCAAATGTATGATGGTTTAGTGACTTAATGTGTGAATAGCGTGTAACTCAACATGTTAGTGGTGAAACAAAGGAGTGGGAGTGACTTCGCCCTACTTAAAGGTTTTGTCTCGGCATTCGACGTTATCGGTAATGAATCAACTGATGTTAAAATCATGATAGGGAATGACAAGGCATTCTCCACATTAGAGTATGAGGAAAGGATAATGGGATGGGTATTTGAAGGCATCCATGTGACAATCAATTTGAAATGAAAGTAAATAACTCGCAAAATGTACGTATAAACCACATGTAAAGTGAATATGCACTTATGATGAAATGATGAGATGCTATGATGATGTAGTTATAGTCTAGGGTCAATGATGCAACCTAGTTCTCTATAACCGAAGCTCTGATGCCAATCTATCGCACCCCCAAATTACCTGTTTTGCAGCGGAATGGAATTCCTGGGGATTGACTGTCATAGCATCACAATCACAGTTATATTGAACGACCTAAAGTGTCGTTTGGAAAACACATCGTTTGATTTATTAAAACAATCAGAGTTTACAAAGTATAGGTCCCAAATGAAAGTTACTATGTATGGAAATAAATTTGATACAATCCAAACGATGTTTTAAAGTGCATAAAATCCCTGTTAGACGCGTCGTCACCACGACTCTATGATATGCCCATATGCATGCCATGAAGTGTATGCCCAAGATACCTGAGATAAAACATGCTAAAAAGTGTCAACACAATGGTTGAGTGAGTTCATAGAGTTTGTGTTGAAATGTAAAGCCTTTCAAAATCGTTTATGCAGCAAAGGCATTGTAAATCCACTCAGTTCCAAGTTCCGCCCATACAAAACTTGCAACCTGTGTGTTCACAACCCACTGCCAAAATATGCATAGTTTATGTTCAAGCGCATGATGTCAAATGAATTCACATAATAGTGCGTATATTAATGTATTAATAGTTACTTGACATAACACATATGAGTGTTGTTTCAAATTGTACCAAGATATTTAGCTCAATGATAATACCAAGACATTTAGCTCAATGGTTATACCAAGACATTTAGCTCAATGATTATACCAAGACATTTAGTTCCATGATAATACCAAGACATTTAGCTCAATGATTTATGATATAGAATATGACTAAACATTCAGTTCAGATAAACATATAGTTTGCAAATAATCATGATTGTCATAAAATAGTTGAGCATGTATCTCCCCCAAAAGTAATTCAAAACAATTAAAAGAGTAGGGGCTATGACTCACTTGATGAAGTGATGTGATGACAAAAGTGAGCACACTGAAATGTAGCGTGAATCTCTAAACTTGACCTATTATGAATGATATGATACATAATAAGTTATGATGTAATGTTATGCATGCAATTCGTATGATATCTATACCACTTGTGAATTCTTGAAAATAATACTTATCGTCGAAAAATAATCTTGTAACGTCTTGACAATTTATAAATTACTTTACAAGTATTTACGTTGAAATGATATCCTACGATAATCATTTAGTGATTTATTATGAAATTATAACTTTTCGTCGTAAAAATAATGTCATTGAAAATTTCATGAAAGTGACTAAATAGCCTTGAAAAGCTAGTCGTAAAATGGTGTACGTCGAGCGTTAGGAAACGAACTCAACGGTTTTGGGAAGCTTGTATCATCATCTCAAAGTTTTAGCATTTAAGTTTTCATCCTAGAGCTCTCGATCATGGAGAAAAATATAGGTAAAGTATGGTACTTGTCCAAAATATTGTTTAAGTGTGGTTTTCGGCAAAGTTTAAGTGACCGTATTTTATTCGTTACAACTCCGCTTGACGAATAGTTGGACATTTTGGAAAATATGCTAGGCGAACTTACTTTTATTAGAAGACATCATTTTATAAAAAGTACTCCGTCATTGTTAAAAACGACCCTCAACATGGTCCCTCGTTGCCGTAGTATGTGTTTAATAGAAAATATATTAATTTTGCTAATAGAATATAAAGTTACGGCAACTTTGTTTATCGCGTGTAATTTACTCGTTACAAGTCCGTTTTCTACGTTTTCTACATCCTTAGATTCGTATTTAAGTACACTAATATATTTTTAATAAGTCGACACATTTCATAACGCTTAAGCCTCATTTTTTACTCGTAAAAAGAAACATTTACATGCTGAAATTTCTGAAATTATTAGTTTTCGTCGTCAAACTTCAAAAATTCATATCTTCTTCGTTATAACTCCGTTTTAATCCGTTCAAGCGACCACGTTTTCGTTTTAAAGTATATTTTCCAAATGTCTAGCCCAAAAATTTTTATCCACTGTCGAAAATTCCAGATTTCACAATTTTGATCAGACCCTTAATTAGACTAGTCGAAATGAGTTTTTCACGCGCAACACCTATTCTAACCAATTCAAAACAACTCCGAAGCTATTCTAATCCTACCATACACCTTCTTAGGGTGTCATGGGTTCCTAGGCATCACCAAAAGTGATATATTTCAAGGAGTAGTTATAGGATAACATATATAAACTTATAGTGCTTATAAACAATTTAAGTGGTATAGACATCACATAACTTGCATGTTTTACTTGAGCATGATAAAAATGAAAATAAAAATGAATATGAAAGATGAACATGAATATGAGATGCTTACTAATTACTTGATGAGGTTAAATGAACAAGGTTAATCCTAACACCCTAGGTTTTTATTTCACAACCTTAATCAAGAGTGTGTCTAGATTGTTTTATAAACTTGGAAAAATTTTGGTCTTCTTGCTTGATCACCCTTTGGCCGGTTCTTATGGTAGAAAAGAAGAGAGTAGTAGTTTTTTTTTTCACTTGATATAATGAAAACTAGGTGTTGAATGATCTTATAATGTGTATATATATTTGTATACAAGATATTTGTGAAAAGTGTGCATGAGTCATCCAATTATGTCGACAACCTCAAATAAAAATAAAAGTATTGTATTTTTGTATGATTAAATGTATAAGTGTATTAGTAAATGTGTAATTGTTTAAGTATAGTTGGTAACTTGTATATATAATTAAGCAATTTAGGGTAGCGTTGGCTAAAAATAAATTTTAGCGGATCAAAATAAAATATATTGAAGTCATACTAATTATAAAAATACATTTCTCGCAAGAATTGAGTGAAATAATAATTATCGTGTAGTTTTTACGAAAACCGTCGTAATTGTATAAATATAACAATTTATATACAAAATAAATTGAAAACATCGGGTAAACTAATAATAATATTTTTATAATCTAAATATGAGTATAAAAATATATCAGGATCATTTTTGGAAGTGTCGGATCAATTGTTCAAAATAATTAATTACGCGATAGCGTTTATTTAATATGAAATTACACGTTTAATTTAAAATGCAAAACCATGCATGAACTAATATGATGATAATGATGCTAATGATATGTAGACTAAATCTAGTCTATATGAAATGCCCTTGATGATTGTTCATGAATTCGTAGCTAAACCATTAAGGTTACGCGAATTTGATACTCGTAAACCTAGTTTACGATAAATGATGAAATAGTGAAACTTGAAGAGTGATTTTCTCCGAAAATGAATAGTGTTTAGTGAATAGTAAATTTTGAAATACGTTCTCAGAATATTACTTCGACTCCGAAAACGGTGAATAGTAAAATTTTGAATAGTAACCGGTGAATAGTAAATTCCCGAGATGAATAGTAAATTTTGAAAATGACCTGAAATTGCGAGTTGTCACACAAAACATACCAGGATTTAAATGGATTCCCAAGATCATTAACATGTGTGTGTCTAATGTAACTATAACGGAACCCCCTAACTCTTTGGGTTCCACCTTTACTTCTATTCCACCTGTGTCGTCTGTGTGTAATGCAGGTGATACAGATCATCCTCTGGATTGTTGATAGCAGATGTTCCCGACACATGACTGGCAAACTCAAACTGTTATCAAACTTTGTTTCAAAGTTCATTGGCACTATCAGATTCGGGAATGATCACTTCGCAGCTATCATGGGCTACGCAGATTATATCAATGGGAACATCGAAATTAGCAGAGTTTATTATGTGGAAGGTCTCGGTCATAATCTCTTTTCAGTCGATCAATTCTGTGATGGATATTTGGAAGATGCTTTTAGGGAGAAAATTTGTTTCATTCGTGATCTACAAGGAAACGATCTTATGTCTGGAAACCGCACATCAAGTCTTTACACAATCTCAATGCAAGACATGATTGCTTCATCTCCCATCTGTCTACTTTCTAAGGCAACATCTACAAAATCTTGGCTATGGCACCATCGTCTTTCCCACTTAAACTTTCAAACCATAACCAATCTTGCACGTTACAAACTTGTTGAAGGTCTCCCAAGATTTCAGTATTCTAAAGATCATCTATGCTCAGCTTGTGAAAAGGGGGAAAGCACTCGTGCTCACTTTCCTTCAAAGGTGGAACACAGCTCCCAGCATGTGCGTCATCTTCTTCACATGGATTTGTGTGGCCCGATGCGTGTGTAGACGATTAAAGGGAAACGCTACATTCTAGTAATTGTTGATGACTACTCAAGATGGACTTGGGTTTATTTTCTTTGAAGTAAAGATCAAGCTCCACAAATGATCATCACCTTTCTCATGAAAGTTCAAGTTCAGCTCCGGAACACAGTCAGATAAGTCAGAACAGACAAAGGAACTGAATTTGTGAATCAAACTCTTCGTGCATACTATGAGTAAGTATGAATTGAGCATCAAACATCAATTGCACGAACACCAGAACAAAACGGAGTTGTTGAAAGACGCAACCGTACGTTAGTAGAAGCTGCGAGAACGATGTTGATAAATGCAAAACTTCCAGATTACTTGTGGGCTGAAGTCGTGTCAACTGCATGCTACACCCAGAACCGTTCTATGATTACCAAACGCCACAACAAAACACCTTATGAGCTTATCCACAACCGCAAACCGAATTTAAAACACTTTCATGTATTTGGTTCTCTTTGTTACCCAAATAATGATCGTGATGACTTTGGTAAGCTCAAGGCTAAAGCTGACATTGGAGTCTTTATTGGATACTATGAAAACTCTAAGGGATACCGGATCTGGAATTGTCGTACAAGGGAGATTATGGAAACGATTCATGCCAATTTCGATGAGCTTACAGAAATGGCTTATGAGCAAAACAGCTTGGAACCCGGACATAACCATCTAAACTTTCCCTAAACCCCATCATCAGCTAAACAAAGCCTACAGCTTACTCTTCGTCAAATGGAACAGCTATTTGCTCCTCTGTTTAGTGATGATATTGATCAACGTACTCCAGATGTATCAAATGTTTCTGCTGCTCAACCTGATAATAATCCAATACCTGATACACCTGAAACAACAACAACAACTGTTGAAGAAGCACCTCCAATTGATTCTACAACAACAGCCAAACAAACCGCATCCAATGACGCTGAACCAAGAATTACCTACACCTGCAGATTATGATCCAAATGCGTTCTTCAATCCTTTTTCTAATGAAACTGCCACTTCTGATGTTGCGGAATCATCCACAAGCCATTTGAATCCTCCTAATCTGCACAATGTATATCAACATCAACCCTCCACACATCCTTGGACTAAAGACCATCCTCTTGTGAACATCATTGGAAACCCGAATCAACCAATCGTAACTAGACAACGCCTTCAGACTGACGGTGAACATTGCATTTATGCACTTACCGTTTGCCAATCTGAACCCAAAAACATTAAAGAAGCAATAACTTATGACAGTTGGATTGAATCCATGCAAGAAGAACTTAATCAGTTTAAACGTCTTGAAGTATGGAAATTGGTTGAAAAACCAACAAGGGTCTATGTTATTGGTCTTAAATGGATTTGGAAAAACAACTTGGATGCTGAAGGTACGGTTATCAGAAATAAGTCACGTCTGGTGGCTAAGGGTTATAGACAAGAAGAGGGGATTGACTTCAAGGAATCATTCGCACCGGTTGCTAGACTTGAGGCTGTATGGATTTTTTTGGCATTTGCGGCTCACATGAACATCACGGTCTATCAGATGGATGTCAAAACCGCTTTTCTGAATGGTAAACTCAAGGAAATGGTCTATGTTAGTCAGCCAGAAGGATTTGTTGATCCAGAGTTCGCTAATCACGTCTACAAACTGAACAAGGCTCTCTACGGTCTCAAACAAGCCCCTCGGGCATGGTATGATGAGTTGTCATCCTTTCTCATATCTCACAATTTTGTTAAAGGATCGGTCGACCCAACACTGTTTATACAATATGACGGGGAACACATTTTAATCGTTCAAATCTATGTGTATGACATCATTTTTGGGTCAACACATAAAAAGTACTCAAACGCTTTTTCAAAACTTATGAAAACAAATTTTGAAATGTCAATGATGGGTGAACTTACGTTCTTCCTAGGACTGCAAGTTCATCAATCACCCCGTGGTATTTTCCCAAGTCAGTCCAAATATGCTCTTGAATTTTTAAACAAACATGGAATGCAAAGCTGTGACACCTATGCCACACCAATGGCACATACCAAAAAATTGGACGCTGATTTGCATGGGAAATTGGTTGACCCTACCAAATACCGAAGTATTATTGGGTCTCTCATGTATCTAACAGCTAGTAGACCTGACATTGTATTTGATGTATATCTTTGCTCCCGTTATCAGTCGCGACCAACTGAAACTCACCTCTCAGAGGCTAAAAGAATCCTCCGATACATCAAGGGAACAATTAATTTGGGGATCTGGTATCCGAAGAATTCTGGTTTTGAACTAATAGCTTTTTCAGACGTTGATCACGCAGGTTGCTTAGATTCTCGGAAAAGTACTTCAGGTGCTTTACAATTTCTTGGTGATAAACTGGTGTCATGGCAATCGAAGAAGCAGGATTGTACATCGCTGTCATCAACTAAAGCCGAATATGTAGCCATGTCTGCGTGTTGTGCTCAAGTCATTTGGATGAGAACACAACTCAAAGATTATGGTTATGTATTTGACAGACTACCTATGCACTGCGACAATCGAAGTGCTATTGCAATATCGTGCAACTCTGTTCAATATTCGAAGTCCAAGTACATTGATCTTCGATATCATTTCATCAAGGAGCATGTGGAAAAGGGTACCGTTGAATTATATTTTGTGGGTACTGAACACCAACTGGCGGATCTTCTCACCAAAGCCTTAGCTCATGCTAGGTTTACTGATTTGATCCACCGGATTGGCATGAGGTGTTTGACTACAGAGGAACTGGACGAACTTTTAACAGAACCTTAAAACCAGTCAAACACCAAAACCTCTTTCGTAAATAATTTCTCAAAAACAAAATAGAAAAATATAAAATCTAATAAAATTCAAAAATATTCTTCTATCTAATTTCTTCCAACATTGCAAGTACAAATCTTCCGTCAACACTTTGCTCTTTCAAACATTTCATTATTTTCTCGGACAAGTGTTGAGGGGGAGAATGTAAATATTTTTCCATTTCATAAAACCTTGTACTTGCATGTTACCCTAATTTGGTTGTATCTTTGATAATGGTGGATACGTTTCTTGTTTGAAACACTCCTCGGACTCAAATTTGTAAAAATTTCTCTATTTCTAAAGTCGAGGGGGAGTGTCGTCAAGTTTCTTTCCAAACTTTCACGTCTTGCTTAATCAAAATGGAAGTTAAGGGCTGTGGTTGAAAATTGTTGAGGTGGAGGGGCTATACTTGACATAAGTTAAAACCTATTTTTTACAAAACTCTCCACCTAAATTTTTTTTCTCATTTATTACTAACATTAAATTCCTCAACAACCATATCCACGCCTAAAAATCCATACTCAAATCCGTGCTACAATCTTGAAATCTGTAAGTGTTAAAAGTTTCTTTGAGTGATTTCAAACATAGGTCTTTAATCATTTTCAAAACCAACGGTTTGATTTTGTTCTAGGCGTGATTTAAGTTCGTATACGCGTATGAACTTGTAATCACATTGGGATGTTGTTTTGTTAAATGGATGTGTTAAAAGGGTTCTAATATTGATACTAAAACTGTTTCCAACAACTAATTCAACCCATAAAACATTTTTAATCTCTTTCAAATTTTAGGGTTTATGCGTGGAAATTGGGGCTTTTCATGTATGATTGTTTGAGGATAATTAGTTGCTTGAGATAAGTTTTATACATGTTTAATTAAGCAAATACATCTTTGAATCCAACCCAGAAACATTAAATCTGCATAATTAGACTTTAGGGTTTATGAGCAAGTTGGTTTGGGTATTTTTGATTCATGAGGTTTTTTAGGTTAAAACTTGTTACAAACATCTCATATGGCTTCTAAGTCTTCCTAGAAATCATTTGGTACATTTTCCATGGCTAGATTTCTTATCAGTAGGATTTGACTCTAGGGTTTATGTTACGCATAACTTGGTTCCTACGCGTAACTGGATAGAACTTGTGATGCCATGAGAGGTTGAAAGAGGTTGAATAAATTGTTAATGGATGTGTTATGATTGATTTATTTCAGGCTTCTACGCGTGCCAATTCATAATCAAGGTTTATAACGGATTCTATGGTTAAGGAATACCTTACGTGTAGATGTTACGCATAAGAGAAATCTAACGCGTAACTCTTACGCGTAAGGGTCTACAATGGGACTACGCGTATCCTGTGAAGGATATGCGTAAACTTGGACTCTTACACATAAGGCTTACTCTTACGAGTAAACCTTACGCGTAAGCCCCCAACCTACGCTTACGCGTAAGCTTCATGCTAGGAGCCCATTTTTACGCGTAAGCTTTCTTACGCGTAAGAGTGACTCCTACGCATAAGCTTAATCCTACGCGTATGGTTACACTGTTTATGCATAAGCTTACTTTCCTACGCCTAAGCCAAACTTGTATATAAATTTATGAAATGTTACGCGTACAAACTTGTAATAAGTTACTCATAACGTCACAAGACCAAAATGTCACTAATAAGCAAAAAATGTTTAAAATGTTGTGTGAATGAGTGAAACTTTGGACTTTAATATTCAAAATTAACATACTCACGTAATTTATCACGACTACTTTGGACTATTGGACAACAAGTGACTTTGGACTCGTAACATTCATTAACATAACAAATTCAATAAATTGGACAATAAAATCAATTTTTGACTAACATAATGTCTTTCGATATGTTGGTTCTTTTGTCTGAATACCTTTCAGATCACAATATGGACGTCATCATGGAAAATGTCAACGCACCAAATGAGCTCACAATGGAAGATACATTCCCTACTGATTATAGCATGAAGATTGGAAAGAACAACCTCAAGGTAGACTTTGAGAACTTCACCTGCTCAGAGTCTTCATGCAGGATTGCTGTGGACATACTCCAAACTCATCCCTACAACAATATGCTCACCAACTCAGCAACTGTGCCAGAAATTTACATTCATCAATTCTGGCACACAATGAAAAAGGTTGATGGTCAGGGTGCTGTCACAGTGACTCTCAATGATAAGGAAGTCACCGTCACTGTTGTTGATCTGCGAACAATTCTTCTTCTGCCTGCTATTCAACCTGCTAAGTATGTACCAATTCCAAGTGAAGAGGCTACACTCCAATTCATGGTCGATCTTGGCTATGATGAGGCAGCTGGAATAATCACCAAGTACTCCTCGGTCGATTTAAAGAACATTCCTCAACCGTGGAGAACCTTGTACATCATGATCGCTAAGTCGGTTTCTGGAAGAGACAGCGGTCATGAGCATCCTAAACTCATGCACTTGCAAACCTTTTGGGGCATGGTCAACATGCAGCACATCGACTTTGCCAGTCTGATATGGGAAGACATGATGTCCTATCTCAAGAAGCCTGGGACAAAGGTTCCTTTTATAAGATACACTAAGCTATTGATCCAGAACATTCTCGGGAAAAATCGAGACATTCCCTTGAGACTTAATGACCCCAACAATCATTCTGTGTTGTATGAGCCCACGTTAAACATTGTCAGATTCAAGGACTCCTCAACAAAGAAACAAGGTGCAGTGCTCCTGGATTGCCTTCTCACCGATGATATAAAAAATTTACCATCGTATCGTCGATATCTTGAAGCCGTGAGTAAGGGCAAAGTTGGGTTCATGGATGAAAATACTTCTGCTGTTCCAGTCAAGAAGACCAGAAGATCAGGAAATGCTGGAAGTGTTGAAAGCACTGGGAGTGCCCTCAAGTATCCTAAGAAAATCCTCCTCGCAAAAGAAAAGTACCATCTAAGGGTGCCATCCCTAACCCTAAACCGGCACTCAAACTTGAGGACGAAGACTCTGAGGCTACTGAGTCTGATGAGGTGGTTTGCTATTCTGAATCTGCTACTGATGAAACGACCTCGTTGAGGTCCGATGACCAACCACTCAGTCCCAAACCAGACAAAGGAAAGACTTCAGTTGCAGAGGCAGAAGAAGAAAGCTCTGATGATGAACCAAAGGATGAAGAAAGAGAGTACCACAAGACTCTTAAAGATCTGAGGATTCAGCATGCTGGTAAAGAATTTAATCTTCAACAAACCAGAGGCCCTGGAGGTTCCAGTGGTGGTGGACTAACCACAACAATTCTCGATGTGGTTAATCAACCCGATAAGGGAACTGGTACCACCACTTAGGAATCAACAGAGCAACAGCAGCAAGAAGATGAAATCATTTTCGATTTTGAAGAAGAGGAAAAGGAGAAGAATGAGAATATAACCGATGAAGACATAGAGGAAGCAGCTAGGTAGAGAGCTGAAGAAGAGGCTAGGGCAAAGGCCGAAGAAGAGGCTAAAGCTCAAGAAGAAGCTGATAATTATCTTCAAGATAATACTGAACATAATCCTGAAGAAACTTCTGAGCCACCAAAAGACCCAGAGCCATCTCATGACTCACCTTCATCTGACTCATCATCTCATTCATCACCACCACCATCCAAAGATGCTACCACCAGATCATCCTCCAAATCAGTCAAGAAACCTACCGATACTTGGGCATCACGTGCAAGGACCAAGATTGTCAAGGCTATCAGGCAAGCAAGGAAACGAAACGTGGTCAACAAGAAGTTGAATCAGCTTGCCGACAAAGTTAATCTACTTCAAAATGTGATAAACGAGTTCTCGGTGGAAAGAGACCAGATCAAACTATTTCTCAACCGAGATATACAGGGTGAAATGGACAAGATGATTAGAGACTATCCTCATAAGTTTCTTATCGACACCGTCCCTAGAGTCACAAAAGAGATGTTCGCCAGACAACTCTATCCAAATCTGATGTCGTTGGTCAAGCATACACTGTCAACGACACCTGCGGTCATGGAAATTAAACCAATTCCGTCTCCTGTTGTCACTGATGCAGAATTGATTTCTAAGCTGGTTATGCAAATGTCTCAACGATCTACAACTTTCACTTCTGACGAAGCAAAACTTTTTGAGGCATTACTGGAATATCAACTCAAGACATCTTGTAAAGATTCGGCTGGTCAGGTTAAGCGACCAAGAGATGATGACAATGCAGATAAGGATTCCGAGCCTAAACGTCAAAAGAAAATAGGCGAATCCTCTTCCATGCCTCCACCACCCCAAAAGACTACCACCACAAGAACTGCTCAACGTCCTCCTACTTCTGATAAACCTCGGGACTCTGAGTCTTCACCACCACCAAAGAAAACCGATGATCATTTCCAATACATTGGTGGTAATGACGAAGAGATTCCTGAGCCTCAACAATAGCCCCCCTCTCCGACATCAACCAAGCAGCCTAAAGAATCATCCTCCAAGCCTAAGCAGAAAAGGTCAACATCAGTTGTATCATAGCTAGATGAAGATGAAACTGAAGAATATGACTGGTTCTCCAAGCTTGTTGATGCCACCCCTCAATTACCGGAAGGCCAAGAACCGGTAGATGGTCGAACCATGGAGCATGTCAAGATTATTCAAGAAAAGTTCAAAGTGAAGAAGATGACGAAGGGAGAATTACGCCGAATCAAGAACAATGTGTTTCAACTGTTGAAGGACAGCTCCGACAGTGCTATTGAAGTCGAATATCATCTCGACAACATCGCACGAGCTATGTCTAACATCGACTTCACAAGACCTGACAAGACTCCTTACTACACTGATTGGACCAAGCCACTACCAACCATTGGCCGACCTGATGAACAAAGGATTCCCTACCAATACTTCTTCAAAAATGACCTGGAATTTCTTCAACACGGTAGCGATGTCAGCAAGAAATACGCAGTCTTCTCCGATAATGTTGCCATCGAGGAAGAAGCCACAAGAATGTTTGTTGATAATGTGGTAAATTATGACCTCGATGCACAGTATGGTATTCAGCATTGGCCAAAACGAAGAAGACTATACTACAGAAGCTGTCATGTACTAAAATCAAACAAAGAGGTGTACAGTGACAAACGGATCGTTGCTAAAATGAATGTCAGTCTGGCTACAAAGTGGGATTACTCATTCCTGGAAGCAATCAAAGTAAAACGCCAAGACGAACAAGAATATGATTTTACTGAAGCTGATTTTCCAAGCTCGTCGCTCAACGACATTGAAGACATGTATCTGGCTAAGGTACAAGGTCGAATGCGACATTTCTCCACTAACATCCAGCTACAGTACATCAAGTCCTTGTTGATATTCATTAGAAGCATCGTCATCCAAGAACGTGCTGAAGACCTTCAACTTGCCGTGGAATCATACCAGAAAAGGGTCAATCTCACTAAACCGTTGCTCCACTTTCCTGATATCAACCAACTCTCTCAGTACACCATTCTCAAGAAACCAAAGTTTGGTGTAGTTTACCGCAGTGAACTTCACCATAACTTTTACATGCCGTGCAATGAGCTTCACAAGTTTTGTGATAACACTCTAAAGAAGGTTCATGACGGGTTAGCGTATCGGTTAAAAGAGATTCATGAAGGCATTGGGTCTAAGAAGCGGTGGAATTCCAGAGAAAATAGGGATGTCAAAAAGATTATCAAGAGGATTGATGAGAGGCTGTTCACCGGGATCAGATGCGGAGGTTAGAAAGCTTTGTGGGTGGAAGGGAAAGCTTCACTCTTACGGGCTATCAACGTCAAGAGAGAACTCCCGGTGTTATTGATGGATTGCCTGGTACTCCCTAATTATTTCTTTGATTGATATTTGGATGATTTAATCTGTATAATTGACAATGGCTTGTGCACACATAACAGTGTACAACCCGTACTTGTAATGAAAGGACCCTGTGGTACGCTTCAGTGCCACAGTCCTATAAAAGGAGCGAAAGCTTCTTACTTTTGAGTAAAACTTATTAAAACTTTCTTTTTTCAAAGTTTTGCTAAAAAGAACAAGTACTTCCCTTTATGTTTTCAAAACCTCAAAAGTTAATATTACTTGTTGATGGGGAGTATTTGCTAAAAATATTTTTTCACAAATTGTTCTTCGTGGAAACTTCCCACAAAACTCAGAATGGTCATATTCGATATCAAAATTTCGTCAAAAATAACATTAATATGCCATTTTTGAGGGGGAGAAAAATTGTGTGATACAAATATGTTGGAAAATATGATTGAATCTTCGTGCTAAGACTTAACCCATGAATTGACGAGATCTAAACTATCATACATCGAAAATATTTGTCTTCCAAGACTTATCCGAGTAGATCGTGCCTATTCGAGAAGCTATTGATAGACATGAACTTTGACGGGTTTAACAACCTTTCGAGGTTTGTCCACACCTTCAAGGTAGTTTTTAGAGCTAGTTGTCACCTAAAAGCTGACAATGTAACTCTTTCACTTTGCAACATATCCGTGTCTCGCGGGGAATTGTCTATCTTGAGTCGATCAATTCAAAAGTGCGAGCTCTACCCTCACTGTGCAGATTTCTGTCAAAACACTTGAGCACATGTGGAGGGGGAGTATTTCTGAAAATACAAAACTCTCTAAGTGTTACAAAATGTTTTCACGCATAAACACTTTGAGATATTTTTGAGAAAATGGCTTTATGGAAACTTAGGATAATCATGGAGTTATAAGGTGACTAAGGTTAGGAATAACCGTCATATGATCCGCCAGAGCCGGAGGGATCTACCCAAGGACACCACAAATATTTATAATTTATAAGTCCTTAGGTATGATTATAAAAAGGAGAAAATGAGAATCGGAGAAAGAAGGAATTGAAGAATGAAAAAGAAAAGTAAAGAAAAGGGTGAAAAGAAATAGCCCTCCTGATTATTCAACTTAGGGCAGACACCGGGTTCAATTCATATGCTACTGGATGTCACTAGATGACGCCGGTATTGAAGATTAAAAGTCATCATGGACCCAGTGACGCATGCACTAAACCTTCTTAGCTACTCAAGTTTCTCTCAACAGAAGCTTGTTTCATTCTCACAGGGAACCCTACGTAAACTATCGGCTTTCTCTTAGAGATTGCTGGTATTGAAGAAGGAGACCCTCTCCCTAGTCTCCGCTCAGGAAAACCAAAGCGCACTATTGATTCTAGAGCCACGAGATTCATCAAAAGATCTCTTAGGAACACTTGAAATTTCATCACTTGTCGTTCAATATTAAGGACGCAAGTGATACTATTCTAGAGTCCTACACAGATCTTAGCAATCTGTCGAGAACATTTATGAGGGGTTCACAACTGTGATCCTCAGTGATTGAATGGAAACTCCTGCCAGGGTCAACATCAAACAGCCCTGACAGTAGGTCACTTCGGTAACTCCTTGTGGGTTACGCTTAGTGTTGTCTCAAACGGTCTACAGTCGTGGGGTGATGCTTCGGTGTACCTCAGCGACTCACCTGAACTGTAGATGTACTTAAGTACATCGTGTTATCCTGCTTGAGGGACTCCAGTTTAGGAACAGCCTTTGATAGAATTAGAGATGTGTTTTCACACTATGTTGTTAACACGCTCGAAGTTCAAAATTGTAAGTGCTGGAAATCCCGCTAAGGAGATTCCTTTCAAGAGTCCAGTCCTGAAGATGTGGGTCATTACTTGAACTTGTTCAATGTAATGCCAACTGTCCCTTATGAGATTCGGATGGCTGATTCGCTCGACCAAGGTGAATGGAATCAAGACATTCATCAGAAGAACAATCGTAGTGGTCCATTCTTTAAGAAACGACCATAGTGATCGATTGGTGTTTATCACTAACCAATTCTTATGTTTTCTTCTTATGGATGCTCCTGGGAGATGATCGTGCAGATTCTCCACATGCTCATACCAACAACAACAAAAATTGAAGTTCTCTCGAAAGCCAACACAAAAGTCAGAATGATTCTTAGTCAAAGCCAAAGAATCTTCAAAGTTTAAAGACTAAAGAGAACTACATCAATCCTGAAATCCAACATCAAAGAGCATGTGAGCATGTTGGAGAAGGACGTGGAGACACCTGAGCAACGAAGCGGACCTGATGCATATTACAACAACATAACATCACCATATCCACACCAGAACAAAAAACAAAGAAAAATGAAGACGTCAAAGCTGAAAACTTCAAAGAAAAACAAGATCCTCACACTGGGGAGATTGTTGGAATCAAGACACTTCTTCTCACAAGAAAGAAGAATGTCAGAAGACGTCAAAGCAACTATAACATCCGCACCAACAACTCTTCAAGATTACTGAAGTCATTAATTACCAACACTTAGGGGGAGATTGTTGGAATCACTCCTAAACTATGTTTCAAGTGTTAGTAATCAATATGCAATAGGTTGCTTATTAGGCTTTTATGTTTGTATTAATGGCAAGGCTTATGTAGAAAGCCCATAAGCCTTGGCCCATGTCCAATAAGGAAGGAAGGGAACTTGTAGTGTTGCCCTAGTCCCTTCCCCTATAAATACCTTTGTAAACCTTCATTTCAAGGTTGGTTGTTCACATTTCACTTAATTCCTACGCATAACCTTTATCATTTCATACATGTGTTTTGTGATTGTGTTCATCCGATCTTTCTTTATCTATATCTCTTACATATTGATGCTTGTGTTACATTATGGTGACCTAACACAGGTAATTAATGGATGGTCCCATGATATTAATTTATGCCCTTTGTCCCCATCTAAAAGAAAATATCACTGGTGCAAGAAAATACCCGTAGCTAAAGGGGACTGGTATGATCTTTAGGCTTCGTAGGACCCTCGAAACGAAGTTTGCGACGGAGGAACCGATAAGGATAGGGTCAAAAATAACAAATTCATGTGGGCTGCATATACTGATGAAGAAAGATTGGAAAAGCTCTAATTCAAGGAAGAAGAGGAGCCACCTATCACTCACTGGTGCACTCCGATAATCATAACTGACGATGAGTCCATGCGAGCTTGGCCTATGTGCGACCCTTTCCGCGAGTATTGCAACGGGGGTGGTAGCCTGAAAGAAGAAGAATGGACGTGCCCTCACGAGCTTGAAAGGCACGGTGTCAAGTTCGAAGATTTATCATTTGATGATTGGTATGCGATACAATTTGGGAATGCTAAAATTAACCCGAATCTTCTAAAAAGGCTCAAGATTGACTACCAGGATCATTATCTGAAAAAAGAATTGGTTAATGATGACATCTAATGCGTGGAAGATCCTTTAAGCAACACTAATAACAAAGAAGCCCGAAGTCATTGGTGTGAAAAGATAAAAACTCCTGGGGAAGTTTTTTAGGCATTATGCAACCCTTATGACGATAAATGTAATGGGGAAAGCAGCTTAATGAGAGTTGGGGAGGATGAATTCTTTTGGACCTCAACCAATGATACGGAAAGAAAAAAATTTCCTTGGTTAGACAACTTGGGATTTGACAGTTGGGTAAAGATCAAATATGGAAAAGTAGATGCGTTAACGAAGGAAAAGATCTTGAAAGAATATATGAGTAAAGAAAATCCGAACGAAGAGGGTCCTAACAAATCGAGTGACATAACGATTGAGGATGCCAAAGAGTCGGTAAGAAAGGAGAAGGAAGAATGCAAACGTATACTGGTAGAAGATTTGCTCGACGAGGAATGGTTTAAAGGCACCGAGTCTGACAACGATGACATAGAGGGGATTTTAGATTACCTTGAGTTGCATGGAAAGGAGGAATTTACCGACCCCGATGATGAAGCATATGAGCAAAGGAGGTGCAAACTCCTTGGGAATCCATATAAGAGGCCACCCCCGATTATTGCTGAAAAATATGAGTTTACTAAATACCACTTGGGGCCGGAGGAAAATTTTTGAAAAATTCGGAAGGTCGAGAATAAAGAATACCTCCGCACTGCCACAAATGTCACCTGGGTCAGACACAACTTGATGAAAGACATGGAGGAAGTTGGCCAAGGCCAAAGGCTACCATAAAGCCCCGAGGCTATGAGTCTAACTTAAAGACTCATAAATAAAGAAAAGTACTCTTTCGGGAGACAACCTGAATTATCCCTTTCATTTGTTTTATTTCCATTTATGTTGGATTTTGTGTTTTTAACCATTTTTGTAGGAAACGAAGAAAAGTTGTTGCTGTAGCATGCTGATCTGACCAGAGTTACAGCGTAACTCATTCTCATGGTTACGCCGTAACAAGCCCTTATGCATCAGAACCTCTGAAGCATCACCAATTACGGCGTAATCCCATTTCAGTGGTTACGTCGTAGCTACACTTATGCAGCGTATGCCAGGTTTTTCCTAGTTACGGCGTAACACCTTCTGAAGTTACGACGTAACTATCCTCTGCATTACTTCTTTCATTTTAAACACAATAACCTTGTATTAGTCTTTTAAATGAACTTTGTGGGTATGTTCCTTGTAAGCCCTCACGAGACTACACTCGTCCACTTGAGACACCAAGTGGTTTAAAAGGCTTGTTGCATGCGCTAAATGCAACCGTGATTCCTACGGAAGTGAGTTAGGTTTATTTTTCATTTTTCATTTTTTCTTTTTAGAATTATGCTTGTCGGTAGTGTGATTTCAGGGATTGAAGTTTGCTCGTGGATGCTTATGCGAAGGCATGACCCTTTTTCGTGGGCCTTCTTTCTTTTTGAAGCAAATTTCAAGGAAGTTCTCGTTCTAATTCTACTTTTATCTTCACCTTTATATAACGCTTAGTACAAAAGGGACTTTGTACAATTCAAGTGGGGGGACGGGAGTAGAATTGTCTCTTGAACTTTATTTTGCCCTTGTTTTTCTAGTTTATTTTGAAAAATTATGCCATTTTTAAAATTTTGACATGTTTTTCTTAACCTAACTAGATTAGACCTTAGCCGAGCATATACAACCCTTGATATTATATGGTGAGATTAGCCTTATCCGTTTCCATATTTTTACCCCAAATCCACCAAATTATGAGTGTGCCGGTAGCTTGTAAGCTTTAGAAATTGGCCTTTACATCATTTCGAGACCATAGACGAGGTATGTTTAGTTAGCTCGATGTATTTGGACTTTTCAGTTTAAGAAGTCAGAATTATAGGATTATCACCCCAAATAGCCTACCATTGTGTGTCTATCGATTAGTCACCTCGACTTCTCGACCCCCATATGAAACCCTTTTGTTGCACTCACCTTTAGTTTAAGATACCCCTAGATACACCCATCTGAGTCATTCCTTTCATTTTGTTAACCCAATATATTGTTTCGTTACACCTATACACCTTAGCCTTCCCTATAGTCTTTATTTGTGATTGGGAAGTCATCATTTGCCTAAGTTCAAGGTTCAAATGGAAAGGTTCGGGAATCACGCTTTCGTCGACGACATATTCTTGGGTCGTCCTAAGTTCAATAGTCCATATTTCCTACCGGGTCGTCCTAATATCAATCAAAACCAATCACCAAGTGGATCGTTATATCATCCTAACATAGATTTCTCCCAAACTTCCCAACCAAATCAATTGTTTTTACCGCTTCATGGTGTTAATCTTGATATGGATTTTGAAGATTTTATGGAATACCCTCCTCAAAACTATACATCTCAATAATACCCGACTCAAGATGCTTCGATGGGGCACGGTTCATACCACGGTTCTATTCATGTTGATGAGGATGTCGAAGAGACGTCACCCGTCAAATGAAAGAAGGATTCAAAACGGGCTACAAAGGAGAAGGGCAAGAATGTTGCAAACAAAAAGCCCGAACCATGGACAAAGGAGGAAGAGGTCGCGCTTTGTAAATCATGGATACATGTGTCGAAAAATTCGGATAGAGGGAACGCTATCAACCGGAATGGGTTTTGGGAGGAGGTGATAGCGTACTTTGAACAAGAAACTGGTTCAAGAAGAACCTACGACTCCATCACGACCAAATGAAAGGGTAAGATTTGTTCTAGGGTAGGTTTCTTTTGTGCAATTATGGATAATATCAAGAAGAATCACGGAAATGGTGAGAATGACGAAGACGACTATGAAAAGGCTTGTAAAGAATACCGTGTGATTCACAAGCTTGAGTTTACATTGAAGGAGTGTTGGAAAGTTTTGAGGAAGCATTCTGCTTGGAAAACTGTTGAGATGCCTTCTTTCACCCCGAATAGTCGGAAGAAATCCAAGACTTCATAAACCACCTCGGGGTCAACAAGAGGTCCTTTTAATCCCCAAGAAGTGAATGATTCTGAAGAGGACGAGACTCGAGAATCACGACTTGGTCGTGACGCAGCCAAGAAGAAAGCACCCGCTTTCTCTAGTGAGCCACCTAAATCATTTGTTAGTACGATGGCCAAGAACTTTTTCAAGTTTAAGCAGTCAAGTAAGGAAAAAATAAGAATATGGAAGAGGAATACTTAAAATTGATGTAAAAAGAGTTGGAGCTTGTAGAGGCAATGGCAAGGCGAGCCGAGGAGTTCAAAAGGGAGAAACTTGAGATCCAACGTCAGCAACTTGCATTAGCAGTACAATCAAACCGGACACAAGACTTAATTTTATACAACACACCCCTCGACCCAACTATGCCCACACGACAACTACAAGAACTTCAACAACTTAAGGCAGCAATCAAAGAACAACACAACTTAGATTATTAGTTTCAGTTTGTTATTGTAATGTCTACGTTTTGTTAGTTTAAGTTTTTAATTATTGTTGTAATGTCTACGTTTTATTAATGAAGTTTAATTTTGTTTTCAAAAATATTTGAAAAAAAAATAATAAAATAAATAAAATAAAATAAATCTCAGGTCATCACTGTGACAACTAGGTCGTCGAAGAAAGAAAGCTGGTGTGGCAGGGTCGAACCAGGTCACTACTGCTACCTACCTAACAGTTGGCAGGGCCGGATTTCGGCATGTGCGGGATGATCGATGCACAGGGCCTTCATATTCTTAGGGGCACCACGATCTTAGACACATGGGACGATTTAATTTGATTTCGAGCATAAAAATGATAATAATGTGTTAAAGAACGTATTATTATTTAATTTTTACAAAGAAAATTGATAAGAATCATGTAATACCAGAAAGAAAAAAATGGCGTACACGAAGTGCTGCAGAGGTGTGGATATGAATTGGGTGAGAAGGATGATTACTTTGAGTTGTTTATAGTTCGATCCTCAAAGTTTTTATTGTTTACATTTGGCCCCTATTGTTTCTAAAGTTTTTAAAGCTTTTAAAGCTATATCATCTTTAAATAAAGGCAAGTAGATTACAAAATCACCAGTTTTAACCCTTGTCTAAGAACCTTTATTTTTTTTCGATATGGTTTTACGAATGATAACATACTTGAATTAGCTTATATGAAAGCTATCTGCGTATCTTTGCATATTGTTTACTAGTATTTTATTTTTATTTTTTTTATATAAACAAGTAGTCCAATTGAAATAGTGTCACTAATTTATTGGCGACTATTGTTTTGATGTTCAAACTTTGATTTTAACTTGTTTGCTAGATTTATATCCGTTTACACATCTTAGCCATTTTCGTTTTTAAAAGGCCCTTGGTTTGATTATTGCACAGGGTCTTTGAAATTCACGGGACGGCCCTGACAGTTGGCTATGCATCCGAGAGACACTTTTCGTGTAATTTAGCACTATTCCAAAATAAGGTACAACCTGTTGCACACATATTGTTAAAAACATCTCCTAAAACTACTTACAAACTGCACAACATGGTTTATGATTTTTCAGCACACTTATTGCAAGCTACTAATGTCCAATGTAGCTAATTCGATCATATGAATATGAAATCATCACCTAGCATGAACGTGGGTGATGGTCTCATTGTATACCGAACCAATTCCACCACTAACTGATGTTGATGTCGAGTCTTTACCATAATTCAATTGTCTAAAGATGAATGCTGGTTGATTGGGAGAAGGAAGCTTTGTATCACGATTACTCAACATAAATGCTACCTCTGTCATTGTTGGCCGATCAGTAGCTGATTCTTGAACACATAGGATACCAACGTGCATACATAATATAATTTCACGAGCATCAAACGAATTTCCTAAGGCAGAATCAACTACTGTTAAGGCTTTGTCTTGCTTCCATAAGTCCCAAACCTACAAACAAAGTGAAACATGAGAATCTTTGTTCGCATGGATAAATAATAAATAAAAAGAGAACGACTTACATGCCCGATCAGATTAACTGAGTTCTCTAGATAATAACTGTTGTTTTTCCTTCCACTGATTATCTCAAGAACCAGAATTCCGAAGCTATAGACATCAGATTTCACAGAGAAAAGGCCTTCCATTGCATACTCCGGAGACATATAGCCACTACAATTATATTGCATTGTCATTAGATATTGATAAAATTAATTGTGTGAAACTGTTAAGAAAAAAACATACTACGTCCCAACAACTCTACGTGTTATAGCTTGGTCTTGATCCGCTCCAAATATTTTCGCCATTCCAAAATCAGAAATTTTAGGGTTTAAATTTGCATCTAGCAAAACATTGCTTGCTTTAAGATCCCTGTGAATGATTCTGAGCCTAGAATCCTGATGAAGATATAGCAATCCACGAACAATTCCAAGAATGATCTGAAAACGTTTTTTCCAGTCTAAAAGAGAACTTTTTTCCTGATCTGGAATACCATGGAATTGAACATTTTAGATATTTCAGACTTTAGATGAGTAGTATGATTTTGAGAAGTTGTAGGTAGATGCACGCACCAAATATGAAAGAATCCAAGCCTTTATTTGGTAGATATTCATAGACCAACATCTTTTCTTCTTTATGGAAACAATATCCCAAAAGTCGTACTAGATTCCTGTGTTGAAGTTTCGCTATCAATGTTACTTCATTTGTGAATTCTTGCATTCCTTGACCAGAACTTTGTGATAACCTTTTGACCGCAATTTCTTGCCCATTTTGTAGCTTACCCTGAAAATTATTCGTTACCTAACAATATCCATTATAAAATCAATGCCCATAATCATACGGAAGATGCTACCTTGTAAACAGAGCCGAAACCACCTTCTCCAAGTTTGCTAAGAAGAGAGAAATTGTCAGTTGCAACAATGATTGTGCTCATATCAAACGCATGTAAATCAACATTTTCACCGATATCATTGTTCATGAAAGACCCTTCCAAAGATTTTGAGCTAGCAGCGAAATTGTATTCAACCTCTTGTTTTAGTCGATTTCCTGTATAAAATAGCTAAACATTGGTGAATAAGAGTTTTAACACATTGACGTTAATTTCATTAATTGTTCTTCTAGAGGCATAAGTTGAAGCCCTGGAACACGAATTGAAACTATGAACTAGACGCAATTTGTGGTCCTAGTATTTTTCAAATACGGGGAACTTTTGTTTTTAATTTTGATTATAAAATTTTAAAAGTGAATTGTATAAATATCCTTTCAAAGCCTCATAATTATATATATATTTAATCAAAATTTATAGTTACATATATATCATTCCAAAGTTTTAAAATTATCAAATATATTCAAATGATTATTTTAAAAATGGAAAATGATACTACCTCCGTCCCAAATTATAAGTCCAGTTTGACTTTTTGACTCAAACTTTAACCTTAAATATTTTTGTTTTTATTATATAATACTTGATGCAAAATATATAAATGAATTATGTTTTAAATGTATTTTCATTTGGTATAATTTTCATCAAGTGTTATATAATACAAACAAAAATATTTAAGGTTAAAGTTCGAGTCAAAAAGTCAAATTGGACTTAAATTTTGGGACGGAGGGAGTAAATGGACCTAACTAAAGAGACTTAAAATGAGACCTAATGCATAAATGACTTGTACAGTTACAGTACTGTACAAGTTATTTATGCATTAGATCTCTTTTTAGGCCTCTTTAGTTAGGCCTCTATATCAAAGCTCTTTAAAAATATAATAGAAAAAAATGTCTAATAATTCTAACTGGTATATAAAATGACAATTATACCCTTAACCTTAATTTTCTTGTTTTTTTTAATTACCAAATATCCTTTTATTAGTTTCAATGTTATTATGTCATTTGATCTATATATAGGAGTTACGTTTTGATGGAACGATAGATGGTGTTATCGATATGTTTATTCAATACTCATTGATACCGAACACGATTGAGTCGTCGAACATGATTGCTATTTCTTTTCTTAAAAAATGGTAAAAGCATATTTTGTAATTGTAAAAAAATAATAATAAGAATAAGGTTATAATCGTCATTTATCAATTATAATATTAGACTTTTTTTTTATAAAATATATTTAAAATAATCATTTGGATATATTTGATAATTTTAAGGCTTTGAAAATATATATATATATATATATATATATATATATATATATATATATATATATATATATATATATATATATATATATATATATATATATATATATACGATTATGAATTTTAGTTAGGTATATATATACATATGCAATTATAAAGCTTTGAAAGAATATATATAAAATTCCACCAAATTCTAAATTCACTCTTAAATAGGAGAAAAACTAAAAGATAAGGTACAATTAAGGTACAATGACTTATCCTATGTTGGTTAAAAATGATGTTAACACTGAATATAATTGGAAGAGGTTTATTTATTGTTGTAATTCTTGCTGTTTATAATTAGCTACCACCGTTTTATCTAGATGCATGATTAAAGTTTGAATATATACGTTTGAAGTATTTGTTATCTCTAAAAGTTTGTAGTTTCTGTTTTCTTAAACTTGTGTATTACACCATGTATGACTGTGTGAGTATAATTGTATGTTGTGATGAAGTCATGTCTAACTTTGTAACGACAAATAAATTCAAGAAAAAGTTACATCTTTGGCCTCTGTTGTTTGCTCATATTTTATGTTTATTCTTTAAGTCGTTTTAATTATACTAGAGATACATATTTTTGAAACCTTACACTCATTTAGTCCTTATTTTGGATGAGTCTTAGTTTCTCCGTTAAATGTTTGCACCCTTAGTCCCTCCGTTAATAATTTTTGCATCGTTAGTCCTATTTTTTCAAATAATAGTTTTCGCTACTTAGTCCCTCCGTTAATAATAGTTTTCGCCCCCTTTTTTACGTTTTTGTCCTTTTTATCCGTTTTCGTTCATTTGTTACCCGTTTTCTCCCTCATTTTAAGTTTTTTGTTCGTTTTTTACGGTTTTATCCGTTTTTGTCTGTTTTTGTATTCGTTTTCGACCTTTTATTTTACGTTTTTGTCTATTTTTATTCGTTGTTGTTTGTTTTTTATCCGTTTTCGCTCATTTGTTACGTTTTTATCCGTTTTCGCACGTTTTTTACGTTTTAATATGTTTTCGTCCGTTTTTTTTACGTTTTTGTCTGTTTTTATCCGTTTTCATCTGTTTTTTACGTTTTCGCCTGTTTTTACGTCTTTCTCTATTTTTATCCGTTTTCGTTTGTTTTTTTATCCGTTTTCGCCCATTTTTTACGTTTTGTCCGTTTTTATCCGTTTTCATCCATTTTTTACGTTTTTATCCATTTTGTCCTTTTTCGTTCGTTTTTATCCGTTTGCACCAGTTTTTTTACGTTTTTCGTCGGTTTTTTTATTTACATTTTCAACCGTTTTGGCTTATTTTTTATGTTTACATCCGTATTTTTACGTTTTTGTTCGTTTTTTATCCGTGTACGTTCGTTTTATATGTTTTCATCATTTTTTTTAGGTTTTTGTTTGTTTTTATACGTTTTCGTCCTTCTTTTATGGTTTTTTCTGTTTTTATACGCTTTCGTCCGTTTTTAGGTAGTTTTCGCCCTTCTTTTTCCATTTTCGTTCGTGTTTTTACGTTCTTGTCTATTTTTTAGGTAGTTTTCGTCCATTTTTTGGTATTTTTCGCACCATTTTTTACGTTTTTGTCCGGATAAAAACAGGCAAAACGAAAAAAGACAGCAAAAAATGTATAAAAGCAAACAAAAACGTAAAATACGGACGAAAACATATAAAAACTGACGAAAATAGATAAAAGCGGACAAAAACGTAATAAAACGGATGAAAACAGGAAGGCCCTTTACCAAAAAAAACATATAAAAACAGATGAAAACGAATAAAAACGTAAAAAGTGGATGAAATACGTAAAAAAACGGGCGAAAACAGATAAAAAAACGAATGAAACCGGATAAAATGGTCAAAAACGTAAAAAGACGGGCGAAAACGGATAAAAAATGAACGACGATGCATAAAAACAGACAAAAACGTAAAAACCAGGCGAAAACATAAAAAAACAGACGAAAATGGACAAAAACATAAAAAACGGACGAAAACATATAACAATGTAAAAAACGTGGGAAAACGGATAAAAACGAATGAAAACATAAAAAATGGGCGAAAACGGATAAAAAAACAAATGAAAACTGAAAAAAAAAAAGAAAAAAAAAAAAGATGTTAAAAAATGGTCAAAAACGGATAAAAAAACGGACGAAAACGGATAAAAACGGGCAAAAAAAGAAAAAAAAAATGGACGAAAACAGATAAAACGAACAAAAATGTAAAAAAATGGACGAAAACATATAAAAACGTAAAAAACGTGCCTAAACAGATAAAAAAAAACTAATGAAAACGAACAAAAACGTAAACAAAATGGGCGAAAACGGATAAAAAAACTAATGAAAATTGATAAAAACGGACAAAAACGAAAAAAACGGTCGAAAACGGATAAAAAACGGACGAAAACGGATAAAAACGTAAATATTGGACGAAAACATAAAAGAGACGAAAATGTATAAAACGTAAAAAACGAACGAAAAACTTAAAAAAGGGGGAAAACGGATAAAAAAAACGAACGGTGGGACTAACTAGCGATAACTATTATTTGAAAAAATAGAACTAACGGTGCAAAAAAAATTAACGGAGGGACTAACGGTGCTAACACTTAATTGAGAAACTAACGGTCCATCCACAATAAGGACTAAATGAATGCAAGGTATTCAAAATAGGTATCTCTGGTGTAATTAAAACGACTTAGGAACTAAACATAAAATCTGAGCAAACCACATGGACCAAACGTGTAATTTTTTCAATTCAATGATAAATAAAGTAAAACGTACCTTTCTTCTTCCTTATGCAGCAAAAAAAGAAAAAGAAACAAAAGAGAATCCCTGCTGCGATCATTGGCATTCCGATGACCATATATAGGTTTTTATGAGAGCTCTTTGGCTTCTTTGATAGAGAATTGGCTGAAATAAAAATCATAGAAAAGATCATGCCACAATTTAAGAGCTTATTATAGTTCCATATCGCACTGTGTGTCATATAACAAAGATGGTACTATGAATCCTAAAATTATTCCAGTTTGTGTGAGAGAAAATTCTAACCGTCTACATGTTGAACTTCTTATCAGCTGTAAATGTTTTCATCAAGTATTATGTAACACAGATAAAAATATTTTATGTTGAAGTTGAGAAAGAAAAAAAGATTCTAAAAAGTTAAACCAGATATTAAGACAAATAAATTAAGAAAAAGAAAGGGGAAAAAAAAAAAGATGATACCAGAAGTCAATAAGGACATTTTTTTATAGTTTAAACCACTAGAGCCAATTACAAAATGCTTTTTTTTACGTTTATTTGGGATCCATTGTGTAAGAGAATAACTTGTTATTATCAGTTAAACAAACACGCTGCCATTTGTTGGTTTAGGGATTCGTCAGCTTTTGGTTGCTCATAGTCTTATTTCTAGGCGTACTCTCTTCTCGATGCTATTTTATATTTAAACATTTCATTATAAAAGTAAAATCAAATTAAAAAACTAAGATCGACTATGTTGTGTCTATGTTTGTTGCCAAGACATGAAAACTCATACTTCGCGTGCTCAATCAAAGTTATAGCATTAAGACTCATGTGAAAACGATTGAATTTAAAGCACCTACCCTACAAACAAAAATCAAAGTTTATATGACCACAAGAAAGGTTTCTTTATAGCCTCAAGATGAACCATTCTTATCAACTGAGCCCTATCACTAATTATAAATACTCCCTTCCGTCTTTTCAATCAATTTAACATTGAATACTACTACTAACTATATTTAATTAATTAACAATCGACAGATACTTTTTGTTCGTGTTATAGAAATTCTTGACCAGGCCACCTATGGCCTATGGGCATTGGGCACGCATCCCACTTATATGACGCTTATTTCACAAAAAGTGTAGATTGGCGGGAACATCCTAATCTCGAGTGTCTTTTGGCAGCAGCCATTGTAGACCTCACAAGGAATAGCTCCGACAACTCTTCTGGCTTAGTGGGGCAGCAACTGGAGTGAGCACGAGTCAAGACTCGGACCCCTGAGCTCTTATTCCACAAAGTCTCTCCAGTGTGCCCATAGATTTTGCGGAAGTGGGTACCTATATAAAGCAAATGACAAAGATGGGACTTGAACCTGGTAACCATTGAACTAATGCTCCATTGGTACGTATATGACGCTTATCATATATAGTTGGTGGTAAATTAAGTAAACGCAAAGTAAATAAGGAACACATTTTTCATATTTTTTTTAGGTCTTTCGCATTACAGTATTGCTAAAGGGTGCCTCTAAATATACACAATTATTCCACTAAGTAAACCCAAATTAATTAGCAATCATTTAACTGTTTTAATTTTTTTCTAAATCACCTAAGATATGCATTTAAGTAAATTACATATATCGATACTCATTTCTTGAACACCTTTTTCTCTTTCACTTACACATAATTATATACCCTTTACCATCTCACAACCACCAACTATTACCAGCGTCCTCTAATACGTCACTGCCGCCTCCGCAACCGTCATCAAAATGTCACTACTATTTAAGCTTCATATGAATCATGAATAATGCTGACATAATCATCATTCGATCATTACCACCATTAAGGTTATGTGTTGGTATGGTTTTGGTCGATGTGTGGTTGTGGTTGGTGGTGCATATGTTTGGGTGGTAGGTAGCGATGGCAGGGTTCTTGTACGACGGTCTTTGTAAGTCACCGGCGGCGATCGACGATGATGGTTTTTGAATTTTGGGGTTTACAAGGTTTTATTTTTGATGTTATATGATATGAGTTGTGCGTTTTCTACAATATCATCCTACACATCCTCATACACATACACATACACATACACATACACATAAGGTCACTATTATTTAAGCTTCATATGAATCATGAATAATGCTAACATAATCATCATTCGATCATTCCCACCATTAAGGTTATGTGTTGGTATGGTTTTGGTCGATGTGTGGTTGTGGTTGGTGGTGCATATGTTTGGGTGGTAGGTAGCGATGGCAGGGTTCTTGTACGACGGTCTTTGTAAGTCACCGGCGGCGATCGACGATGATGGTTTTTGAATTTTGGGGTTTACAAGGTTTTATTTTTGATGTTATATGATATGAGTTGTGCGTTTTTTACAATATCATCCTACTAATCCTCCTACACAATATATATATATATATAGGTGCATCTGATTGTGTGTTTGTGGTTTTCTTTCTATCATTCTTATTTTAATTTTTCTTTTTGTTTGATCCTAATTATATATATATATATATATATATATATATATATATATATATATATATATATATATATATATATATATATATATATATAGGGTAGGGATACAATGAAAAGTTTCTTATAATGAGAAGGGTAGGAACGAATGTGAAGGTGACATGTGTCACTTTGCCACATCATCATGCCATGTCATATGACACGTGTCACCACCCACCCACCCACCCCGTGCCGGAAAAAAAAATTCCCGCCAAATTTATTTTTTGGGTAATTTTTTTTCCCGCCAAATTTGTTTTACTGCATCACTGTTATAAAAGTTACTGCATCACAAGCAGTAGATTCCTTCAAACTAGCAGCAGATCCATCAGCAGTTTTAAGTGTACTAGCAGCAGATGCACCAAAGTTACTGCATCACAATTATTATTATGATGCAGTAACTTTATAACTAGCAGCAGATCCAGCAGCAGTTTCAAGTGTACTGGCAGCAGATGCACCAGCAGCAGTTATAAAGTTACTGCATCACAATTATTGTGATGCAGTAACTTTATAACTAGCAACAGTTTCAAGTGTACTAGTAGCACATGCACCAGTAGCAGTTATAAAGTTACTGCATCACAATTATTATTGTGATGCAGTAACTTTATAACTAGCAACAGATCCAATAGCAGTTTCAAGTGTACTGGCAGCGGATGCACCAAAGTTACTGCATCACATTATTGTGATGCAGTAACTTTATAACTGTGATGCAGTAAAAAAATTTGCGGGAATTTTTTATTTTTTTTTTGCCCAAAAAAAAAATTTTTTTTTCGGGAATTTTTTTTTTCACGGGGCTAGGGGGCGGGGTGGGTGGGGGGTGGGGTAGGGGTGGTCATGTGGCATGGTGATGTGACAGAAGGTGACACATGTCATCAGCACAATCCTTTCTAAACTTTTCATTATAAGGACCCTTCTCATTATATCTCATCTATATATATATATATATATATATATATATATATATATATATATGTGTGTGTGTGTGTGTGTGTATATATATGTGTATATACATATATATATATACATATATATATATATATATAGATATATATATATATATATATATATATATATATATATATATATATATATATACATATAGAGTTAGGATCAAATATGAAGAAAAATTAAAATGAGAAGAATAAGAAGAAACCACAACCACACATTTGAGATGCACCTATTAAAATAGATGCATCTCCCCTTGAAAATATCTCCCTTATTTGGAATGTGTGGCTAGAAATTCTTCTTATTCTTCTCATTTTAGTTTTTCTTCTTACCGGATCCCTTCCCTATACATATATATATATATATATATATATATATATATATATATATATATATATATATATATATATATATATATATATATATATATATATATATATATATATATATATGGGGAAATCTTAGCTACACCAAGGGTGTAGCCAACTTAGCTACACCAAAATGCTACTTCCATGCATAAAACCTCAATTATGATGTCATCTTAACATCTTAAACTTGTAAACCTTCCTAATCTATCATATCCAACATCTATTATTTGATATTGTTGCAAATTTTTATGTGTGTGTTCTTGAATCAAGTTTCACTCACCAAAATGGCTACTAACATCTTACATTTGCAACAATGACTATCTTAGTGTAAATTTCAATGATAGATGTTAGTTATAAGATATTATTGAGTGGAAATAGATTTATGATGTTAATCGGGCATAAAATTTGATGTTTTATTCCTCAAGTTGGCATAATGGTGTAGCTAAGTTGGCTACACCTTGGTGTAGCTAAGCTTTCCCCTGTATATATATATATATATATATATATATATATATATATATATATATATATATATATATATATATATATATATATATATATACACTAGAAGGGTACCCGCGCAATGCGGCGGCGGGTACCCGATTACTATTTTGTAGCGAACAAATGTTTTGAGGTGGTGATGTGATGAGATGGTGGTGACAGCGGCGGCGATAAGTATAGTTATATGTGTTTGCTTACCCGTTTAGTGAATTCGTTTCACAACACTTCGAATGTATATGTGTTAGTTGTAAGTGTTTGTTTGGGTTACCCGTAACTTTCACGCGACATCATTATTCCCGCATAAAAATACCCTCGCAATCTCTTACGCGTCAAACACTCCCCCAAAAGTATATGATTTTGACGAATCAAGATTATATTGATTGGAATAAATGAAATAAAGGTTAAAGTTGTAAAAATTTGAATTAAAATAAAATAAACCCACTAAAAATATAAAAATTAAAAACTCATAAAAATATATTAAAATGGATGTTGAATTAAAGAGCATAAAATTTTAGAAAATATGGTGAAATTAGATTATAATATAAACAAGTAGATAAAAAGATATTTTAATTTGAAAATAAATATGAATTTTTAGTTGAGAAGTGACACATGTCATTTTATAATTGGAGCTCCTTATCTTAATTTTTTGTGGTTAGGAGTTAGGCTTGAAGTTTGTTAGAAGTTAGGCTTGGAGTTTGTTAAGAAATGACACATGTCATCTCATGATTGGAGCTCCTTATCTTAATTTTATAAGGTTATTTTCAGAATAAAAATAAAATGCGAGAACCGCGAGAACCGCTTTTATACTCCTAATAATGCATGATGTATATCATATTAATGCAAAATGACATTTTTAAAAATATCTATAACTTATTTTGAAATACAAAATTAAATTAGAGGCAAATTGGGTATTTTCATTCTTCATAAAAATAGCATCTCATACCCTTATGAGTTACAACGTAACCTTTAACCCTATCTCCCTCTATCTAGTAGAATGGCAGCCACCCTCCCTATCTTCTCTCAAAAAACGAAAAAGGGTGAACATCAACATCCGCGGCTCTATGTTTATTTTCTAACTTAACAAAGGCAAAGATTTGTTGTTTAAAAGTGTTTCTTAAGCATCTTTTGAATTTTTTTAATTGGCTTTTTTTTTGGCTTTTTTAATTGAATTGTGAAGGAAGATGGCATCTTTATTTATTTATTATGTTTCATTTATGTCACTACAACTAATTACCTTTACTCTTTCATTTTTGTTAGCAGTACCATTTAAGTGCTAGTGCATAAATTAGAGGAATACTATAAAAAAAAAGTAGTACAGTTGCTGTTTTACACAAGGGGTAGTAAATGTGACTTGACTTCCGGTCGCTTTAACACGAAATATGCATTCGTTTGGAAGTAAAATTATTAGGTTCAGCTTCCAACGACTCGTCACTTGCATTAATTAAGAGAATTTGATTGTCGCTCTCTACTAAAGAGTAATTGACATTTTTCTTGCTTAAACATCATTTGAAATTGTCAAGTCCGTTCCCCATTCTTATGTTATTTAGTAATGCTTAATGAAATGAAGAAACAAATGGAAGGAGAGAATATTGGAATGCACCCTTTTATGTGTTTGGTTTAATCTATGCATACCGGAATTGAATGATATAATGTCATCTTTAAGTTAGCTGTCACAACATTGTTTTGTTTGTAAGTTAATATAACATCAATGCATTGGTTGTTTCCATAATACATGCACTAAAAGTCGTCCTCAACTGTACATAAAGAAAACATGCGCAAGCCAAGGCTAAATCATTGGAATACTTTTCGCAAGGTCTGTTTTGTGGGGGTGGGGGCAGTGATGGCAATGGTGACAGCGGTGGAACGGTGGTACCGACACCGACATCGGTTGTGGTAGTCACACGTGCACTTTCGATGCTAGCAACGACAGCATAATGTTACTCATCTTAGCATGGTACTTTATATTTTTTACTGGGGTTATAAGGTATATAGACCATCATTTATTGTTTCTTAAAAGCCTTACTGTATGGACATGTGAGTTTGCCAAATCAATGTTTAAAACGTATTTACAACACATTTTGATGTTTTGGTGTCTGTTTTCATTGTAATTTTGGTCATGGTCCTTATAATCCTTTCAGTATATTATGATGTATGTTAGTTTACGAAACAAACTAGAATAAAATATAAAGATTAAATAAAGTCATTATTTAATTTGATTAAAGAACCATTTTGTAAATTAATTGAAAATAGAATCAAGTATAAAGACGAGGTGATGGTTACTTGTATTTGATTGACATGTATCTATATTTTTATTCAGTTTTAAGGTTTGATTATTGTTTGTCTAGTGCAATAATGTTGGTTTAGATATTTTCCTAGCCAATGTTATCTGATTGACATAGATGGCTCCGTGGTGGTTAAAAAATATGTGTTTCATGTATAAAAATAAATTATATTGTAAGTTTTTATTAGTTTTATACTGGCTACCGTATGTTGATATGCATATTTTTTAATTTCTCTTATATAGGCCTTTCGTATGTATGTATTTAATTAACTAATAGAAATAATTTTATTTATTTTATTTTTTTTAAGGTCTTATAGCGAACGTTTTTGGTTTGGTATCGTGAGTTTTTTTGGTTTGCGAATGGTGGAATATGCAATGGTTCAAATCTTACTTTTTATTACTCTTATCGTCTCAATATGCACATGTGTTTTTGAGTGTGCATATGTGTTTTTACAGTTGTGAATTTGAAACCTTTTATGCATATGTGTTTTTACAGTTTCATGAACTTGTTTTTTTTGTTTAATTTCAGTTGTTATGAATGGATTGTGCATATATGTTTTGTTAGTTGTTATGCTTAAATAATTCCTCTATTTTTTTTTTTGTGTTACAGGTTCGAGTATAATGAGCAATATGAAAAATCCACATACGTATATATAAGGGCATATGGACGAACTCAACTGCACATACTCATGGGTTTTTGAATAAGACGAGAAATACATGCACACGCCTAAAAGACAAACCAACTATTAAAGACATTGTATTATGCACATGTGCACGCTTCATATATTTTGTAATAAAACATATTTATGTAATATTTTTAATAAAGTTTTGTTGTTTGTATAAAATTGAAAAAATGTATTAATAAAGTTTTGTTGTTTGTATACATACTTATGTAATATATTTTTTATAGATACATGTGCAAATACAAAACACCTATCCATAAACGGAAAATACAATTATCAGATAATGCAAAACACATGTGCATTTAAAAAAAAAAAAATAGATTTACGGGAACTAAAAAAACGTTTTTAGTAAAAAAAAAAAAAAAAAACTATTAAAGAAAAGGTAATTTTACTATTATACCCTTTTAAATTAAATATATAAAATTAATATAAGAAAAAATCTGATTGTTTGATGCTGGTTCTCGCAGTTCTCGCATTTTTTTTTGTTCTGAAAATAACCATTCCATATATATATATATATATATATATATATATATATATATATATATATATATATATATATATATATATATATATATACGTATATATATATACGTATATATATATATACGTATATATATATATACGTATATATATATATACGTATATATATATACATATACGTATATATATATATACATATACGTATATATATGTATATATATATATACATATACGTATATATATATATACATATACGTATATATATATATATACGTATATATATACGTATATATATATATATATATATACGTATATATATATATATACGTATATATATATATATACGTATATATATATACGTATATATATATATATGTATATACATATATATATACGTATATATATATATACGTATATATATATACATATACGTATATATATATATACATATACGTATATATATATATATACGTATATATATATATACGTATATATATATATATATACGTATATATATATATACGTATATATATATATATATACGTATATATATATATATACGTATATATATATACGTATATATATATATATGTATATACGTATATATATACGTATATATATATATACGTATATATATATACATATACGTATATATATATATACATATACGTATATATATATATATACGTATATATATATATACGTATATATATATATATATATATATACGTATATATATATATACGTATATATATATATACGTATATATATATACGTATATATATATATGTATATACGTATATATATATATATACGTATATATATATATATATACACGTATACATATATACGTATACATATATACGTATACATATATATGTATGTATATATATATATATATGTGTGTGTGTGTGTGTGTGTGTTCACTTATTCTCTTTCTTTATGCCGTCAATTCTGACACTTGTTAGATCTTGTGAATAGGAGGATAAGTAGAAACATATCTTTGAAGTCCATAAAGTGAGTTCCCATCTATGTAGGATAAAGTGAACAGGTGTGGTGGTGCATGTTTCTAGGAATTGTGAGGAGTGAAAGATAAACCTACATGGTCCTAGATATGCACTGCTAAGGAGGTAATGGTTGGTACTCACTGCAAGGTGTGTGTTCCAATCTGTGTGAAGGCATTGTAGTAGATGGAAATGTAGCACAATTAGTTCCTAGTGAAGCCACTAATCTAGCTTGTCATGGTTATTGTGGTGGCAGGTTGAATGATCATGATGTGTAGATAAGGTAGAAATGTAGCTAGATGGTTATTGGTGCATAAAAGGTGAATTTGGAAGCTACAGTAAGTTTGCTAAACTGATATTAGTTAACTGCAGGCTTGTATGTTTTGAAAACTGTTTGAAGCAAGCTTTGTATTTGTTCTTAGTTGCTTGACTGTATGAGATAACCTATGTTATCTGATGTTGTTATATTCTAGTTATCATATATACTATTAGGCAAGACATGCACTCTTCACATGCCATGTTTCAAGCATTAATTGCTAATTTTCGCAAGTTGGCAAAAATAGTCCTTAAGGTTTAAGTGTCGTTGCAAAGTAAGTCCAAGTTGGCAAAAATAGTCCCTAAGGTTTAAGTGTCGTTGCAAAGTAAGTCCTTTATAGCAATTTGGCAAAAATAGTCCCTATCCAAATTCACGTCTACAAAAGCAATCCCGCTGCATCGCGCGGGTTTCCACACTCGTATTACCTATTGTTTGTATGAGGCATTGTTTTAATAAAATATGTTCACCTTTTGCATTAAAAAGAAAAAAGAAAAAAGAAAAAAAAAACCTCCGCACATTGTGGAACCTTCATAGCAAGTAGAGTCAGTTTACAGCCGGATCACACGAGCCTTTGGCCAGATAAACTATTCTAAGCATTTCAGTCTAAAAGATAATGTACTCATGTAGAAGTTGCAAATTTGAGCTATTACCCATAAACAAACAAATAGAAAGTATGAGTTGAGATCAATATAGAATTCATATTTGTCATAGAACAAATGAACCAATTATAGCCATCCATTTTTTTTTATCTAAATTAATAAAAAATTATTTTCCAAATTTTTTTTAAAACAACATATCTTACAAACAGTAAATCTTCAAACTATAAAAAAATACACTATCGCGACGAGAATTAAATTATTTTTCCTTAGATATGCACTTTTATATATTTTCGACATCATTTTTTTTTCAAAATTTCGTCTGAAAAAAGCATGTGATTTTTACGAATCATGTATAATTCTCAAAAATTATATATGATTCGTAAAAATCGAATCATATATGATTTTCACAACTCATATATGATTTTTGTTGACCGAAATTTAAAAAAAAAAAAAAAATGTTAAAAATATATAGTAGTGCATATCTATAGAGAGATAATTTAATTCTCATCGCGATGGTATAATTTTTATCGCATAACGATTAACGGTTTGCGAGATATTCAATTTTTTTAAAAAGGGTGAAAGTTTATCATAATAAAAAAATAAATGGCTATTATTGGTTTATTGAATATATGGTAAATTTGAGATATATATTGAACTTTTGTCTAAAAGTATATAGTTGAATCAAAATATTGTTGTAACTTCCTAAAATTTGAGATAATACTGAGTTATAAGTGAACATAGTTTTTGTAGTAATTAACATTTTTAATTAGACAATAGAATTGATGACGTACCTAATTCAGCTGCATCCACCCGGATATACAAAGACTGGCCCCCATCCGAAAAGGTCCTTGTATCAATCATATCCCCGTACCAAGTAATACACCCTCTACCACCGTTACTAATATCAGCAATTGCATACCCCATGCATGTGCAATTCTTCAAGCAAAATTGCTCACACGCTTTTAAGTCTAGACTCATGTTCACGCTCGCTGTCGACGTGTCTGGTACTTTGGCATGTGCCAACTCTACAAACCCCTCCCCAACCTTGCAAATCTGGGTCTCGTTCTTTATTTTACACCCTTTGGATCCGTCCCTCAGATACCAGTCTGGTGCTGACTGAGGCTCGTATCCAGGAAAGCACTCACACTCAAAAGTGCCTGATTTATATGGATCACAAACGCCAAAAGGACCGCAATGATTATAGCCATCACACTGTTCGTTTGGAGCGGACCAAAACCCAATCCATCTATGACTTGCCTCATGCCAAGTTAACCGCTCTACATTTCCAGACTCGTTAACCATTAATCTAGAAAAAATTGACAAGTTACGCATAAGATAAACTACATACACCTCATCGTTGTTGTTGATGTAAGTAACATTAAAGATATAATTCTGGGTCATCGCTTGTACACCACTCCATCCATGACCAGTCCATGACCCGGTTCGCCATACTTTTGTCATACCTTTGTACAAGAACAACTGAGTTGAGCCAACAAATTCCATTTTATATGAATAGTCCCCAACGCCAGGGTTCACACTAGACCTCCAAGATGTAACAATCCTATTCAAACCCGTTTTCTTATCTACCCCAAATTTCATACCCGGAAGTAAAGTATTCGTAGGATAATCAAAGCTTTGCCATGAGTAAACCGCTCTGTTTTGGCCTTTAAATATCACTAAGTTCCCTGTATCCAATAACTGAGCAGAAAAAGCAGCATTTGTCACCGCTACTGAAATGTTTGTTGACCAGAACCCAAACCTTTGATCTTTTTCGTGTAGAACAAGGTTCCCGGTTTCATCAATGGATAGGATACCAGATGAATTAGTAATCGGTCGGTCTCTATTGGCCACCCAAACTATAGTTTGCTCTGAAACTTTGTTATACCAGATACCCACGTATCGATTGCTAGAGTTTCTCGGGCTAAAGAATCCAAGAGCAAAGTTTTCTCCACTAGAGACCAAAACATCACCATCTTTAACTGGGCGTGTGAGTGTGATGGTATCTGTGGAAGAGGAAACACTGAAAAATAGAGATAAGAACAAAAAGACTAGAATACTATTTAGTTGGTACATGTTTTCTTTCTTCTGGTCAGATGTTTTTTGTGTTTCTCATTGTGCTAAACGAACACATATGAAAAGGTCATATAACAAAGCTGATTCATGTGACCTATCTCTGTCACTTTCATCCCTTTACAAATAGGTTAATGATTTGTACACTCACTTTTTTGATTTGTACACTCCATTTTATGCTATACAGAGTTGTACAGTTGTTATATGTTGCATCTCCAGTTTGTACACTAGAGTGTACGAATCAAAAAAATGAGTGTACGAATCAACACTCTTACAAATATCATTCAACCCGTTCTAAAAAGGTACAGTAGATAACTAGCTATAGTCATAAATTTCTTGAGAAAGTTAAAAAAGACCGGGTCATCGTCGTGGTAAAGTGTCGTATAGAATTGAGTAACTTGTCTTGTCCTAGACCACTAACTTCTTATGCATGTATCTTTACTTTCTCCGTTTATGTTGGTTTTATGTATATGGTTAATATGTGTATGACTGGATTCAATCTCGAGATTACGGGATTACACACTTTACGTATGAGACTCGATGTTTAAATAATTAAAATAAAATGTTATGTTTAATTATTAAATTCACAATAAACGACTAATGAGCGATAAGTACTTATCGGAAGTGACTATAAGTCGTTAAATATCAACGGGATACGAAGAAAAGTAAACAAGTCAAGAGAAGGTTTTAAAAACCCTCTTATGGGCTTGTTTTTTGCCGAAACTATGGAATCCCACATCAAAAACCATAGTAAACTTGACATCTACCATAAGGCTATAAATACATCCCCATGTATTCATCCTTTTGGTACACTTGATTTCAATAAAAGGCCAAACTTCTTCTTTTCTTCCCTTTTGTTATTAAGTCGACGAGTGAAACCCCGTGTAAGGGATTTGCGAGTGACCTTGAGCATAACAAAGGTGTTTGGTTAATCTATTGTGATCAAGAACTAGCATTCGCATCGAGTCGCTAATAGTACGTGTGTACAAGAACGTGGTGTAACACACTATTGTTATATCAATTGGTTTGAATTAAAAAATGGTAATGGTCAATTCGTTAAACCACATAAACCCTAATTAAGGTTCTTGATTGAAGAAGTTCTTGCAATTTGAAAAAGGTATGTTTACACTTTATTTTTCGGTTAATTAATTTACAATTATATGAAGTCTTCGGCTGTGTACTCTTTGATGTTATGTGATTTATTATTTGTATGTCAAGTTTAATAATTCCAACAGTGGCATCAAGAGCCGTTATAATGTGTAATTAATTACTAAAACACATAAAAAACAAATATTGTATTGTGTTTATTATTTGTATATAGATCTAAGGTTTACAAAACCTGAACCCCTATTTTTTTGGGGGGGGGGGGGGGGGGGGGGGTTCATTATTTCCAAAAATTTCTCGTTTCACCGTTTAGTCCTAGTGTTTGATATCCTCATTTGGGTGTATCGACTCAATATGATGCCATGAATGCACTCAAACAACCAATATGTGAGTCAATGCAACACAATGAGACATCTAAGCGATAAGATCCATAGGTTAATAAGTTTTGGAATAAATAGTAGACCTTATCGAATTCGTCAACTCGATAAACTCAATCATTAATTCGTGTCGCTTATTATCCCATAAACCAGTTGCATGCTAAAGAGTCATAAGGATAATTCACCCATTAATAAGGTTACCCAACGTTCCTAGCGGGCTCTTATAAGATTCGTCAACCTAATAAGTCCGCTACCCACGTGGATCAACACTATTAATGTTAGGTTATCCGTAACCCATGCACACCACGTAAGTAAATAAATACTTGAAACTAGTATTAAATGCCCATAATTGGCATATTTCAATAATCGTGTACTCGAAACATTAATTACTTATTTATTATAAAACATTTCCATTTTTAGTCGTTAGTTTCCATTTAAAATAGTAAATAACAAGATAAGTCTTGTTATCGATATTTTTGGTATGAAAACATTTTTATTGTTAACATTTCATAAATTATTAGCATTTTCATATATACGTTTCGTCAAATTCCAATATTAGTTTCATATCGTTATTCGTTTCGAGTCCACAAGAACGAGTCATGACTTCTCGGCTTTTAATCAATCAATAGTCCAAACTATACTAAAGTCCATGTTACGGCGTTGTCGGGGTCAACTATTGACTAAAAAGTCAAAGTAACACCGACGTTGCTCAAAGTTGACAATTATATATATCAAGTCCAAATAGAAGTCATAATAGCGCAATTCAATCCCAAATCAACTCCAATCAATCTCGCCAACCAATCAACCAACCAAATATGCCTGAAACCAATGTTATGACCCTAATGGTCATGACACGGTCACGGTTAAGACCACGTGAACCAGACAAGCTCTAGAAGCTTTTCGGCTCCACGCATCTCATCGAAACACCAACAATATCAACTCACAAGCTACCACGACAACACGACCCGTACCCTTGGTCCATATGGGTCACGTACACCACCAAGCTATGCCCAACGTGGGTCTTGGTGGCTTGTACGCCCCATGTCTCACATCCAAACACTCCCAAATCAATACCACAACCTCCAAACACAATCAATCATCCTCCAAGCATCAACCAAACATCAAACGCATTATCTATTCTAACAAAAAACATAAAACTAAACCTAAAATGCAAAGACCCAAATAATATGATACACCACATGATTCCAAAATACTAGCTACATGTTTATTTAAGTGTTAATTAGATTTAATCCCACGTTTAAACCAAAACCCCTAAATTTTTAATTATGGTCGAACCATAATCATGCCATACGTGGCTTTACAAGGCCAAAACAAGCATGACTCATGTTCCATTTACCTTATTCGAGCCCGATCTAAAATATTTGATGAAAACCCTAAAAGTACGAATCTTAATTTGAAGATTTGAAGGTGTTATTGTAGGCTTTTGTGAGAGATTTTTATATGAATAGAAAGAGGAAAGAAAGATCTATCTAATGGTGGTGGAGGTGTAATTTCACTTGTCGAAAATTGGCTGGAATTTGGCCGGAAAGGGGGCGGCCAATGGTGGTGGTGGTGGTTAGGGTTTATGTTTAGTGGAAAAGAGAGAGAGTTAGAGAGAGAAAGTGGGTGTGTGTGTGTGTGTTTTTAGTGAGAGAAAGTGAAGAGGTGAAATGAGGGAGAGTGGGGTTTATATATTTTGAGGGAGGGACTAAATAAAAAAAGAGAGGGGAGGGGAGGGGCGCCGGCTCAAGCAAAAAGAGAGGGGCTGAAGCCGTCATTTTTCGTAAAACGTCCCGTTTACCCATTCTCGACCTCGTATATTGTCCCCCGAGTGTCCCACGACGTTCATTCGACTCTCTATTATCGTTATTTATGTTTTTCCACAAGTTTTGACTATTTATTTGTAAATTTTTGAGTTATGGTCTAAAAGTTACGTTATTTCTCGTTTTAGGCTTTTCTAGTGCCGAATCGAATAGTGCCTACCAAAAAGAGTTAAAACTCACACGATAACTCGTCCAATAATGAAATAAACCATAAAAACCAATAGATGATATAAAATCAAGTCAAGGTCCATAAAAATAGTGTTAAAGGCAAAAGCTCGGTTTAGTTTAACGTAATGCAGTTACATAAAATAGACTCCCTAAATTGCCAGTTGTCACATAAAACCATAGTAAACTTGACATCTACCATAAGGCTATAAATACATCCCCATGTATTCATCATTTGGTACACTTCATTTCAATAGAAGGCCAAACTTCTTCTTTTCTTCCGTCTTGTTATTAGGTCAACGATTGAAACCTCATGTAAGGGATTTGCGAGTGACCTTGAGCATAACATAGGTGCTTGGTTAATCTATTGTGATCAAGAACTAGCATTCGCATCGAATTGCTAATAGTACGTGTGTACAAGAACGTGGTGCAACACACTATTATTACATTAATTGGTTTGAATTTAAAAACGGTAAGAGTCAATTCGTTAAACCACATAAACCCTAATTAGGGTTTTTGATTGAAGAAGTTCTTGAATTTTGAAAAAGGCATGTTTACGCTTTTTTTTGATTAATTAATTTACAATTATATCAAGTCTTCCGTTCTGTACTCTATAATGTTATGTGATTTATTATTTGTATGTCAAGTTTAATAATTCCAAGTGACGTTCATATTTTTTAAATATAACCCGAAAAACCATGAAACAAAAAAATATTACCCGTCAACACCTTTAGCGACTACAGGCGTCTTTTCTAAAGGTATATTTAGTATTTTATTAATTAGATAATGATTTTTAAAGAATTTAATAAACTATCTTGACACATGTATACTTTAGCAACGACAACATCGGCGCTAAAAGTGCACCTACAATAAAAAATGTTATTTAAAATCATTTATAATTATTAAAGTTAATTTAAAAAATATATAATTAGTGTTGGAAAATTTAGTGCACTTGTGGGATTAGTTCATACCTTGTAATGGGTTAGGAGGTACGGAGTGTACACCCATAAGGTCCATGAACACCCTGACTCTTATAGTGGTTTGTATTGGTAGTGCTAATAGAAAGTACTGCTTGTGGAAAGTACTGCTTGTGGAAAGTACTGCTTGTGGTTTCCACTGATAAGCAGTGTTTCCACTGATAGGCAGTGTTTCCACTGAAGTGCTATGAAAGTACTGCTAGAGGTATGAAAGTACTGCTAGTGTTAAAGTACTGCTAAATGGCAGTTACAACTGCTTTATGACCACGTTTAATTGGTCATGTAACCACTAACGGCTATAATGGGGATAGTTATGAGGTGATTAATGGGCCGATTAATCCTCATAATTCCATTTGAACGGTTGAGAGTAATCTCCTATAAATAGGATATCTGTTTATGCATGAAATACACACAGAAAACCATTAACACTTATTAGCGCAAGGGTTATAGAATTGTGCCTAATTCCATAACTGCATTTGGTCTTATCCCAAGTAGATATTCGTGTAACCCAGGCATTAGGGTCGAATAGTTTACTTTGGAAAGTGATCACACGATTCCAAGTGATATCCGGTAACCACCAAGTGGTATTCGTTACTGCTGACTATTGTTGTTTCTGCTGAAGTTGATTATCTAACCCTGCTGCTGGGCTAACAACTCCAACAATCAAAGTAAACTATTTTGTGATAATCAATGGCAACTGCTGCAATGAAACACATGGCTTCAAACGTTGCTAAGATGGATAAGTTTGAAGGGGTGGACTTTAGGAGGTGGCAGAAGAAGATGCACTTCTTGCTGTCAAGCATGAGTGTGGTGTATGTGCTTACTACACCTATTCCTGATGATGGGGATGATGCTACTGTGGAGCAGATCAGAAGGAGGAGCAAATGGGAGAATGATGACTACATATGCAGAGGTCTTATTCTCAATGGTATGTCTGATGCTCTATTTGATATTTATCAGAACTTTGAATCTTCCAAAGAACCGTGGGATTCCTTGGATGCCAAATATATGGCTGAGGATGCATCAAGTAAGAAGTTCCTTGTTAGTAATTTCACTAATTACAAAATGACTGATTCAAGACCAGTTATGGAACAATACAATGAACTTCTTGGAATACTTGGAAGGTTTACACAACACAATATGCACATGGATGAGGCTATTCAAGTCTCTTGTGTTATTGATAAACTTCCTCCTTCATGGAAAGATTTCAAGCATACCTTGAAACATATGAAGGAGGAGTTAACTCTTGTAGAGTTGGGCAGTCATCTGCACATTGAGGAATCTCTCAAGGTGCAGGATAATGACAAGCCAAAGAGTAGCAATGCTACTGGACCATCTGTTGTCAATATGGTAGAGCATAACAACTCCACCAGGTACAATGATAACAAAGGCAAACGCAAATATCATGATAACACAAAGGCAGATCTTAACAAGAAGGCAACTCCTACTTGTTGGAAATGTGGCAAGACTGGTCACATTAAAAGGGACTGCAAAGGTGTTAAAATTGGTGGTAAAGCCAATGGATCAGGCACTAATGGTTCAGGGAGTGGTGGTTCAGCCAACTCACTGAAAGGTCAGAATATGTTTAATAAGTCTTTTCTGATTTATTATGTTACATATGTATCTGAATCTTTTTATGTGCAGGATGATGATGTTGCGTGGTGGGTTGACTCTGGTGCAACAGTTCATGTGTGTAAAGATAGAAGCTGGTTCAAGACTTATGAGTCACTGAATGATGGTTCTATTCTTCACATGGGAAATGAGTCAACAGCCTTGGTGCATGGTCGTGGTTGTGTAGATCTTAGGTTTAGTTCTGAAAAGATTGTAACTTTGTTTAATGTTATTCATGTTCCTGATATAAGGAAAAACTTGGTTTCAAGTAGTGTTTTGAATAATCATGGATATAAACAAGTTATTGAGTCTGATAAATTTGTGCTTTCTAAGCATGGTGTTTTTATTGGTTTTGGTTATTTATGTAATCAAATGTTCAGGCTTAATGTTACCACTGATAGTGTTATTTCAGCTTTTGTGACCACATATGACCAGACTGACTCTACCCTTTGGCATGCTAGACTTGGCCATGTTCACTATAAAAGGATGCAAGATATGTCTAGGGATGGTTTAATCCCTGCTTTTGACATGGACACTGAAAAGTGTAAAACTTGCATGTTGACCAAGATAACCAAGAAACCCTTTCAGGGTGTTAGTCGTGAGACTAAGATCTTGGAGCTTATTCACGGTGACCTGTGTGATTTGCATGCCACTCCTTCTTTAGGAAATAAGAAGTACTTTGTGACATTTATTGATGATGCTTCTAGATTTTGTTATGTCTATCTGTTACATACCAAGGTTGAAGCATTAGATAAATTCAAAGTGTTTAAAACTGAACTTGAATTACAACTTGGGTCTTTGATCAAAAGATTAAGGACTGATAGGGGAGGTAAGTACATGGATACTCAGTACTTTCAGTCTGTTGGAATAATCCATGAAACGACTGCTGATCTGTGCTAAACCGTCAAGTCAAACAGACTTAAAACAGCTTAAACACAAATGCAATGAAGATCAGAGAATATAGTGAATTCCCGGGTCGTTTAGTCCCAAGGAGACTCAATGGTGTGTAAAACTGATTCAGATGATGGAGTGATCACTAAGGATAGTGATCTGTAAAGGTTTTGATTAGAAATTACACTACTGATTGATTGGAATAGAATTGGACACAGAATTGGAAAGCACAACAATCAGATGAAAGAAACGTAAACGTAAGTTTTAAAAACTACGTATACGCACAAAATAAAAAGTGAAAACTAAGAAATAAAAGGCCTAAAAATATAAAAATGACATTTTTAGAATCCTAAAAATAAAAGAAACTTATTAGAAATAGAAAATTATTTTTAACACTATTTAATTAATTATTATTAATTAAAAACTATTTTAACTATTTAATAAATACTCTAAATTAGAAGAAAATACAAAATAAGGCTATAAAAATAAACTTATGATTCAGAAAAATCTAAAATACTATAAAACTAATTTTAAAATTAAAAATATATTTTCCACACTTTTTATTTAATTATTACTAATTAATAACTATTTAAAATACACTTAATTACTAGAAAATATAAAATAAACTTGGAAAAATAAAATTTTAACTTGGAAAAATCTAAAATATAATAAAACTAATTTTAAAACTGAAAATATATTTTTTATGCTTTTTAATTATTTATTACTAATTATTTATTATTTATTAACTATTTATAATTATAATAAATACAAAACAGAAAAGGAAAAATATGAAACTTTTTCTAAAAATACTATATGATAACAGAAACCTAAGAAAAATAGAAAAACAAGATTTGCTTATTAAAAAGTTGAAAAGAAAAATCAAAAAGCTAAAAAATATTAAATAAACGCTATCACTATTTTTATATTGATGTTTTTCTGAATTTTCTTTTTGAAAACTACTTAAATACTAATAATATGAAACTTTAATAAAGACAAAAAATTTACAAAGCACAAATAAGCTGTTTTGATAGCTTAAAAGCCCAACAGTGGCTTGAATGAGCTTATTTGGTGAAATAAGCTCAAATAAGGTTGCCAGCTGAAACAAAAGCTAGAATAAAATGAAAATAAGCTATATGAACTGAAATGAAGCTAAAAGATGAAAAGAAGCACACTGATAAGCTATGGACAAACAAATAAGCACTTGTAATTGAAACAGAAATGGGACAAGCTTGAGGCTTGTTGCAGCCCTAGCTAACAAGCTCAAAAGTGAAATCTTAAGCTTGAAAATCCAAGAGAACCAGGTTGGCTTTCCAAAGAACCAGAGAACACAAGATTTGGACAACTAATAAGCTCTGTACAAGCTTATCAAAATGGAACCAATAACTGTGCACAGGGCACTTTTCAGAACAGGTGTCAACAATAAGCTAGCTAAAAAGCACTTAACAAGCTGATAGACAGAGAACTAGTATTTTTGTATTTTTCTTTAGCAACTAAACTCTAATACCCCCAGAGCTTATAAGTTGAATCTTATTAATAAACCCCTAGTGAAATTCCAAAGTTTATTCAAAAACGACCTTATGAGATTTTGACTTTTTGAGAACAACTAAAAAGTTGACCAAAGTGAACTTTGATCTGATATTAAGCACTTAATATGTTGTTTTGAGGTTAACTAAAACTGATTTAAGCAAGATTACCAACTTATGAACACAAAAGAATGATCATGCCTTTGTAAAATCCAACAGTGAGCTCACAGTTAATGATCAAATGAATTTTTGACTTTTGCTAACAAGGACTTGATTTTATGACTGAGATGAGTTGTTTAAACAAAGTTAGACATATTTCCAACAAGTCCAATGACCAGAGTACCTTTGAACACAATAAACCAAACACCCCTTTAGATGGCTGTTGTGAAGTTTTTACAAAGCAATTTACAAAATTAAACCATAAACTTGATTTCAGACCTTACAATATCAATATATGAGATTAAGTAGACATGATCCAACAGTGCTAACATCATAAAACACAAGACTTATGGTTATACTACTTTAACTGTCAAAATAGAAATTTCACAAAACACAAATTTGAAAGAACAATCTACTGATTTAAAAGCTTATATATACTTAATTATAACTAGATATCACAAAGAAACAGAAATTTGAACTAATTAACAACTATAACAGTGAAATGCTAAATTGGTTAACAATGCTTACAAAAGCTTCCAAGCTCAAAACTGAGATCAAGGACTAGTGAACACCCCTATAAGCTTACCAATAAGCTACTAACCCAAGGCCATCCATGATTTACCCTGCTCCAGCTTTGTACACCTTCTCCATGTGATTTTTTTATTTTCAAGTATTTAATTTGGATTTTTGGTGATTTTTGATTTTTGAGTCTAAACTGATTTTAAATGTATCTAAAAGCTTCAACAAGCTTTCTGGGAGCCTACATGTGCTATTTTAGTCCCAAACAACAACTTTCAACAACATTAACACCTAATGAGAATTTTCAATGAAAACTGCATAAGTTGAAATAAGAACTTGAAACTTGAAATTTGTACTTGAAAAAGGTTTATAATACAATAATAACTTGAAATACAAAGCTTGTAAACTGAAACATACACTGAAATTTTAGTTAAGCTAAAAACGACTATGAAAAATAAAGACTACTCTAGATAGATCAATACATTGCATCACTCCTCTTCTATATAGACTTTTCATGCTCCCCACGTGTCTCTGAGACTTTCCCACCACTTCTGAGCCCTTGGATCACTGAAACTCATCAAAACCATACAAGTGTCTTTTTGGCGCCAAACAATTCTTGAGCAGGTTTAAGAATTAATGAGGTTTGGTTTGAGCAATTAAAGGATTTGGAGTTTAGAGGAGGAGGAGGGGACATAGTATGGGAGGGGTGTTGAAAATGTGGTGAAAACCATCTCTGGTTTTGGGTATACAGAGGGGGAAGAGGTGGGTGAACAGTGCCTGGTTTTTGGGCGCGTATTTCTCTTGGGTTTGACTTGCGTTGACCGAGCTTAATAATACACGGGGGAGGTCATAATTGGGGTGTGACTGGGGTCAAAAGGAGTTTTGAACTGGGGCTCAAGGGTCAAGGGTCAAGCTTGGGTTTGGGCTTGGATAATGGATTGGGCTTGTTCTTATTTTGGGTTTGATATTAAAATAGGATCCGTTTGGTTAAGCTATAACAACAAGGACCAAAAGTGTAAAACTGCCAAACATCAGGGACTGATCTTGCAACTTTTTCAAACTTCTCACAAGGACCAAACTTGACAACTTTGATAATACAAGAACCCTTTTTGCATAAATTCCATTTTAAAAGTCCAAGGACTAATTTTGCAAAATTTCAAAGTTTGAGGACCTTTCTTGCCAATTGACCAAAGAATCATTCAAGGATCATTTTTGATAACTTAGAATACTTCAGGGACCTTGAATGATAAATTTCCACATTTTTGAATTCCAGGGACTAGATTTGACAACTTTTAAAACTTGGGGGACTAAAACTGCCAATTTTGCAAACTTGATACATTTTTCATCTGATTTTGATATTTTTGCAATTAAAACACATAAAACACTGATTTGTGATATTTTGATCATTTTGATGTGTTTCTGAGTGTTTTCAGATGATTTTGCAGTTTAGATTATACAAAAATGATGAGTATTTAGACACTCATCAATCCCCCACACTGAGATATTGCTAGTCCCTAGCAATGATTTGAGAAAACTTGATGGATTTGAAAAACTCTTTACCAAAATCCATCACTTCTGGAGTAGCCAATTGTTTTGATTCAAGTAAGAATCTTGGTACAACGATAACCAAATGATTTATTGGCAAATCATAAACCATATAACGGATTTGATGTGTCTTTACCAGAAGCCGTACCCTTCTGGACTAGCCAACTCTTAGATAAATTATCAGGATTATCTTTGGTGAGCTGAATACCAATTATGGATTTTCCACAGCCTTTACCACAAGCCATAATCTTGCGGGCTAGCCAACTCTTCACTTTTTAGGATATGGTGAGCTGAAAACCATACAATTTTGGGCAAATTGCAAGCCATATAAACGGATTTGAGAAATCTTTACCAAGAGCCGTTTGCTCCTGGATTAGCCAATCCTTTAGTCTTACAGACATGGCGGACTGATAACCAAGATGAGAAAGTGTAAAACACTTACTCCAAAAAAATTTTTGGCCAAAAACGGGGGAATTGGGTAAAATAATACATGAAATTCGTGAGAATTCCCCCCCACACTTAGAAATGAATATTGCCCTCAATATTCAAAGTACCGGCGGTTATGCCGAAACAAAGAACGTAAAAGGGAAATATTACGGCCATTATTTAGAAAGAAAAAGATTTTTTTTTTTTTTTTTTTTTTTTTTTTTTTTTTTTTTTTTTTAAGAATGAGAATATACAACAGTGTGGGGAAACTCCCCCACACTAGGGTGGTAGAAAGGGGGTAAGAAGACAGAATTATGGGTGAAAACCCATATGGTGCGTGCTAATGTTTTTGATTACCGAGTCACTAGCTTGACTCGATCCCCGCATCATTGGTTCATGGGGAATGTTTGTAAATCCGGGACAACCACAGGGGGAATGTCCTCTCCAAAGTAATGCTTCACTCGATGACCATTCACTTTAAAATTAGGACCATCGGGTTGAGATAACTCAACGGTACCATAAGGATAAACCTTAGCAATAGTGAATGGACCAGACCAGCGGGACTTAAGCTTTCCCGAGAAAATCTTCAATCTGGAATTGAAAAGAAGGACTCGATCACCAACGTTGAAAACGCGGTTTTTTATCTTGGAGTCATGAATCTTCTTTGTCTTTTGCTTGTAGATCAAAGAGTTCTCATAAGCTTGATCACGAAGTTCATTTAGTTCATTCATTTGAACTTTTCTGTGATCACCGGCTGTCTGTATATCGAAGTTTGCATGCTTTAAGGACCAGTATGCCTTGTGCTCTAACTCGATCGGAAGATGACATGCCTTTCCGTACACTAGCTTATATGGAGTACACCCAATAGGTGTTTTGTAAGCTGTACGGAAGGCCCAGAGTGCGTCATCAAGCTTATCCGACCAGGATGCACGATTTTCGCCTACTGTCCTTTCAAGAATCCTTTTAAGACCACGGTTTGAAACTTCCACCTGCCCACTTGTTTGGGGATGGTATGCAGTAGAGAGACGATGGGTAACACCATACTTTTGCATGACTCTTTCAAATTGGTCATTACAAAAATGTGTACCACGATCACTGATTATCGCTCTCGGAGTTCCAAACCTGGCAAACAGAGATTTCAAAAACTTCACAACAACTCGGGCATCATTGGTGGGTAAAGCTTTTTCTTCAACCCATTTCGACAAATAGTCAACAGCCACGAGTATGTACTTGTTACCACGAGACGAAGGAAATGGCCCCATAAAATCAATACCCCATATGTCAAATATCTCACAAACTTGAATGGCATTTTGTGGCATTTCATTCCTTTGAGATATATTACCATGACGCTGACAAGCGTCACAGGCTTTGACAAATTCGTGGGCATCCTTATAGACTGTGGGCCAATAGAACCCGGAATCAAACACCTTTTTGGCGGTGTAGTTTGGACTATGATGGCCCCCGGTGGGTCCAGCATGGCAAGCTGTGAGAATATCAATAGCTTCCTGTCCATAAACACACCGTCGGATGACTTGATCCGCACAGATTTTGAACAAGAAAGGGTCGTCCCAGAAATAATGTTTAACATCTTTGAAGAATTTGTTCTTCTGTTGGGTCGACATCCCTTTCACAATGAAGTTACCCGCATGGTAATTTGCGAAGTCAGCAAACCATGGGGTAGAAGAATTTCCACGAAAAGAAACCGCATTGAGTGTCTCGAGAGGAAATGTTTCATTTATTTCCTTTTTCTCGAAAACATCTTGGTGAGGGTTTTCTAATCTGGACAGATGATCAGCAGCTAGATTCTCAGCTCCTTTTTTATCACGTATGATGATATCAAATTCTTGGAGGAGGAGAATCCAACGAAGCAATCTCGGCTTTGCATCTTGTTTTGCAAAGAGATATTTAAGAGCCGAGTGATCCGTATACACTACGCATTTGGTCAAGATTAAGTATGGCCGAAACTTCTCAAATGCATACACCACGGCTAATAGCTCTTTTTCTGTGGTGGTGTAATGAGTCTGAGCTTCAGTCATAGTTTTGCTTGCGTAGTGAATAGGCTGAAAATGCTTATTTCTTCGTTGCCCTAGGACTGCACCGATAGCAAAATCACTTGCATCGCACATGAGCTCAAAAGGCAAGTCCCAGTCAGGAGCAACGAGAATGGGTGCTTCAATAAGCTTTTTCTTCAATGTTTCAAAAGCTATGATGCACTCGGGTGAGAAGATAAAAGGAGCATCCTTTTCAAGAAGATGGGTCATAGGCCGGGCGATTTTGGAAAAATCTTGTATGAATCTACGATAGAAACCGGCATGGCCTAAAAAACTCCTAATACCCTTGACGGTAGTAGGATGAGGTAATTTAGCAATAACATCAACTTTTGCTCTATCTACCTCAATCCCGTTCTTTGAAATTTTATGGCCAAGGACAATGCCTTCTTTGACCATAAAGTGACTTTTCTCCCAGTTTAGACAAAGATTGGTGTCTTCACACCTTTGAAGCATTTTATCTAAATGGGAGAGACATGATTGAAAAGAATCCCCAATGACCGAGAAGTCATCCATAAACACTTCCATTGTTTCCCCGATCATGTCGTGGAATATGGCCATCATACATCGTTGGAACGTGCCAGGAGCATTACATAAGCCAAAAGGCATACGTTTGTAGGCAAAAGTTCCGTATGGGCAAGTGAATGTGGTCTTCTCTTGATCCTGTGGATCAATAGGGATCTGAAAGTAACCCGAGAAACCATCAAGGAAACAATAGTATTCGTTCCCTGCTAATCTCTCAAGCATCTGGTCCATGAAGGGTAGAGGAAAATGGTCTTTACGGGTGGCGTCATTCAACTTACGATAGTCGATGCAAACACGCCATCCCGTCACCAATCGAGTTGGAATCAACTCGTTATCTTCATTTGTGATAACAGTAATGCCACCCTTTTTCGGAACACAATGAATTGGGCTGACCCAAGGACTGTCTGAGATCGGGTAAATCAATCCTGCATCAAGAAGTTTGATAACCTCTTGTTTGATAACATCATGGATTTTTGGATTCACTCGTCTCTGATGTTGAACTGCGGGTTTGAAGTCATCCTCCATCAAGATTTTATGGGTACAAAACTCAGGGTTTATACCTTTGATGTCGGAGAGTTTCCAAGCAATTGCTTGCTTGTGTGACTTCAAGATTTTAATGAGAGCAGCTCTTTCATCTTTACTCAAATCTCGAGCAATAATGACGGGTAATTTATCATCACCTTCTAGAAATGCATACTCAAGATGAGGAGGTAAGTCCTTAAGCTCAACCTCAGGAAATTCATCAGTTTTCTCAACTGAATTGACTTCCTCGTTATGAAGTTTGATGGGAGGGAGAGGAAGAGAAGTGTCCAGATTTAACAATTTCTCAAGAAGAATATCTCCCTCCAGATTAATCTCATTTTGACTAATCTCATCAGGAATTGAATCACTAGGATGAGGGGTTGATGATGGATCATCATTGAGCAACTTCTCAATAAGAAGTATGTCCCCCTCAATATCAATTGGAGCGTGATCAATTTCCCAAGGTACAGAATCACTAGCCAAGTATGCTTCAATCTCATCTAAGATGAAGTCGCTTCCCTCAAACGGAGTGAGAGAAGGAGTAGAATTGGCTATGATAGGCTGAGAAGATGTGGTGGAATCCCCACTCACAGAATTATGAGAATAACCAAGAACTTCTTGAGAGTACTCGTCAGAAGCAACATCAATGATATCTATTCGGTTAACCGATTCAGAATCATAATTTGCGGAGTACCTCGAAGTTTGGTCAAGGTTGAAGGTGACAGCTTCATTACCAACACGCAATGTGATTTCCTGCTCAAATACATCAATGAGAGCACGGCCCGTTCTCAGGAATCCTCGACCAACAATGAGAGGAACCCGATGATCGGCATCAAAATCAACAACCACGAAGTCTGCTGGAAAATGGAACTTTCCTACTTTCACAAATACGTCCTCAGCAATGCCAAGAGGACGGGATATGGAACGATCTGCAAGCTCGAGAGTCATGCATGTAGGAGTAAGTTCCGGAAGAGAGAGTTTCTTCCACACTGAATATGGCATAAGATTAATGCTTGCACCAAGATCTGCTAGGGCAAAGCATTCAACCATTCCTGGGAATACACAAGGTAAGAGAAATTTCCCAGGATCTCCAAGCTTTTCAGGAAGCTTCTTCAGAATAACTGCTGAGCAGTTCTCGTTAAGAGGAGTCTTAGCCATTTCAAACAGCTTTTCCTTATTGCTTAACATGTGTTTGAGAGTCGATGCGAACTTGGGCATCAGCATGATGGCATCCGCAAAGCTTATGTCAAAATGTAACTCTTGGAAGATTTGGAAAAATTTATCCATTTGATGACTAGCTTTCTCGCGGAGCTTTTGCTCATTCAAACGTGATGGGTAAGGAATAGAAGATTTGGATTTCTGTTTCTCAATAGGAGCTATAGGAGGTTCAAAAACAACTCCTGGATTAGAATGGGGTTTCTGGACAACTTGAGGTTGGACTACCGAAGGTAGGACGTGTGCTGTACTTCGTGGGCTTGAATTATGCACTTTGTCCGTAGTATCCTTGGTAACTTGACTCATTGGCACTGGTGGAGGAGGCATTGGAGTCGTAGGTCCATTGTATGTTGGAGGTTCACTGTCCACTACCTTAGGGAGAGAAGAAGAAGAAGAGGTAGTGGGAACAGCAGGTCCAGTGTATGAAACACCACTTCGGGTTGTGATCGCCTTGGCATCGCCCCTCGGGTTAGCGATCGTGTTGCTCGGTAAAGTACCTGAGCCCGAGGGTCGATCATTTAAAGACTTCTTCAGATCAGCAATCTGACTGACCAACAACCTGTTCATTTCATCTTGGGATTTCATGAACTGCTTCAGTAACTCATCAGATGATGGTACTGGAGGAGTAATGACGGGAGGAGCTGGAGGGACAATTTGAGGCCGTATGTTTTGATTATAGCCAAAATTCCCTTGATTAGGATTCATATTCCCATGAAATTGATTCCCTCGATTGAAATTGTTTTGATGAAGGTTTCCTTGATGTTGGAAACCTTGATTGGGTCCAGGATAGAAATTACCTTGGTTTTGATAACCTTGGTTCATTCTTGGTTGGTTCTGATTCCGGTTTTGCATGTTGTGATTTTGGTTAAAACCGGGTGGTGCCTGATTAGTGTTAGCACGGTAGTGTGGTTCATTTTGAGGACGGTATTGATTACCTCCTTGCTGTGAACTACCTGCTAGAGCATTAGCTTCAAAAGGACTACCATCGGTGGCAGTACAATTGTAGTAAGCATGAGGACCACCACAAGTGACACAACTTTCAACTTTCTTCACTTCAGCATGTGTTGGCGTCTGAGTGAAGGAGACTTTCTTCTGGTTAGCAAGAACCAAAGCCTGAACAATGTCTGTGAGTTTATCAATCTTAGCATCGGTGCTAGATGTACTCACGGGGGATGAAGAAGAGGAAGGTCCAGCATTAGACTGATATGTCTTAGCTCTGAAAGGACGGACATGAGATTTGTTCTCAATGATCTGCAAGGCCTCTTTGGTGGTCTTGCTCAGGAAATTACCTCCCGCGGAGGCATTCAAAGAGTCTTGATTGGTCTGATTGAGACCATTGTAGAAAGTATCCATTTGCATTAACTCGGTAAAACCGTGATGCGGACACTTGCGAAGCAACTCTTTGTAACGATCCCATGCCTCTCCGAATGATTCATCAAATCTCTGAGAAAATTTCATTATCTCATTCTTAAGACTTGTGGTTCGGGATGGAGGATAGAACTCGTTAACGAACTTGGTGACAAGATCTTCCCATGTCTCAATAGAACGAGGGGGTTGTTTCTCAAGCCAATTCCGGGCTTGTCCCTCTAGAGAAAATGGGAAGAGAAGAAGCTTGATAGCTTCATGTGGGACATTTTTGTACTTGATGGTAGATGCAATCTTGTTAAACCATCGAATGTGTGCATGAGGATCATCCCGCTCAAAACCATAGAATTGGCTTTGGGTTACTAGATTGAGCAACCCGGTTTTGAGCTCGAAAGTGTCAGCCACGATGGCTGGAACAACAATGGCATCTCCGTAACCCTCGATGGGTGCTTGGAGAAGCTCATTCATAGGTTTGTCTTCTGCCATTTCGACAGGAGGTGGTGGTGGTAGACGTTCCTCAGTCACGGCTGAAGGAGCTGAACGTCCTCTACGTCTACGAGGAATGTTTCCAAGTTCAGAAAGTGGACTTGTAGAACTGGAAGAACGAGTGCGCATGCACTATGTATAAAAATCAATTTTCAAAACAAATGAGGCAAAACACAAGTGAACTTAACCAATAATCACAAATGAAATGGCTTCTTTGAAAAAGGTACACCAAATCACAAGTGACACAAAGGCAAGTTTTAAATCTGATGTTCGGGAACTTATTAATGGTCGCACCCCCAGTTAGGTAGTGCACTGCCTTGATTTGCGGTGGTTGATTTTTATGTATATTAAGTACCACTGAAAAGACGTAGGTTAGATTTGTGCTGATGGGTTCAAAAACTTTTGGACAATATTTTTGTTATCGTCCCGTTTAACCAAATCGTATCTCTTTAAGAATCACCTTAAAAGAGAATACAAAATAGAAAACGTTCCGATTGTTTTGTTGTTTTATATTTTTTTGGTGTTTTTAACACTTTAGGAAAAGTGCTAATGAACTTTTTGGTTTTCTTATAACTTTACAAAAAACTTTTTACAAACCGTGGAATATGTGCAAGAATGGGTCTGAAAAAGGTTAACACACGCTAAAGCCTCCCCGGCAGCGGCGCCAAAATTTGATCTGTGCTAAACCGTCAAGTCAAACAGACTTAAAACAGCTTAAACACAAATGCAATGAAGATCAGAGAATATAGTGAATTCCCGGGTCGTTTAGTCCCAAGGAGACTCAATGGTGTGTAAAACTGATTCAGATGATGGAGTGATCACTAAGGATAGTGATCTGTAAAGGTTTTGATTAGAAATTACACTACTGATTGATTGGAATAGAATTGGACACAGAATTGGAAAGCACAACAATCAGATGAAAGAAACGTAAACGTAAGTTTTAAAAACTACGTATACGCACAAAATAAAAAGTGAAAACTAAGAAATAAAAGGCCTAAAAATATAAAAATGACATTTTTAGAATCCTAAAAATAAAAGAAACTTATTAGAAAAAGAAAATTATTTTTAACACTATTTAATTAATTATTATTAATTAAAAACTATTTTAACTATTTAATAAATACTCTAAATTAGAAGAAAATACAAAATAAGGCTAGAAAAATAAACTTATGATTCAGAAAAATCTAAAATACTATAAAACTAATTTTAAAATTAAAAATATATTTTCCACACTTTTTATTTAATTATTACTAATTAATAACTATTTAAAATACACTTAATTACTAGAAAATATAAAATAAACTTGGAAAAATAAAATTTTAACTTGGAAAAATCTAAAATATAATAAAACTAATTTTAAAACTGAAAATATATTTTTTATGCTTTTTAATTATTTATTACTAATTATTTATTATTTATTAACTATTTATAATTATAATAAATACTAAACAGAAAAGGAAAAATATGAAACTTTTTCTAAAAATACTATATGATAACAGAAACCTAAGAAAAATAGAAAAACAAGATTTGCTTATTAAAAAGTTGAAAAGAAAAATCAAAAAGCTAAAAAATATTAAATAAACGCTATCACTATTTTTATATTGATGTTTTTCTGAATTTTCTTTTTGAAAACTACTTAAATACTAATAATATGAAACTTTAATAAAGACAAAAAATTTACAAAGCACAAATAAGCTGTTTTGATAGCTTAAAAGCCCAACAGTGGCTTGAATGAGCTTATTTGGTGAAATAAGCTCAAATAAGGTTGCCAGCTGAAACAAAAGCTAGAATAAAATGAAAATAAGCTATATGAACTGAAATGAAGCTAAAAGATGAAAAGAAGCACACTGATAAGCTATGGACAAACAAATAAGCACTTGTAATTGAAACAGAAATGGGACAAGCTTGAGGCTTGTTGCAGCCCTAGCTAACAAGCTCAAAACTGAAATCTTAAGCTTGAAAATCCAAGAGGACCAGGTTGGCTTTCCAAAGAACCAGAGAACACAAGATTTGGACAACTAATAAGCTCAGTACAAGCTTATCAAAATGGAATCAATAACTGTGCACAGGGCACTTTTCAGAACAGGTGTCAACAATAAGCTAGCTAAAAAGCACTTAACAAGCTGATAGACAGAGAACTAGTATTTTTGTATTTTTCTTTAGCAACTAAACTCTAATACCCCCAGAGCTTATAAGTTGAATCTTATTAATAAACCCCTAGTGAAATTCCAAAGTTTATTCAAAAACGACCTTATGAGATTTTGACTTTTTGAGAACAACTAAAAAGTTGACCAAAGTGAACTTTGATCTGATATTAAGCACTTAATATGTTGTTTTGAGGTTAACTAAAACTGATTTAAGCAAGATTACCAACTTATGAACACAAAAGAATGATCATGCCTTTGTAAAATCCAACAGTGAGCTCACAGTTAATGATCAAATGAATTTTTGACTTTTGCTAACAAGGACTTGATTTTATGACTGAGATGAGTTGTTTAAACAAAGTTAGACATATTTCCAACAAGTCCAATGACCAGAGTACCTTTGAACACAATAAACCAAACACCCCTTTAGATGGCTGTTGTGAAGTTTTTACAAAGCAATTTACAAAATTAAACCATAAACTTGATTTCAGACCTTACAATATCAATATATGAGATTAAGTAGACATGATCCAACAGTGCTAACATCATAAAACACAAGACTTATGGTTATACTACTTTAACGGTCAAAATAGAAATTTCACAAAACACAAATTTGAAAGAACAATCTACTGATTTAAAAGCTTATATATACTTAATTATAACTAGATATCACAAAGAAACAGAAATTTGAACTAATTAACAACTATAACAGTGAAATGCCAAATTGGTTAATGATAATTCATTTTCGTACAGATATTTTCCGAAGAAATACAAAGGAATGTATTTCCCGGGTCGTTCTCCCAACGAGGGATGAATGGAGTAAACAACTCACGTCTCAAATATCGGGATTCGAATAAGAAAAGGGGCATAAGATGATATTATCTAAACTACGGGATAAGGAAAGTAAATGGAACATAAAATCTACGGGGAATCCTAAAAACTAAGGCAAACTACGCAATTCTACACTAAAACGCAAAAACGGAAATCAAACGAAACGCGAATAAAAAGCAAATACGACTAATCTAACTCCTAAAAATAATCTAAAATTACTTTTACTCTAAAAATGTAATAAGAAAACTATTTTAAAATTAAAACTATTTTTTTTGGATTTTTCTTGATTTATTAAAAATTTAAAACTAATTTAAACTATTTAAATCTAATTAAAATTCTAAAAATTATAAAAATCAAAGAGAAAAATAAGGAAAAATCTTTTTTAAGCTTTTTATATTTTTCTTAAACTAATAAAATTGAAAAATTATTTTTTGGAACTTTTTCTCAATTATTTTCAATAAAAGCTAATTAAAAAGTGATTAAAATCTATTTAAAATGAGAAAAATAGCAAATGAAGACCAAAAATTATGAAAACTTTCAGGAAAAATCTAAAATTATAATATGAATCTATGAAAAATGATAAATCAACAGGTTATGTGTAAGATAAGTGAGCTACAGTGCAAAAGCTACTAGAAATAAGCTATCAAAATAAGCTAACCATAGAGATAAGCTACCAAACAGTGAACAAAGCTAAAGAGTACTGAATTAAGCTAATTACTACTGATTAACACTACTCCTAACAAGCTCAAGCCTCAGATCAAGTAATAAGCAAACTGCTTATTGAAGCCAAACAGTGGTTTACCCCCACTGTTTGAGCTTAAACACAAGTTACACCAATAAGCTAAACCACAAATCACCTATGCAGTCTTATAGACCACCTGACCAGCTACAATATCACCAAAATTCAGACCTAAACTCTTTGATTTGAAGCTTATGCAACAGTTACAAAAAGGCTGCTTCACACTCAGTATAAACTGAGTGTGAACAGGGCACTTACAAGCTAAATAGGAAGCTTATTAGAAGCTTAAACTGACCAAACCAGTGTTCACCAAAAGTGATTATCAATTAATGACCAGTTGAAGTTTTGATATCCAAATTTTCAAACTCTTAAACTCAAAAATGACTCAGAAAATGAATCACAAAGTTTTGATGAAAACTGCTTTTACGACTTTTTGACAGAATTTGACTTTTAAAGAACATACTCAAATTTTGACCAAATCCAATTTTGATCCAAACTAATGACCAGATAATGATGATTTGACACTAGTGATGATAACTCCAAGCTATATTTACTAGATTTGAACCAAATTAGCAACTTATGACCCAACTGATATTTGACAGATTTGGAAACTAGATCAGATCCAAGTGAGTTTGACTTTCTGAGCTAAAGTGCAATCAACAAAACCACAAATGACTAACAAACAGCTATATAAGCAAGTCTCAATCACTCCTATCAGCTTAACTACTCTTAAGCACAGATTCTAAAGCTATGCCAAACACTACTTAAAACTGCTATTCAATGAAATAATCCATAGATTAAGAACAAATTAAGCTAAACAATCATGATTCTCAGATCAAACAGTGACAATAACAGCTAATGAGCAGATTCAAACAACACTTAATGATCAGAAACAGATATTGAACTTACAACTTGTCCATAGCCACAGTGGCTTGCCAAAATGTGAAACAAGTAACCACTATCCTATCCACCTTCTAACCTAACTAATCCAGCTCAGATCCAAACCAAAATCAATAACCAAACTAATCCAAACCAGATCCAAATTCAGCAAAACCAGATCCAAACAGCTACTGTAGCATCTGCACCACTTGACTGATTTGAGTGATTATGAGATTAAAACTGGTAACAAGCTCACTATAAGCTACAAACAGCTTAAATGAACTAGTGAAACAGTAAATCAATGATAGAATAATTCAAATCAAAGATCTAAAGTGATTTTTGTTTTTCAAATGATTTAATGTAATTTTTTTTTGTATTTTTGAGTTTTTGAGAAATTAAGCTAAAACAACTTTAACAATCTATAATAAGCACTTAAAATGAGATAATAAGCAGTTATGAATAAGAAACTTAAACAAAATACCGAAAATGAAATTTATATTAATAAGGAAAATGAGTACAATTCGGATTACAAAATGATTTAAAATATTAAGAAGGAAATTAACCACTACAACTAAAACCTAGAGAGAAGATAAAAATACAGAAAGGAAGATAAGAAGAGAGATAATTCAGTGAATGAAATGAAGGGTCTATATATAGCATAATCTTGAGCTTGAGAAGCTTCTGGAATTCCTTTCTTTTGTGCTTCTTTGAGCTGATATACACCCTTGGATCAAAGATAACCGCTTCCCATCTCATCATAGCCCTTAGATCACTTCTGATGACATTGCTCGGCCAATGGAAGAGTGACACGCGTCCAATATCACACGGATTGATGAGATGTCAGTCCCAAGTGTCAGAAGATGTCAGTGGAAAGTACAATTCTACCCTTAATCTCAGTTAATTTGGCTAATTTACACGAAGGGTGAATTAGGGTTCGTTGCCTGGGTTAATTTGGGGGAAAGGGTAAAAGGTTTTGGCGGGGTGGGTTTTTTTTATTGTTATTTGATGTGGTTTGACTGGTTCAATAGGAGGGTTGACCGGTTTAGGGGCGGGTAAAGGATTTCGGGTTTGAGTAATAACTTTAAACCGGGTAGTGGTAATGTGGAGTTGGGCTCGGGTTATCTGTTTGGGCCGAGGATTTAAGTAAGTTGGATTGGATTTAGACTTTAGGATTTAACATGTGATCCAATTATTACTTTAGGGACTAAACTTGTACAAGCTGAATTTCAAAGGACCAAAAGTGTAAATCTGGAATTATCTTTATCAAGGACCAATATTGTCAATCTTAAATAATCCAAGGGTGCATTTGTAATTTCTGAATCTTTGAGGGACCAAATATGTCAAAAGCTCAAAATGCAGGGGTCATTCTTGACTTTTCTTCAAACTTTTCTGAATCTTCAAAAATCATCTTCTGATAATAAAATCTTTCAAAATGCATAACCCCGACCTTCCAGCTCAGCTAAAACTCTCTTGATCTCTCGTGCTCGGATTTACATCTGATTTGGATCCTTTTTGCGTGTTTTTGCATATCCGTACCTGCACATACACAAACTCAAGAAAACCACAAATATGAGCAATAAACGGCTTTTCCTTGGTTGTTTTGGGTCAGTTTTGATAGTGAAAAGATATGTGAATAAGCACATATCAAAATACCCCAGACGAGACCATTGCCGTGTCCTCACGCAATGCAATCAACTCACGCTTCTAAAACCAAGGATTTCAATCTCTTTCTACTAAACCTATGAAGAAGTAGCAAAGATTCCTCAAAAGAGATTAAGAAACCCCTAATTCTAAAAACGCCCCGTTTACCTTTTTATTCACATATATAGATATAACGATTAAGCACATCAGATTATGAATGACGGTTTGTTGAACTTTCATGTCGATCAATAACTCAAACATTTTTCAAACGACACGTTAGGATCACGGAGTAGAAAACACAACACAGCGTGAAGTGACCATACGGATAGAATACATCGTCCCTGATTTTTCACAAGCTCCCAAACTAAGCGTAAAACCGAAATCATTGTTACAAACGACTCTAGATGCTAACACTACCCATGGAAGTTACTTGTGTACTTACTTTTCGTTCCCATTTTCCTAATTCCTCTAGATTTTTTTATTTTTTTGTGAGAAATGAATTTCTTCAAGTTCTCATTTCGATAAGAATTATTCCGATAAAGATACAAAGCTAAGTCGATAATTAGTTATCCGTCTTCTCTCAAGAACCATTGTCGTAAAAATGAGGTCTACATCAAGGAATTTTATTCACTTACTTTTGACTTTTCCAATTTTCATTTTTCAACTTTTTTTTTTTTTTTTTTTTTTTTTTTTATATATTGCACTTAAACTTTTACTTATATGAGCTGTGAACCACGGAGCTTCACGGGGTAATTCCAAGACTATAGGCTTCATGAGATGAGAATCCCGGCTGGTTAGGCTAAGACCTCATTCAATCCCGGCTAAAGATCCAAGGGTCCGATCTCGACACCGCAGCTCACAACTTTATTTATTACTTTTCACATATAACTGATTACTCATTTATTTATCACGGATCCTTGATGTGTACCCAATTTTTAAAACAAAGATTCTTTTAAAAAGATAAAGAACTAACCATCGCCAAAAACTCGACATCTCTAATTATTAAGACAGATATGGGGTGAAACAATTTTGTGGGAACAAAAAGCCATAAGTACCTTCGATGGGCTCTAAAGAGAACCAACTACTCCACGTTTAGCATCTAAACTCATAAGTAACTTTATCATTTCTCGATCTCTGCAAATTTAAAATCCCAAATAATGAGATCCGCAGATGCTTAGCCGATAATTTTTAGATTATCTATGGTTAAGGGAACAAGCTAGGGCTCAACACGCCCGGTCAAGTCAGAATTCCATTCCTACTCTCACCAGCGGAAAGTCAATCAAGGTGTCAAAACATATATTAACTTAGCAAATGCTTCGTAAAATAATCTCAAGTCTCGCATTTTTAAAATCACTTATTAGAAACTAGCAAATCCTTGTTTAAGCTTCGCATGTTTAAAATCACTTAGGGAGACTTGCAAACTCTTGGCCTTGAGAGCTAGAATCGCATTTTATAGCCTCTAGTCTAAGCAATTAGCAAAGACTATGTCAAGAAAAACGCATATTTAAAGTAACTTCTAAGAGACTAGCAAGAACTTTTCGATCATAAAACTAGCAAAAGCTTACGAAAAATTTTAAATTTTCTCATTTTTGCACAATTTTTCATTTTCTAAGGAAAAACGGGGTTGCGAGAGAAACACGACAGAAATAAGCAAGTGCGGTCAAATCAAATCGAAGATTACCCTACCCCAGACTAGAACGAAACATTGTCCTCAATGTTTAAAGCAAGGGTATCACGAAAATCTAAAAGCCGTTTATTAAGTATGCTCAAAGATAAACGTTAGTCGATAAGATTAGGATATCGGATTTCCATCAGCAACGATCATGAGACTCGAGTGGAGAAATGACAAACTTCGAGCACGAGAGTCTTCATATCGGGAACATCCTACACACAACATCACAAACAACCAAACACGAGAAATCGAAGAGGCAGACCCCTTCACGTCACTTATTAGAAAATAGATAGAAGAGAAGGATAAGCATGGGGTGCCTCCCACGAAGCGCTACTGTTTTTGATCACCGAGTCGCTAGCCTGACTCGTCCCCGAATTCATTTGTCCTTGGGGAAGAAAGTGGTAGAGATACCAGGGTCAAAAACGGTGTCTTCATTCCCGAAAGAATGAGACTGGGTGGGTTGGGTGGTGAAGAAAGTGTCGGGCTCAAGCACAAATGGTATATCATGAAAGAATGATCCATCATCCGGTGGTTTTGCGGGTGGACGAAAGAATGACGGATCAAAGTGATAAAACTCCAAAGAAGATGGGAGCTCATGGTAAAAGATAAGAGGTGTAGGCTCACAAATGAAGGCATCCAAGAGAGGATCCTTATCATGAATAACGGTTTTAACAAAGAACTCATCAATAAATATCCCGGGTTTAAAAATCTTGTCTTCACATGCGGGCTCAACGGGATACATGATGGTGGACTCATCAGAAGAAGGAGAGTCAAGATAACCATCAAGAACAACCATATCCCCCTCGGGATCATTCATAACCACATCCTCAATACCCGGTGGTATTGGGTCATCAATAGGTAAGTCGATTTCTTCCATATCAGAATCACGTGGCGGCTTATCAAGAATATCGTCTTCAACCATTTCAAAGTCAATCTCCATAATAATCTCAGTGTCGGATTCAATACTTTCTTCAACATCACATGACGGAAGAGAAAGGTCGGAACACAGAGGTGGGACAAGTGGTGTGCTCTGAGAGCTAGCAATATCCACCACTTCCGTTGTGGTCTCTGAATCGGACTCAAAATCTTGGTCAAAAAGAGGATTAACTTCACAAAAGGTGTAGTCGTCCTTGAATTCAAAGAGTGGATTTGAGAAAATCCCGGAAGTAACCTCGGAGATGTCAAGAGAATCATATAAAAGCGAATCACAATCACTATCAGATATATCCTCGGACTCACTTGGGATTGGGTCAAGGCTCTCAACACAAGACGATTCCGTTTCCGGAATAGTGCTAAGAGGCTTGTCCCCCATTATGAGAGAGTCAACTGTATCAACAATGTTTGAAGAAATAGAATCATCGACCTCTTCCAAAAGAACGTCACTTCTCTCAACCGGCGTGAGTGAAGGGGAAGGGTCGGAAATGCAAGGCTCAGAAACGGGAGTGGGATTGCCACTCGGAGGCGTATATTCGTCATCAGAATCAGAATCGTAAACGAAAGGTCTCCGGTAACTAATTTTAGCGGCTTGCTCTTCAGCGAGTAATTCACCATAAGTTTTCTGAGGAGGATCTTCTTTTCCGTGAGAAAGTTTATCAAGAAGATTCTTAAGATCAATCATTATTTCCAGAAATTTTGGATTAGACATTAGTGAAGGTTGTGGTTGAACTTCTTGGTATCGTGGAGGTGGGTTATAAGAATAGTCGTAATTGTTACAAGGAACTTGTTCGTAATCAATCGGATTCTGCATCTGACAATCGGAATTAACGTGCGGACCTCCACAATACTCACAACAATATGATTGTTGTGACGAATACGGGTAAGGTTCATAACCAAAGGTTGAGTTGTTATATTGAACTTGACATTGAAAACCTTGGTGAGGACCACCACAATACTCACAAGAGTATGAATCCGGCTCATAGTACAGAGGTTGGTTAGGAAAATTGGTTGGCTCATAGTTAGAATTGTGGTGAAACTCGGTTCCTGATTTTCCATCACTACAAGCGGGACAATTTCCACCATATTCGGGTCCGCTACACCATATGCACACGAGCTGATAAATTGAAGAATTATCCGTGATAGGCTCGGGTTCTCGAACGGAAGTCACCTCGGGCTCATAAACATGTTCCACCTCCCTCACCGGAGAAGGAGTAGGAATCGAGGGTTCTACAATTATGTCATTATAAAGAGCACTCTTTTGTTCTAGCCGTGCATAAAGACGGGCGAGATCTGGATTTGGATTAATAAAATTATTGCATACATCACAAAATCTATTTCGACAATTATTTCCGCACCAATCACATATACATTTCAAACACCGAAATTGATTTTCTTCCATACGGCTTTGGCAATGAAGGCAACGACGATAAGAACATATCTCGGGTTGTGGCGGTTGGTCAGAAAAACTTTTAGAGTCATCGAGAGATTGTTTGTCGGCTAAGTCGCACCAATAGCAAGAATTTCTAGAACCAGGATCTCCACATCGACCACATACACATTCTGGATTAAGACAACGATATTGTTTCTCTTCCATACGTCCTTTGCAATGAAAACAACGACGATAATCGATCGTATCCATGAGAATTAAACATATAGAGGGTAAAAGAGAAGAATTATCGGGTTAAGAGGATACAAGAAGAATATTTTTGGTTTTTTATATTTAGAAAACACAATATTTTTGTAACCTTCACGTCAACCGGTGCTCGGTAGCTCTCAAAAGTACGCGCAGCGGAGCGGGAACGAAGAGTGGATCGTTCTTCAGTCTGCAATTTAATGTCAAGACTTTCCTTATACCCCGTGTATAGGTTGTACCTTCAAGGTGAGCCGACGTAACAATTGACGTTTCAGTTTATTTTGTTGGTTTTTTAAATTTTTATGGTTTTGTAAACACTTTAGGAAGAATGTTTTGGTGTTTTTAAATGTTTTTGGGTTTTTATAAAAGGGATATGTACAAATATCAACAATTCAAATGCACACGATACGAGACGGAATACGAAAACTCGCTACAAGCCCTCCCCGGCAGCGGCGCCATTTTGATAATTCATTTTCGTACAGATATTTTCCGAAGAAATACAAAGGAATGTATTTCCCGGGTCGTTCTCCCAACGAGGGATGAATGGAGTAAACAACTCACGTCTCAAATATCGGGATTCGAATAAGAAAAGGGGCATAAGATGATATTATCTAAACTACGGGATAAGGAAAGTAAATGGAACATAAAATCTACGGGGAATCCTAAAAACTAAGGCAAACTACGCAATTCTACACTAAAACGCAAAAACGGAAATCAAACGAAACGCGAATAAAAAGCAAATACGACTAATCTAACTCCTAAAAATAATCTAAAATTACTTTTACTCTAAAAATGTAATAAGAAAACTATTTTAAAATTAAAACTATTTTTTTTGGATTTTTCTTGATTTATTAAAAATTTAAAACTAATTTAAACTATTTAAATCTAATTAAAATTCTAAAAATTATAAAAATCAAAGAGAAAAATAAGGAAAAATCTTTTTTAAGCTTTTTATATTTTTCTTAAACTAATAAAATTGAAAAATTATTTTTTGGAACTTTTTCTCAATTATTTTCAATAAAAGCTAATTAAAAAGTGATTAAAATCTATTTAAAATGAGAAAAATAGCAAATGAAGACCAAAAATTATGAAAACTTTCAGGAAAAATCTAAAATTATAATATGAATCTATGAAAAATGATAAATCAACAGGTTATGTGTAAGATAAGTGAGCTACAGTGCAAAAGCTACTAGAAATAAGCTATCAAAATAAGCTAACCATAGAGATAAGCTACCAAACAGTGAACAAAGCTAAAGAGTACTGAATTAAGCTAATTACTACTGATTAACACTACTCCTAACAAGCTCAAGCCTCAGATCAAGTAATAAGCAAACTGCTTATTGAAGCCAAACAGTGGTTTACCCCCACTGTTTGAGCTTAAACACAAGTTACACCAATAAGCTAAACCACAAATCACCTATGCAGTCTTATAGACCACCTGACCAGCTACAATATCACCAAAATTCAGACCTAAACTCTTTGATTTGAAGCTTATGCAACAGTTACAAAAAGGCTGCTTCACACTCAGTATAAACTGAGTGTGAACAGGGCACTTACAAGCTAAATAGGAAGCTTATTAGAAGCTTAAACTGACCAAACCAGTGTTCACCAAAAGTGATTATCAATTAATGACCAGTTGAAGTTTTGATATCCAAATTTTCAAACTCTTAAACTCAAAAATGACTCAGAAAATGAATCACAAAGTTTTGATGAAAACTGCTTTTACGACTTTTTGACAGAATTTGACTTTTAAAGAACATACTCAAATTTTGACCAAATCCAATTTTGATCCAAACTAATGACCAGATAATGATGATTTGACACTAGTGATGATAACTCCAAGCTATATTTACTAGATTTGAACCAAATTAGCAACTTATGACCCAACTGATATTTGACAGATTTGGAAACTAGATCAGATCCAAGTGAGTTTGACTTTCTGAGCTAAAGTGCAATCAACAAAACCACAAATGACTAACAAACAGCTATATAAGCAAGTCTCAATCACTCCTATCAGCTTAACTACTCTTAAGCACAGATTCTAAAGCTATGCCAAACACTACTTAAAACTGCTATTCAATGAAATAATCCATAGATTAAGAACAAATTAAGCTAAACAATCATGATTCTCAGATCAAACAGTGACAATAACAGCTAATGAGCAGATTCAAACAACACTTAATGATCAGAAACAGATATTGAACTTACAACTTGTCCATAGCCACAGTGGCTTGCCAAAATGTGAAACAAGTAACCACTATCCTATCCACCTTCTAACCTAACTAATCCAGCTCAGATCCAAACCAAAATCAATAACCAAACTAATCCAAACCAGATCCAAATTCAGCAAAACCAGATCCAAACAGCTACTGTAGCATCTGCACCACTTGACTGATTTGAGTGATTATGAGATTAAAACTGGTAACAAGCTCACTATAAGCTACAAACAGCTTAAATGAACTAGTGAAACAGTAAATCAATGATAGAATAATTCAAATCAAAGATCTAAAGTGATTTTTGTTTTTCAAATGATTTAATGTAATTTTTTTTTGTATTTTTGAGTTTTTGAGAAATTAAGCTAAAACAACTTTAACAATCTATAATAAGCACTTAAAATGAGATAATAAGCAGTTATGAATAAGAAACTTAAACAAAATACCGAAAATGAAATTTATATTAATAAGGAAAATGAGTACAATTCGGATTACAAAATGATTTAAAATATTAAGAAGGAAATTAACCACTACAACTAAAACCTAGAGAGAAGATAAAAATACAGAAAGGAAGATAAGAAGAGAGATAATTCAGTGAATGAAATGAAGGGTCTATATATAGCATAATCTTGAGCTTGAGAAGCTTCTGGAATTCCTTTCTTTTGTGCTTCTTTGAGCTGATATACACCCTTGGATCAAAGATAACCGCTTCCCATCTCATCATAGCCCTTAGATCACTTCTGATGACATTGCTCGGCCAATGGAAGAGTGACACGCGTCCAATATCACACGGATTGATGAGATGTCAGTCCCAAGTGTCAGAAGATGTCAGTGGAAAGTACAATTCTACCCTTAATCTCAGTTAATTTGGCTAATTTACACGAAGGGTGAATTAGGGTTCGTTGCCTGGGTTAATTTGGGGGAAAGGGTAAAAGGTTTTGGCGGGGTGGGTTTTTTTTATTGTTATTTGATGTGGTTTGACTGGTTCAATAGGAGGGTTGACCGGTTTAGGGGCGGGTAAAGGATTTCGGGTTTGAGTAATAACTTTAAACCGGGTAGTGGTAATGTGGAGTTGGGCTCGGGTTATCTGTTTGGGCCGAGGATTTAAGTAAGTTGGATTGGATTTAGACTTTAGGATTTAACATGTGATCCAATTATTACTTTAGGGACTAAACTTGTACAAGCTGAATTTCAAAGGACCAAAAGTGTAAATCTGGAATTATCTTTATCAAGGACCAATATTGTCAATCTTAAATAATCCAAGGGTGCATTTGTAATTTCTGAATCTTTGAGGGACCAAATATGTCAAAAGCTCAAAATGCAGGGGTCATTCTTGACTTTTCTTCAAACTTTTCTGAATCTTCAAAAATCATCTTCTGATAATAAAATCTTTCAAAATGCATAACCCCGACCTTCCAGCTCAGCTAAAACTCTCTTGATCTCTCGTGCTCGGATTTACATCTGATTTGGATCCTTTTTGCGTGTTTTTGCATATCCGTACCTGCACATACACAAACTCAAGAAAACCACAAATATGAGCAATAAACGGCTTTTCCTTGGTTGTTTTGGGTCAGTTTTGATAGTGAAAAGATATGTGAATAAGCACATATCAGTTAACAATGCTTACAAAAGCTTCCAAGCTCAAAACTGAGATCAAGGACTAGTGAACACCCCTATAAGCTTACCAATAAGCTACTAACCCAAGGCCATCCATGATTTACCCTGCTCCAGCTTTGTACACCTTCTCCATGTGATTTTTTTATTTTCAAGTATTTAATTTGGATTTTTGGTGATTTTTGATTTTTGAGTCTAAACTGATTTTAAATGTATCTAAAAGCTTCAACAAGCTTTCTGGGAGCCTACATGTGCTATTTTAGTCCCAAACAACAACTTTCAACAACATTAACACCTAATGAGAATTTTCAATGAAAACTGCATAAGTTGAAATAAGAACCTGAAACTTGAAATTTGTACTTGAAAAAGGTTTATAATACAATAATAACTTGAAATACAAAGCTTGTAAACTGAAACATACACTGAAATTTTAGTTAAGCTAAAAACGACTATGAAAAATAAAGACTACTCTAGATAGATCAATACATTGCATCACTCCTCTTCTATATAGACTTTTCATGCTCCCCACGTGTCTCTGAGACTTTCCCACCACTTCTGAGCCCTTGGATCACTGAAACTCATCAAAACCATACAAGTGTCTTTTTGGCGCCAAACAATTCTTGAGCAGGTTTAAGAATTAATGAGGTTTGGTTTGAGCAATTAAAGGATTTGGAGTTTAGAGGAGGAGGAGGGGACATAGTATGGGAGGGGTGTTGAAAATGTGGTGAAAACCATCTCTGGTTTTGGGTATACAGAGGGGGAAGAGGTGGGTGAACAGTGCCTGGTTTTTGGGCGCGTATTTCTCTTGGGTTTGACTTGCGTTGACCGAGCTTAATAATACACGGGGGAGGTCATAATTGGGGTGTGACTGGGGTCAAAAGGAGTTTTGAACTGGGGCTCAAGGGTCAAGGGTCAAGCTTGGGTTTGGGCTTGGATAATGGATTGGGCTTGTTCTTATTTTGGGTTTGATATTAAAATAGGATCCGTTTGGTTAAGCTATAACAACAAGGACCAAAAGTGTAAAACTGCCAAACATCAGGGACTGATCTTGCAACTTTTTCAAACTTCTCACAAGGACCAAACTTGACAACTTTGATAATACAAGAACCCTTTTTGCATAAATTCCATTTTAAAAGTCCAAGGACTAATTTTGCAAAATTTCAAAGTTTGAGGACCTTTCTTGCCAATTGACCAAAGAATCATTCAAGGATCATTTTTGATAACTTAGAATACTTCAGGGACCTTGAATGATAAATTTCCACATTTTTGAATTCCAGGGACTAGATTTGACAACTTTTAAAACTTGGGGGACTAAAACTGCCAATTTTGAAAACTTGATACATTTTTCATCTGATTTTGATATTTTTGCAATTAAAACACATAAAACACTGATTTGTGATATTTTGATCATTTTGATGTGTTTCTGAGTGTTTTCAGATGATTTTGCAGTTTAGATTATACAAAAATGAGTATTTAGACACTCATCAACTGCCCCTTATACTCCTCAGCAAAATGGTATTTCTGAAGGGAAAAACAGGGTGCTGAAGGAGATGGTTAATTCCATGTTGTCCTATTCAGGACTGAGTCAAGGGTTCTGGGGTGAAGCTATGTTAACAGCTTGCTATTTATTAAATAGGGTTCCCAACAAAAGGAACAAGGTTACCCCTTATGAACTCTGGACTAAAAGGAAACCCAACCTGAACTATCTCAGGGTCTGGGGTTGTAGGGCTGTTGTAAGACTCCCTGATCCAAAGCTAAAGACTTTGGGTGAAAGAGGCATTGACTGCATCTTTGTTGGATATGCTGAGCATTCCAAGGCTTTTAGGTTCTATGTTATTGAACCTAATGAATATGTTTCAATTAACTCAATAATTGAATCAAGGGATGCAGATTTTGATGAGAATAGATTCTCATCAGTCCCTAGACCAAGTCAGAGGATTCCTAATGGAACTCATGACACTGGTATATCAGAGGTCCCTGATGGTGAACCATCAGTGGTCCCTGATGAGGTTGTGGTTCAACAACCTGAACCTGTGCTCAAGAAGAGCAAAAGGGTTAGGACTCCAAAGTCATTTGGACCTGAGTTTCAACTATACTTAGTTGAAGGAACTAGGGATGAGGTCTCTGACCAATACTCCTATTGCTTCATTGTTGAGGATGACCCCAAAACATTTGAAGAAGCAATGAAGTCCCAGGATATTGCTTTCTGGAAAGAAGCAATCAATGATGAGATGGATTCCATCATGGGCAACAACACTTGGGTGTTGGTTGATCTACCTCCTGGTTGCAAACCTTTGGGTTGCAAATGGATTTTCAAAAGAAAAATGAAGGTAGATGGAACTATTGAAAAGTTCAAGGCAAGACTAGTTATTTAGGGCTTTAAACAAAAGTCAGGAATAGACTATTTTGATACTTATGCCCCTGTGGCTCGTATCAGTACCATAAGACTGCTGATTGCTATGACATCTATTCACAATCTGGTTATTCATCAGATGGATGTGAAGACAGCTTTCTTGAATGGTGAATTGGAGGATGAGGTCTATATGAACCAACCTCAGGGCTTCATCTTGACTGGCAATGAAAACAAGGTGTGTAAACTGATTAAGTCTCTTTATGGACTTAAGCAGGCACCTAAGCAATGGCATCAAAAATTTGATGAAGTGGTTTTGTCTAGTGGTTATGTTCTTAACCAAGCTGAAAAATGTGTATATAGCAAATTTGATGAATCTGGTAAAGGAGTCATCATTTGTCTATATGTTGATGACATGTTGATCTTTGGCACCGACCAAAATCAGGTTGATTTGACAAAGGAATTTTTGTCATCAAGGTTCTCCATGAAGGACATGGGGGAGGCTGATGTTATCCTTGGTATAAGGATTAAACATGAAAGTAAAAGAATTTCTATCTCTCAGTCTCATTATATTGAGAAGGTACTGAGGAAATTCAATTACTTTGACTGTACTCCAGTGAGTACACCTATGGATACTTGTGAGAAGCTGATGCCTAATCATGGCAAGGCTGTATCTCAACTTGAGTATTCTAGGGTAATTGGATGCCTGATGTATGCCATGACCTGTACAAGACCTGATATTGGTTTTGCAGTGGGAAAATTGAGCAGGTATACTAGTAATCCTAGTGCTTATCACTGGCAAGCAGTTCAGAGGGTACTGAAGTATTTGAAGAGAACTATGGATTATAGTCTCTCATATACTGGTTACCCATCAGTGTTGGAAGGTTACACTGATGCAAGTTGGATCAGTAACACTGAAGACAATTCGTCTACCAGTGGCTGGGTATTCCTACTTGGTGGAGGTGCAATTTCTTGGGCATCCAAGAAGCAAACTTGTATCACCAGTTCAACAATGGAATATGAATTTGTGGCTTTAGTAGCTGCTGGTAAAGAAGCTGAATGGTTGAAAAACTTGCTTCTTGAGATTCCATTGTGGCCTAAACCTATAGCACCTATTTCTATCCGGTGTGATAGTGCAGCTACATTGGCTAAGGCTTATAGCCAAATGTACAATGGTAAGTCTAGACACTTAGGTGTCAGACATAGCATGATTCGTGAGCTTATCATGAATGGGGTGGTATCTATAGAGTTTGTTAGATCTCAACAGAACTTAGCTGATCACTTGACGAAGGGTTTGGCTAGAGACTTGGTAATAAAGTCTGCTAAAGGGATGGGTTTAAGTCCAATTTAGTCACTGAATGCTAGGAAACCCAACTCCATCCTAAGGAAACTTGGGAGCTGAGTTCATTGTGGAAAGCTGAACATTCAGTGGACTGGAGCACATGTTTTATTTACATCCCAAGGTTGTGCTCAGAACCTGCTGAAAGGAGGATGAAGTATTTACTTCTTAATGGTTAATTTTCTTTGAAAAAGTGCTTGGCAGGAGCATGACTAAAGAGGAACCACCTATGTAAATGTTGAAGTTTTGCCGCTTCAGGAAGCTTTGGACTTTTAGCTTTTACAACATTTATGAATTGGATATGGACACATGGCTTGTATAGTGTCAGGAGCTGTTAAGTGTTTGAAAACTTATGTGTAGTTTATCTTCAGGTATTCAAATGGGTTGAAGGGTTCAATTCTTAGAACACCCTGATTCTCGAATATTTGAACGTGTAATTTACTAAGATGGAAATTCAATCCTCAGGAAATTTTTGTTTATGCACATGTTTTGTTTAATGTTTGGTTTTTATGCAAAGGAAGTGAACTAAATTTGGGGAGGATTGTTGGAAAATTTAGTGCACTTGTGGGATTAGTTCATACCTTGTAATGGGTTAGGAGGTACAGAGTGTACACCCATAAGGTCCATGAACACCCTGACTCTTATAGTGGTTTGTATTGGTAGTGCTAATAGAAAGTACTGCTTGTGGAAAGTACTGCTTGTGGAAAGTACTGCTTGTGGTTTCCACTGATAAGCAGTGTTTCCACTGATAGGCAGTGTTTCCACTGAAGTGCTATGAAAGTACTGCTAGAGGTATGAAAGTACTGCTAGTGTTAAAGTACTACTAAATGGCAGTTACAACTGCTTTATGACCACGTTTAATTGGTCATGTAATCACTAACGGCTATAATGGGGATAGTTATGAGGTGATTAATGGGCCGATTAATCCTCATAATTCCATTTGAACGGTTGAGAGTAATCTCCTATAAATAGGATATCTGTTTATGCATGAAATACGCACAGAAAACCATTAACACTTATTAGCGCAAGGGTTATAGAATTGTGCCTAATTCCATAACTGCATTTGGTCTTATCCCAAGTAGATATTCGTGTAACCCAGGCATTAGGGTCGAATAGTTTACTTTGGAAAGTGATCACACGATTCCAAGTGATATCCGGTAACCACCAAGTGGTATTCGTTACTGCTGACTATTGTTGTTTCTGCTGAAGTTGATTATCTAACCCTGCTGCTGGGCTAACAACTCCAACAATTAGTTTATTCATGAAATTCATATTTTAATAAATTAAAAAAAATAATTTGTAGTTGAAATGCGTTTAGATAGTAAAGGCCAGTAATTATATATCGTTGATACTTTCGTATCAAGAGTGCATGCCACTCGTAGGAATAACTTGCATTTCATTGATGGTATCGAGAGCATACATGCAAATGTTATAAGATGAATGTTAGTATATCGAGCGAATAATTCATAAGGCCCAACACACAAAATAAATTCTTATAACAACATATTGGTATACATTGTTATTTGATCAATGTTAACCATGGTAACCATGACCATGATCCAGGTGCCTGGATCACCAAACCTACCTATCATCTTCAAACCATACCACTCGTACGAATAACTTGCAATAATAGTGTCAAGAGTGCACATACGATTGTTAACTAGATGAATGTTGACGTACCGAGTGAATAAATCCATAAGAAATGATTATTAGCGAATGATATATGAAGACTATATTTCTATTTTAGTTCATAATTATTCTGATAAGATTCTATTGATTAACTAATGAAGGTAATTGATGAATGTTAAACATGACCCGTGATCCAGGTGCATGAACCAAACCTACCTGTTGATCCCAGTTGAACTAGATCTTCTTCCTTAGCTTGTAAAAAGATTAGTTATATTAGATAAATCTATCACAACTAATGGTAGAAACTGTGTTTGAATGTATTAAAGATTATGCACAATCTACTCTTTAATATTAAGAAGAATTGTTAATGAAACAGTGAAACAATGAACACACAATTCAACAAACAAACAAGCTTCAATATTATTAATAATAATACGAATACAACTGTGTTACTTTTGTGTATCTAGCTCTATGCCCTAGGACCTCGTTTTATACACCAAGGAGTCCTACATGGCTTACAATACTTTCCTAAGTATATATCAAATCTTTTCTATAAATATCAAATACATATCTAATAAGCAGTACTAACAAAACCGCCTAACAGTACTAACTTACACTAACAGTCTTAATAGTACTGCACTTAGCACTGACAGTTGTAACTTTGCACTAGCAGTCTTAACTTTACCACTAATAGTTGTAACCACTTAGCATATACTCCTTGAAGTTCCTCATCAACACTAACTTCGTAAGAACAATAGTAACAAAAAAAACATCAAGAAGGCTTTTAATCCCAATAATCCTCCCCTAAACTCGATATTCTTCTTCAAAATCATCAACTTTCTTCACTTAAAGCTTAATAAAAACACCAGAGGATGCTTCCAAAAACTTCATTTCTTGTTAAGTTGTTTCTCCATCTTCTTTAGAAGCTGATAGGCCATATCAGTGAAATAATCCACTTGAAGCTTCTTCTGCATCATCTTAGCAATTGTAGGTGGTGCAAGGGGATATGTCTTCTTAACCAACATGTAGACAAACATAGATTGCATCATCAAAGAATGAACACCAAATGAGTCATATAGTTTCTAGTACAATACTTCAAATCCATTTTGAGCCCTTCATATTTCATCTTCTACATGTGGTTCAAGCATAGTTTTTAGATCACCCTATAACAGATAGTCATAGTATTCCACTGGCCTTGTTGACCCATAAATAGCTTTTACCAATTTCCACATATCTTCAAAATCTTCTCTGTCAAATTTATTTAGCATCTGATCGAAGAACATATAAATCTGAGATTTTCCATCAGCTCTTATGATCTGGTAATAGCTTTTCTTTCCTTCTTTATATATCTTCCAGTCAACAATCTTTGGAGGCTTACTAGCTAAAGGAATAGCATCAATTGTTACTTCTTCTTCATCTGCAACAATTTCAATTAACTGTTTGAGCTCATCTGTTTCTTGATCATTGATTCGGAGTGTTCGGGGTCGAGCAAACCTCCTTTTCTACGAGCAAGCTTTTCAACCCTCTAGGCAGTGAACCTAATCGTTGTAGTGTAGTATGGGGTAAACCTCGTGGATTGATTTCGTTCTCTAGGGGAATAGGAATGCCAGAAAGAGATTCATGACGAGAAGGTGGGGTTGTGGATGATTCTTTTTACTCTTTTTTACGTTTTTTAGAAAGCAAGGGTAAAATCTCGGGGTATATGATTGGAGGGTGGTACTTCTACCAATTTCACTACTTTAACTACTTATCTAATCAAATTAACTGCGGATAGTTTATGCTAATTGAGGTGTACTCGTATGATGATTAAAGATGTGTTCACTTAGATACTATTAATCCCTAGTTATCTTTTACAGGTCGGTTGAATTGTCACTTCCTTTATCTTAATTGGTGCGTTGTATTCCGATTAGTCGTATGGGGGTCCCTAATTCCCTAGTTTTATAAATTGTAACTCTCCTTTAGAATACCCGGGATCGGAAAGTGCAATAGCATCTCCCTCGAATACACTATTATCATAAAGCTACAACTCACGAAATAAACACACCGATGGCCATGGTGCACTCCTATGGCTTTTTGCTATTTAGGACGTTCAAGCTCGCAACAATGAAAGAAGAAGCCAATTTTCTTTACTCTAGCGTCTACCAATTAAGACAAGAGACAAGCTAACAACAATTAATAACTAGGTTTCATAGATCTAAGTAAACACAATAGTAATTTAGCTAGACATGTTAAACAAGCAAGCATACACACAATCAATTAAACATGAGGTAGACATAATGATAAATTAGATAAACAAACTTATCTTGATGTTTACAATAGGGTATGGGACCCTAGAATACTGTCCAAGTCAGACTACAACTGAGTTAGGGTTTGCTCTCTAAAATTTACCTTATAAAATACAGAAAAATCAAAATCTATATATAGATTTACAATCGCGACGGAGTCACCTTTTGCTAGTGACGCCATTAGGTCGCCATCATTAGGGTTTCGTTTTGGCCAAGTCATCGTTGGAAAGGCGTCACTTAAGATATGTGACGCCGTCAGTCTTCATGCAGGACGTTGCCTGAATCTTGGATATGTGGGCGTCTGGTGTAGCTCTTGTGAGTGACGCCTTCCAGAATTAAGGCGTGATGCCGTCAGGCTTTTGGACCATAAATTTCACTGAGCCGTAGCATGCACTTTTGATAAAGTCTTCAATATAGGGACGGCTTTGCCCATTCGATGGGACACCGTCAGGTGTGCTGAATGGCCTTTGATCTTGACTTTGCCATTTTCTTTATTTTTTCGCTCCTTTTCATCCAAATATGCTTCATTCCAACATTTTGCGTCCAAAAGACTTAAAAAGAAAAAAGGAATGATTTTAAGCAGTAACATATATAAAATGTGTCGATATAAGGCTTAAATGACCCCTTAAAAATGTATGTTTTAAATCCTTATCAAATACCCCTACACTTGGTATTTGATTGTCCTCAAGCAAATGTGCTTTTGGCCAATTAATTTATAAGTTAGGGGGCATGAAGCATTGGTTTAAGATAGTCTACAACAAGTACAAGCGTTAAAATAATCATAGCAAGCATGGAAATTATATACTAGCACCTCACAATTGGTGTTTGGATTCTCTCATCTCCCGGGATTATAAGAAATATAATATGAATGGAAATGGAAGATAAACACTCATTACCTAGAATAGTACATAGATTACCATAAGCTTGAGAATAGATCAAACCTCCATCGCTTTAGCTTAAGCACCTAGGAATAACTATCTATGAGGTCTTTACAAGGGTTGTAACGTTAGGCTTAGGGTAGGGAAGTAAAGGGTTTTGTTAAATAATGGATATTTGGTGGTTGGAAGTCAAAAATCTTATGTTACAAGCATGTAAAGCGTGGTGCTGCTAAGCAAAGACGCAACTCACTAACGCTAGATAACTTGAAACAAAACAAACACAAACTTAAAAACATAAACATAAATGATAGATGTAGGATGGTAGCCCGTATGTTTTTCTCATTGTTTTTTGACAACTCTTTTCTCTTTTTTTTTTTGATTTTTTCATACTTTTTTACTCTACCATCCTCTACAATAACATCAAAATATAAGGGATTTATAGGAGCATCCCTACACTAGAGTTTTTATTAAACTAAAACTAAATGACCCGATTTGAAAAGATCAAAACACTTGGAGTATTTAATTACGTAGACAAAGGGAATTTGAATTTATCGTTCTTTCCCGTTACTCCATAAAGTATTACTTTTACCCATGAGTCCCAATCATCCCAAAACTGTATACAAAAGATATGACTCGACTTAACAACCATGCAAGTAACTAGATAATTGAACTAAGGGTTTATAGGTGATAACAATAATGCACTAAAGATGAGTGCATACAAGGTAGGCTAAGGCGATTTGGGTGTAACATTTGGGGGTGGATTGTAAAAAATGCACTTCGTTGATATTTCGGAAAACCGAAACACCATGAAAATAGCGAAAAAGATAGGCTCTGAGGGGTTAACTAGGGGTATCGTGTACTAAATATGAGTACATCGCAAGAGTGTGGGATAATTACTCAACCGATGTTGAAGATGTAATTATAATACTGGTTTCAAATAAGGGGATTCTTAATGCCTCTTATCATTTAGTTACTCCTAACTACACAAGTGTAGTCTCACTAGCGATCTCGGAATACATCACAAAACAAGTTATAGAATCTATTATACTATCGGTACACTCACTAAGCATTAAAGGTGAATGCTTTTATTCCTAAAGATCTAGGGGCGAACCTCACATTTTTGGGGTGGAATTTGAGTGGTATACTGTTTTTGTGCTAGTCATATAATTCCTATCCATGAGACGCTATATTAAGAATAAAGTTTTGCTTGTAAATGTCATAAATATTTTTAAATTTGGTGCTAAAATTTCCCTAACAAATATTTCTTATGGTTTATTACACTAATCACCAAAGACAAGACAAATAATCAAGTGAGTGAATAGTTTCTAAGTTCCTGGTTTATTCTCTCTCCCTACACTAACTGAACATTGTCCCCAATGTTCCCCGAAAGCATCAAAGTTATGATGAAGGAAGGTAAGTAAGGAAAAGAAACTAATACTCCCCTGATTAGCTCGGTAGGATATGTGTGAAGTTGCGGTTAAATCCTCCTCCACGAAGAATACATAAGTAATAAGCTTGATCCAATGTGTGTTTCTTCATCTTGTCCAATATAACCTGCACATTTATGAGAAAATAAATGAAACCTTCGTGTAAAATCAGCGGCAAAACTATATATGACACACAACTACACTAGAAAGCAAGTAAGATATAATGCTTGTGGAATGGATGTTTGCAGTTTTTCTGGAAAATTAAGAATTGGGAATTTCCAAAAATTATAAAATATACAGAAAACAAAACTGATTTTTTTTCTACATTTCCTGACGCTGTCAGGTGTTAATCCTGACGCCGTCAGGTTGCCCTTTTCTGAAAAAATTCTAGAAAAATTACCTCATTTAAACATGGAAAAATTTCTGCTAAACATCCATCATGACTCGATAAAAGCATTTGACTCTAACAAACACACATATATATCAATTTCAATTTTTATAATTCTCATGTTCAAGTTCATAAAAACATATATGATCTTCCCTACACTTATCTTTTTGTAAAATACCTTTATATGTAATTAAGACGAGGTTAACAACATTATAAAACATTTTTACAAAGTATAACATGAGAATAAACAAAAGTAAAAATATATATAAACAAACAAATTGTAAAACAAAACAAGCAAACAATTAAGCATGGGTTGCCTCCTACGAAGCGTTTTTCTTTATTTATGAGTCTTGTAGCTAGACTCGAAGTCATGCCCCTACGTGACTTCCTTTTTCATCCTTATTGAAAACTCTATCATATTGACAAAATTCCCATCGACTCTATACCTAGGTCCTAGGGTCAAGCTATCCCTATAGTAGTCTCCTTTTCTCCCACATAAAGTTCAAGCCTTTTTCAATATCCTCTTTGCTCTTTTTCCTCAAAGGCTCTAATGTTATCTCGTTCATAGTAGGATAGAGGGCCATATCCGTTAATTTTCCAAGGCATCCTATATGTAATCTCATCGTCTCTTTCTGAAAATCTAACCATTCCCTCGGGTTTGTTATAGCTTAGCTTGGATTTTTCAACATACGGTTTGCCTAACACTACATGGGATAAGCTATAGTCGATGACACATCCTATATCTTCTAATATCATGAAATCTACTAAGTATGTGAAGTTTCCTACAAAAACATGTACATTCTTGACTCTTCCCACAAAATTGCAAACCCCACGGGGATACGTAGGGTCCCTCCTAATCTTAAGTTGCACATTCATTATGTAATTGTAAACAACCAAAGACATCACGTTGATTGGAGAGTCTACATCTATGTAAGCGTGTTCCACATACCTATACCGAATCACACAAGGGATCTTAATGTTCCAAGGATTTCCTCTCCTAATCTTTGGGCATATTATAATGATGGGTGATCGAGGATTGTCGATTATGTACTTGTGGTATGCAATTTCTTCCTTAGTGGGATAATGGTTAAAATAGGCATTGGTTTCTTCATCCTCATTTTCATTTACTATTTTGATGACCTCAACGTCACCTCCTCCTAAGTCATCGTCCGAACCATTGCTAACCATGGAATCAACACCCGATGCGTTAGCCGCTTTTTCAACTGCATCCCTAATTGTACTCTCAAGTAACCTATGTAATTCTTTAAGCTCATCGATTTCACTAGTGATTTGGTTGTGTAGAAGGTTGAAGGAATTTCAGTCAAGTGGTTGACTTGGAGTGGGTGGGCAAAACTTAGCAAGGAAACATGTAGTGAGAGCATCCCAAATTGAAATAGATCCCGCGGGAAGACGCCAAAGCCATTTACTAGCTTGGTCCCATAGAGAGAATTAGAAGTGACACAAGTGCGTGGTCTCCCGTGTGGTAGCATCAAGGTCGATAGAGTCAATGATTTTAAAGAAATCCTTGAGATGCTGATTAGGATCTTCGGAACAAAGTCAATGGAATGCACATCCGTTTTGCACCAACCGGATGGTGTCGGATCGCAGGGCCGTAATTTGAGCTTGAAGTGGGAGCTCAATGGTGTTCCTATAGCCGTGAGGGCTCGGTCTAGATTATTCACTAAATCCTTGAGGGCTCGGTCTAGAGTATTCACTAAGAGTACAACCTCTTGGCAGGTCAAGTGGTGGTTGGTTGAGTGGTAGTGGTTGATGTAGTGGCGGCTTGTTGTTTGGTGGTGTATTGTCACCCATGGTGGAAAGTGACAAGGTTACGAACAAAAACACAAAGAAGGGGGATAGACTTCAAGGAAGCTAATGAAAAAGAGAAAAAATCTCACTTGATAGGAATCAAGCAAGTGGACCTAAATGAGATAGAAGTATAACTAGCTATTCTATTCCCCGGAAGCAGCACCAAAAACTTGATGCGGAGTGTTCGGGGTCGAGAAAACCTCCTTTTCTATGAGCAAGCTTTTCAACCCTCTAGGCAGTGAACCTAATTGTTGTAGTGTAGTATCGGGTAAGCCTCGGGGATTGGTTTCAATCTCTAGGGGAATAGGAATGCTAGAAAGAGATTTATGACGAGAAGGTGGGGTTGAGGATGAATCTTTTTAGTCTTTTTTATGTTTTTTAGAAAGCAAGGTTAAAATCTCGGGGTATATGATTGTGGTGGTACTTCTACCGATTTCACTACTTTAGCTATTTATCTAATTATCTAATTAACTACATGTAGTTTATGCTAATTGAGGTGTGCTCGTATGATGATTAAAGATGTGTTCACTTAGATACTATTACTCCCTAGTTATCTTTTAATGGTCGGTTGAATTGTCACTTCCTTTATCCTAATTTCCTACTTCTATGAATTGTAACTCTCCTATAGAATACCCAGGATCGGCAAGTGCAATAGCATCTCCCCCGAATACATTATTATCACAAAGCTACAACTCACCCAATAAACACAACGATGGCCTAGGTGCACTCCTATGGCTTTTTGCTATTTAGGACGTTCAAGCTCGCAACAATGAAAGAAGAAGCCTGTTGTCCTTACTCTAGCATCTACCAATTAAGACAAGAGACAACCTAACAACAATCAATAACTAGGTTTCATAGATCTAAGAAAACACAGGAGTAATTTAGCTAGACATGTTAAATAAGCAAGCATACACACAATCAATTGAACATGGGGTAGACATAATGATAAATTGGATAAATAAACTTATCTTGATGTGTAAAATAGAGTATGGGACCTTAGAATAATGTCCAAGTCATAATACAACTGAGTTAGGGTTTGCTCTCCAAAATTCTACCTCCTAAAATACAGAAAAATCAAATTATATATATAGATTTACAATCATGACGGCGTCACCTTTTGCTAGTGACGCCGTCAGGTCGCCATCTTAGGGTTTCATTTGGGTCAAGTCATCGTTGGGACGGCGTCACTTGAGATGTATGACGCCGCCAGTCTTCATGCAGGACGTCGTCTGAATCTTGGATCTTGGGCTTCTGGTGTAGTTTTGTGAGTGACGCCTTCCAAAATTAAGGCGTGACGCCGTCAGGCTTTAGGACCAGAAATTCCGCTGAGTTGTCGCGTGCACTTTTGATCAAGTCTTCAATATAGGGATGGCGTCGTCCTTTGGATGGGACGCCGCCAGGTATGCTGAATGGCCTTTGATCTTGACTTTGCCATTTTCTTCATGTTTTTGCTCCTTTTTGTCCAAATATGCTTCATTCCAGCATTTTGCTTCTAAAAGACCAAAAAAGTGAAAAGGAACGATTTTAAGCAGTAACAGATATAAAATGTGCTGATTTAGGGCTTAAATGACCCCCTAAAAAGGTATGTTTTAAATCCTTATCAATTATCATCCATATTTTGCTAAGCTTTTTCTTGACTATCATCTTTCTTTTCCTTCTTTGTGACCTCTTGTTCCATATCTGTTTCTGCTCTCTTTTCACTACCTTCCACCAGCTGTGTGTCTTGATCGACAAATGTGTTTACCCTTTTCATTGCTTTGTCAAACATCTCTTGGATTTGCTCAAATTTAAAGGGTGTGAAATCTTTAAGCCTACATCCTTCCATGTTCTTTAGGTAAGTGCAAATTATCTTTTTCTGTTGAGCTTTTGTTGGTAGTTTATTCTTCTTAGCTTCTGCTCTCTTTTCTGCAAAGTTCTTTCTTCTTGCTTCTAATCGTTGTACAAATATCTTAGTCTTTTTCAGCATCAGGAAACTCTTCTTATTCTTTTGCTTGTAGTATGTCAGCCAACTGATAATCAACATCAATCTTTGCCTGTACATTATTCCATGTGTTAATCAATAGAATATTGGCTTCTTCTTCTTTTTCAGCTCTTTATCTTGCAAGTCTTTCTTCTTCATCAAATTCAGCTTATAATTTCTTTGCAGCTTCTTCATCAAGCCTGATTTGATATTTATTTTTCACAAGTTCTATCAATATTCCTTTTTCCTTGTCCTGTGATTGTTGTGAAGGTTTTGTTGTTGTAGATTTACCTGGATTTTTGAAAAAAAACCCCTTTCTCCTTGGGTTTTGTTTTTTTTAAAGCTTCAAGTGCTTGAGCCATTGTAATATCATAAGTAGCAGTTGTTGTAGCAGTACTAACAGTTGTTTCAATACTAGCAGTACTAACTTTATCACCAGCAACACTAACTTTATTACCAGCAGTACTAACTTGATCACCATCAGCACTAACCTGAGCAGCATATACCATTAGCTTAGCAGTTGTTATGAACTCAACTACTTCTTCTACAACATTAACTTCATCATTTACCTTTTCAACAACAACATATGTTTCTACATCCAACACCTTCTCATCCATGGAATCATTCCTCCCCTGTTTGGATGTATCCTAACCCAAACTCTCTTCATCATCAGAGGATTCAGTTCTAGTAGTCAAATCAACCTTCTATAATCTCTTCAACTTATGAGTTGTTGACATGTTTTTCTTTTCAAGCTTATTGACCCTCCTCTTTAAACTTGTGATCTGAATTTGCTGAGAGGATGTTGTCTTCTTTAAATAAAGAACCTGTTGTTGTACATTGGTACATAGTGCCATCAATTCGTTTAGTTTAATACTATCCTCATCACTTCGAAGTGTGTTACCTCTTGTGAGCAGTGAATCATTGGATTGTTTAGATACATTCTCAAACCTAGTTTGAGAAATTGTATCCCCCTATGGTTTCTTGGCACCAGGGACCACCACCTGAACTCTGGGGAACCAGATTCATTAGGTGTTGCCTTGGATTGGGTCTTATTGATGTTACCACTGTACTGCTCTACTTCTAAGCTAGAAGTAGTAGTGGAAGCCCTCACCAAACTATCACCCCACTCCTTATGGACAACCTCGTCTGCAACATTTTCAATAGGATCACCAGATTGAGGTATCTGAGTTTCCTTTCTTTTAGGCTTCCTAGGTTGTTGTTTCTTTTGAGGTTTAGAAGTGGATGGTTGTAAAATTTGGGTGTGTATTGGAGATCAGTGGGAATGGCTGAACCTTCACTCATTTGTTGTTGGTTTTGTACCACCATTGTTGGAAACAAAGGTGTTACTTTACCAGAAAACCTTTTCCTACGCTTCTCATATTTGAAAAAATCTTTTTAGTATGAGAGGGTGCAATATATATTCATTTATGATTTGGCTTTTTAGCAAAATGTTTGTCCAAAAATACTTGTACAAACCTTGGATACATTAAAAATTTTCCAAAAAAATTATCCAAGTTTCTAACAATACTCTCAAAAATCAATTTGGAAAAATTAAATTTCTGGTCTATAGCTAAGCAGATAATGGCTGATGCCATAGTACTACTAAACTTATTCCAGGCAGTAGTCTTTGGCTTAGACACTTTTATTTATAGTATGAATTAGAAATTTCTATTGAGGGGAGAAGAATGCTTTATATAAAGTGAGTTTGTCAGAAATTTTCTCAAAGGTCAAAGGTTTCTTCTAACAAATGTTTTAGTAATGATTATCTCCTTGTCATCTACTAAGGCATGTAATTGTACTTCCCCATTAATAGTTTTGGCCACAACAGAAGACCAGAACTGCTCAATACAGGAAACATATATAGTGGGATTGACAATGATTGCATACCTTATAGGGTGTGCATTCAAAAAATCCAATGTCTATTCAAATCCCTCGCTTTCTGTAAGTTTAGAGAAAAATGCGACCATATTGTATGAATCAACAAACTTTAGACTCGTCATCTGTGTTGGGTTTTGATATTGTATGATTTATGGTTTGTAATTGGAGAGTATATGAAGAATGAAATGAATTAACTGATGGATTAAAGGATTTAAAACCTTAATTGATGTATTTATGAAACAGACCCTGAACAACCCAGCAGTAGTAACCCATCAGCAGTAAGTTATGCCCAACAGCATTAACTCCAACTCGATTCCATATAGCTTGTCCATCATCAATCTAACACTTTGATTTGCTTATCCTGCAAAATGTTAGTCCAAAAAGCAAGAAAACACAAGCCATAACAATTTTAACAATGATCACCATATGAATTATACATAACAGTAGTAAGTATAACCAACATCAGAAACTCTTAATGACTTGCATAACAGTACTAATTCATACAAAACTCTACAAAAACATAAAGAGATAAAAGACTTTAAAGATTTAACATTACAATACTAGCAATCAAATATTGAAATCTACTTACATCAAAAGCTTTTGTAAGAAAATCTGCTATATTCTTGTCATCATGGATTTTAACCATTTGAATCAATTTCTTTTCATTGCAATCTCTAATAAAATGATTTATTATCTCTATATGCTTTGTTTTTGAATGAAAAACTGAAGTTTTAATTATGCAAATAGTACTGTTATTGTCAATAAATATCTTGGTTTGCATAAAATTGTACCCATAATCAAGTAGTTGATTCTGGATCCAAAGCAGTTGTCCACAACAACTTGACGCAACCAAATATTCAGCGTCTGTTGTAGAATTTGCAACCACTGTTTGTTTCTTGCACTGCCATGATATTAATCTACATCCAAGGAATTGACAACCTCCTGTTGTAAACTTCCTATCCAAGCTTGCACCAACATAATCACTATCAGTGTATTCTACCAAATCAAAAGGAGAATCTTTTGGATACCTAAGGCCCTATTTTGGTTGACCTTTTAAGTACCTAAAAATCCTTTTCATAACATGAAGATGTGAAATCTTTGGATTGACTTGGTGTCTAGCACATACACACACTACAAACATGATATCAGGTCTTGATGATGTAAGGTACATTAATGAACCAATCACTGACATATACAAATGAACATCAACTTCTTCACCATCTTCATTCTTGAGCAGAGGCTTTTGAGTTTTCATTGGTGTGCTTGCAGTCTTAACTTTTGTAAACCCAAATTTTTTTAAAATTTAGCAACATATTTATCTTGACTAATAAATATGCCATCCTTCTTCTGCTTTACTTGTAATCCCAAGAAGAATGTAAGTTCTCCCATAGAACTCATTTGAAACTTCTCATGCATCAGCTTCTCAAATGCAATGCATAGCTCCTTGTTTATTGAACCAAAGATGATATCATCCACATACACTTGGACCAATAAAATATCACGTTGTGCCTTTTGATGAAAAAGGTCATTTCAATTTTCCCTCTTCGAAATCTATTGTCCAACAGATATGTTGACAAGGTTTCATACCAAGCTTTGGGAGCTTGATGTAGTTCATACAATGCTTTTTCAACCTTGTATAATCTATTTGGATAGTCTGGATCTTCAAATCTTGGTTGTTGACATACATGCACATCTTCTTTAATTTTCCCATAGAGAGAAAGTGCTCTTTACATCCATTTAATACACCACAAAATCTTTAAATGAAGCATAAGCTAGAAACAACCTAATTTCTTTAAATCTTGCAACAGGGGCAAAGAATTCATCATAGTCAATTCCTTCTTCTTGTGTGTATCCTTTAGCAACTAATCGTGCTTTATTTCTTATCACAATTCCCATTTCATCCTTTTTATTCCTGAAAACCTATTTAGTGCCTATAGCCCTTTTTCCATTAGGTAACTCCACCAAAGTCCAAATTTCTTGTAACCTAAATTGTAGAAGCTCTTCATGCGCAACCTCTATCTAGCTTGAATCCTTCAATTATTGAATTACCTTTTTGGGTTCTTCTAGTGATAAAAAACAAGCAAACAAGCAGTTTTAAAGGTCTTTATGGTTTGTTCTTTGTTTAAGAGAACTAACAAAGCCATGTTCCTTCAAATTCTTTAACCTCGTTCTTGTTTGTGTTGCTGATTACAAATCTCCAATCACTTGATCAAAAGGATGATCTTTATGAATTCTTGTAGTTGGAGCAGGACTGACTTGTATTGTTGTATCCAAATTGTTCATGTCAGCCACTTCACCACCATCTTCATCACTACATGAGTAGTCAAATATGCTAGAATCTTCCAAAGCAGGCATTTGTGGATGAAATGGAAGTTTAATGCTTAGTTTTTTACCAACAACATTAACTTCTACGCCAGCAGCATTAACAGTTGAACTAACAATATTAACATTGTTAGTGTAGTTTCCAATACTACCAGTATTAACGTTATTAGAGGTGTTAACATTATCATCCTTCTCTTGATCATCTCTTTCACTTTCTGTTCTTGGATCTTCATTAACCTTCTTTCCATCATTATTTGAAGGTTTGGATCCATCATCATGAAAAATCCTTGGATCTTGGGAAAATGGTGGATCAATAGTCTACCATGGTAACAAAATGTAATCTTTGACAGGTTCTATCTCCTTTCTAGCTTGAGCTGCATTATCACTTGCTTTTATACTTACAAAACCATTAGACTGTGTACCTGCAACAAATGGCTTATAATTCATTTTCCTTGTTAGTGCATCAATATCAAATAGCTAATTTGGTCCGCTACCTACAACATTAGGTGTACTTTCACTAAACCTAATATGAAAGTTCTCTTCCACTATCCGTGTTCTACTATTGAATACTCTTAAAGCTTTACTATTCAAAGAGTATCCAACAAAGAAACATTCATCAGCCTTACCATCAAATTTTCCTAAGTAATCTATGGTATTGAGAATGGTAATAGAACACCCAAATGGTCTCATAAAACTTAAACTTGGTGTTCTACCATGAAATATTTCATATGGGGTCTTGTTATGAGGCTTAACTACTAACACTCTATTTTGCACATAGCAAGCAGTATTAACTGCTTCTGCCTAAAAAGTAGTTGGCAACTTAGAGTCAGCTAGCTTAGACCTAGCAGCCTCAATTAGTGTCCTATTTCTCCTCTCAGCAACTCCATTTTGTTGAGGTATTGTAGCTACACTATGTTGTCTCAAAATACCCTTCATCTCACAAAACTGATTCATCACTCTATTTTTGAACACAATCCCATTATCACATCTAATCACCTTAACCTTGTGATCTACTAAATTTCCTATTCTAGTTATAAAGGACTTAAGAATGCCACTAGTCTCATCCTTAGTAGCTAGAAAGAAAACCCATTTAAACCTACTGAAATCATCTGTGAAAACTAAGCTGTTGGGATTACGTGTAATCAATATAAAGTTTCTGTTGGGATTACGTGTAATCATAATAAAGTGTCGGTCATTAGTTTATGTAATAGGTTATCTTAGTTATGGGCTTATATGTATGTAAGTAACTTAAGGTATATTTCGTAAGCCCATGGGCCTTAGGAATGTTTTTAGAAAACCCATGAGGTGTTGCCCTACCTTTTTTTAGTATAAATACTATGTAATGGCACTCTAGTGCCTTGGTTGGTTCATTTGATATTCAAAATTCTCTTATTTATGTTTATGATGAATCCTCCCGTCTCTTTCTCTCTATATTCTTTCTCTCACTAGAATACTTGTATTAGTTTACATATTTGGGAACCTACAAGTGGTATCAATCGCTAGAAGATTGTAACACCCCTAATTTCGTGAACGCATCAGAATTCAAACTGCGTGTAACTAAATGGCACAACAGTTATAACAATAGAAATAGAACTCTAGTTGAGGCGTTTTGAAAGATTTATCATTCGAATTATATAAATTTCAAAGTTTACGAAATGAGGTCCTAGTAATTTCATGGTTTACAAATTACATTAAATGGATTTTCAAATGATAATAAAATTTATAGCCTTCTTGATTATCCGTGCTCCTCCGTGCCAGCATCGTTCATTATGCACCTGAGATAAACATGAAAAAGTGTCAACACAAAGGTTGGTGAGTTAAAGATTGTGAAAATAATTTTGGAAACCTTGTAAGAATCATCGTGGCAAGTATATGTAAATATTTAATGTAGTTTATAAAACCTTCGAGTGTATGACTATTGCACATAATTACAATAAAACATAGATATAGTGTTTTCGTTGCTCTATGTTCCTAGCATCGAAGTCTTAAGTTTTCTAGTTTCTCTTTCTGGTATCTTTTAGTTCATGATTGTACTAAGTCTGTTGAAACGTCATTATATCAAGTTGAATCGTGGGTTACGTTATTATATACCCTTAGTCGTCTCATCTCATTCTCGTAGATGTCGATATCATAGTTTATCAAAAATCTACCTGGTTGGGGGGGGGGGAACCAATCATTCTGGTTAACCTTTAACCTCGTACGAATAGAAATTGGCATAAACGTTCTGGTTAATCTTTAACCTCGTGAAAATAGAAATTGGTATATTAGTCACAATCATAGCCTAGTAGGTAATTTGTTGTGGTACCTAGTACTTATTTCGTTTGTTTGTTCTAAATGAGTCAACTTAATGGTTACACTAATCACAATAGATCTAACCATAGTATTCGTGTTCACTACGCATAATGCTTAATGGTTCATGATATAGAAACTTTAAATATGACAATAATTTTATTTCACATGAATAAAAATTTAGTTCAGATACAACATATAGTTTACAAGTAATCGAAACTGAATTAGAATAGTTGAGCATGTATCTCCCCCAAAGAGTTTACAAAATAGGTATACGATAGAAAATGGGGCTGTGACTCACCGGAATTCGTAAAAGTTTAGAATACTTGTAAAAGTAAAACAAAGTAAATGAGCATGAATCTCCCCAAAGATAGTATAAAACAATTAAAAGTGGGGCTATGAAACTCACCGTGAGTTAGATGATTTTTAGTGAGTAGTGAAAGTGGTGGTCGATTCGTAAAAACCTCTACGAGCAACCTATAATATGGTTTCGTGTCTTTGTTTATGGAAAGCATAAATGAGTATATAAACATCATTTTATATTGATAATGATGCTTTATTTGGTAGTTTGTGCATGTCTTCTTTATAGAAGTGGTTTATAAAACATTTATACTTTAATCTCGCACTACCATTCGTGCCATCTTAATTCAGAGGTCGTGTTGTAAACTTTCGAGGAGCTAGGACACTTTAACTTGTATATCCAGCAACTCGTCAATCCGTTTACCCAAATGAAAACCCTTACATGAAGCTCCCTAATTTTGTAGTATTCGATATGGAAAAATATATATTTTGGCCGTTTTGATTATATAACATATAGTTTAAGTGGTTACATGGTTTACAAAATAATCTTGGTCATGTTCCGTAGGCGGGTTTGAGTTGGTTTAGATGTTTAACAAAAGTAGTTTGGTCCTTTGGTTATATAAGTAATTTAATTGGTTTTACAAGTTCACGTCATTCTACAAAAGTGACAATTCCGAAGGTCGAATAAACTTAGGAAATTTTATTTTGAATGAAGATTGATATTTATAAAATTTCATGGTTTATCGATGGAATAGATCCAAATTGTTTTGGTGTTTGTGTTGTTTTGCTAAGGCTAAGGCCTTGGCTAATGGTCTCGGCTTAGAAAGCCTCGGGGCCTTAGTCGTAGCCTTGCCGTGGCTTTGGTATCGGCTACCATGGCCTTGAGACCTCAGCCTTGGCCTTAGCCATGGTTGTGGTCTCGGTCTAAGGCCTTTAGGCCATTTGGTTATACTTTAGCCATGACAAAGTATATAGCCGTTTGGCTATACATAGGGCTGTTAAGATTTTTAAAGAAAATAGCCTTCATTATGCATTTTTAGGCCGAGTTACCTCACGATGGACATAAAACATTGTTCCGGACAACTTTCATGTTTTAACTTTTGAAGAATCAGACCAGAAGGGCCTCAAAAAAATTCAAAATTTGAGCAGTAAGTAGTTTGGCAGATTCAGTTTTTCAGTTTCGCTAATTTCTTTTGATCATATCTTTTGACTCGTGTGTCCGTTTTAGGTGATTAAAATTGCTACGTTTTTATTACTTGTTCACTTACATAAGTTAACATATAAGGGTTTTCAACTTGTTTTAAGGGTTTGTACATCATGATATCAATATAATGACCATATATAGTATGATTAATTATTAGAAATATGTAAATGATATTGAGGAAGAGTGGTGGTTAGTATTTTTTACAACTTTTAGTTTTCTATAAGAAAGGAAATCAAGGATTCAAGAACTAGAACAAGAACTAGAAACCCTAGCTGTCAAATTCTTTTACCTCTTGATAGTAAGTTGAGATGACTTGGGAAAGCAATTGAAATCTTCTACTAGAACCTTCTTGTGTGGCTTGGAGATCACCAATGGAAGGAAGAAACTATAACTTGGATCAAACAAAGCTTGACAAGAGATTTGGAATTGATAAAGGACTTGCACTCTTGAATAATTATTGAAGGAAAATACCAAAATGAAGCGTGTTTTGTGTATGGTGATGGTATGAATGATACAAGGAGGGGGGAGGGTATATATAAGCTATTTTTGGTCAAAGGAGGTGGAGAAAATGAAGACTTACCAAGCTTGCTTGGTAAGCTTGTGTTGGTGGCAGGATCTTGTACTAGATTGGCCTTGATCATGCCAAGCACCCTTTTTAAGATTCCTTGAGAAGCCTCATGATGCTTTCTTTAGAATCTTGATAAGTTTCTTGCATTATCTTGCTTTTACGGAGTCAGTTTTGGTCCCGTTAATTGCTAACTGTAAGTCGTTAAGTCACGAAACATGAAATCGGGTATCGTAAAAATATGAAACTTGCCTAAATGATTAAAATTATCATTATACTCCATATTAATAAATAAATTGAGTGATAATTGTAATGGATCACGTAAATGCTGTTAAAACTGGAATCGTAGGTTTAAACGCATAAATTGCGTAAAACATAAAATCATAAATTGTAAAATTCAGAAATTCTTGGGAATGTCATAGGATGTGAGAAACACATATTTCTATTGTTTTTAATGTTGTATATACATATCGGAATGTTCGAATGACGTTTAAACCTAAAAGTAAATCTCAGACACGGTTTGGTGAAATCGGTTCTGAATGGATTCAATGTACGTCGTCAGGACAACTCGACGAGTATCAACTCTCTTGTCATGATAAATGAAATTTTTTTAGGATGAATAGTAAAAGTGAATAGTAAAAATGAATAGTAAATATTTGAGATTTTAGTAACCTGAAAATTCGAATTGTTACAGTCTCCACCCGTTAAGGGAACTTCGTCCCGACGTTCAGATTGTGTTAAAGGTAGTTCACAAAGTTTTTAAGATTTTATTTCAAAGCATAAGTATGGTTTAAAAATTCATTTTTCCAGGCCTGTACAGAAAGTGCACAAAAGGTATACCCCAAAAGTTTATGTTTATTAGACCCACTTTAACACTTCAGAAAAATCCCCAAAATTTTCAGAAAGACACAAATATCTTACTTATCAACCTTGTAAAAGGCGAGATCCTAACTTCCTATGGTTTGGAAATGAAAAATCAAAAACAATGACTGATCTTAAGTTCTCAGAATTCAGCTTTGACACATGATTTCATAAAATCCAAAAACACAACCAATAAGACTCTAAATTCATTCAAACCAATTGGAATTAATAAGACAAAAATCTAGAGAAGTTTAGTGCAGTGCGTCACTGGGTCCATGACGTCTTGTCTTCAATACCGGTGTTACCTTGGTAACAACTAGTAGCATATGAATTGAACCTGGTTTCTGCCCTAAGGTTGAATTAATGGAGGGCTATTTCTTTTCACCCTTTTCACATTCAATTCTTTTTCATTCTTCAATTCTTTTTCATTCTTCAATCCTTTCAGTGCTTACCGAGACTTCATAACTAGAACCTTGTTGGGTTTATTCCAGTTCTAGCTCAATCTCAGTCGGCACTCTTCTCATATTCTCATTTTTACTCCTTTTTTTTCATCATACCTAAGGACTTCTACACTATCTAGTAGATTGTCCTTGGGTAGATCCCTCAGGCTCTGGCGGGATCATGGGAACGAATACCTAACCTAACCATCCTTATATCTCCATGCATAAAATAAATTGGTCGGTCTTTTGGTATTGTTCATTCCACTTCGAAACCAATTGAAAACCATTTGAAAATCAATCAAGGTACTTGTGATATAAAATCCAAGCATTTTGTACCTTAATTGTTTTTGATATTTTTAGAAATGCTCCCCCTCAACATGTGCTTCAAGAGCTAGAAATTATTTTAGCACATGGAGGCAAGAGGACATTTGAAATCTTAGATTGAGAATGAAAGATCCTATCTTTGATTAACATTTTCTAAAATGGCCATCATCACTTCCTGATCAAATCTAGTATTTTAAGTAGTTTGGATAAGATATTTTGAGAAGGATGTGGTTTTCTTTAGATTTCACCCCCTCAATATGTGCATCGAGATTCGAGAGAGTTTTGCACATATTAGAGAGAACCTGCACTTTGAGACAAATCAATCACATTTCAACCCCTTTTTGGTTTAAGATAAATGCTCCCCCTTAACATGTGCATAGAAAACTTGAAATCGTTTGGCACATGTAGGGAGGAATGCTTGATATTATATTTCTAAAACCACTTATTGAATTATCAGTTTAAATCCAATTTAAATCACAAATTCTCCCCCGATCACAATTTTCAAACCCTTTGAGATTTGTGATCTCAATTGATTTAAATTAGTTTTGAAAGCTTTTTGAGGAGAAGTGTGACCTGCTTTTGAAACATTTAACTCATAAGGATCAGATTTTGAGACTTTAAACTCCAATGATCAAACATGCTTAGATATCTTATGAAAACGCAAGATTAGCCTTGGTCTGGATCCAATTGTACAAAAATATTCTCTTTGATTATCCAAATGTAGACCTTGCTCGTTTACATGCCAATTGTTTGAAAAATAACCTTTTTGTTTTGATTGAAATCATTCTCCCCCTCAATCAATGACCGAAGTTGTTGATTGGGAGATAGAGATTTTGACAAATGATAAGTCTAGATGATTTTCAAAATTAAGTCTGAGTTATTTTCAAAGCAATTTATTTTTCATTAGATGACAAATATTTTCAGAAGAATATTTAGAAGGAAAAATATTTGTGAGGAAACATTTGTCTTTTGACGACAAATTTTCCTTATGAACTTTTGTTTTTTAGAATCAGAGCATGAGGATTCAAAATTAGATTAAGCATGGCTCTGTTCTTTCTTTTAAAAAACGGGTTACTGCCTGAAATGACAATAAACCATCATTTTTCTCCATCTCATTTTTTTTAAATGACGAAAATAAAAATATGTAACTACTGTTCGAACTTCATCTAAAGACCCGTGCTATTCTTTGAATGACAAATCTAAGTCCGTAGATGTTATCGAAACCAGATAACATGATATGAAAAACAATATTTATGGATTTTTTTTCAAAATTTTCTGATTTTTATGGGTTAAAATTTTTTTTATATATTTTTCTGTTTTCTTTTTGTTGGTTTTATAATTTTTTATTTTGCTTTTTGATAAAAATATTTACAAAGAATAGATGAAGAGATACCTTTACTCCTCTTCTTCCTCTTGAAGACATTTGAGTGTCTTAGGTTGTAGACTTTTTAACCCGAGTCGTGGAATGATAAACTCAAATCGTTCTCTAGGAAGAGCTTTAGTGAAGATGTCTGTCAGCTGATATTCAGTCCTTACAAAGTATAGTTCAACCACACCTTTCTCCGCTTGTTCCCTGATGAAGTGATGTCGAATGTCAATGTGCTTTGCTCTTGAATGTTGAACATTGTTGCAACAGAGAGCAATGGCACTTCTGTTATCATAGTACAAAGGAACTTTGTTGAACACAAATCCATAGTCAAATAATTGGGATCTCATCCATAGGATTTGAGCACAACAAGATGACAGGGCTATGTATTCCGCCTCTGTAGAGGATATAGACGTAATACCAACTTACTAACTTATCTCCAAAGAATTGAGCACCACCTGACGTACTTCGTCGTGTATCTTGACATCCTGCATGGTCTGCATCTGCATATGCTGTTAGTGACATATCGGTGTCCTTCGGATACCAAAGTCCCATGTTAATAGTTCCTTGGAGATACCAAAAGACCCGTTTAACCGCTTCAAGGTGCTTTTTGGTAGGCTTAGCCTGGTGTCTAGCACACATGCATACAACGAACATAATATCAGGTCTACTGGCTGTGAGGTACATCAGGGATCCAATAATACTTCGATATTTCTTTTGATCAACCATGATCCCTGAGTGGTCCTCATCCAGTTTTGTGCGCTCCACCATCGAAGTATCAGCAGGGTCACAAGAATCAAATCCAAATTTCTTTAAGATTTAATTTGCATATTTAGATTGATTAATAAAAATGCCTCCGGGACTTTGTGAAATTTGTAATCCCAAGGAAAATGACATTTGTCCCATCATGGACATTTGAAATTTGGAGCCCATCTCCTTTAAAAATCGGTCACATTCATTAGGGTCGATCGAGGCAAAAATGATATCATCAACATAAATTTGAACATGAATTAAGTGTTTGCCTGACTTTCTGGTGAACAATGTGGGATCAACTGCTCCTTTTTTGAATCTATTTGTCAAGAGAAACTTTGACAGTGTATCATACCATGCCCTTGGATGCTCCAAACCGTAATGGGCCTTCTTCAAGCGGTAGACATGGGTAGGATGCTTTGGATTCACAAAACCTTCGGTTTGACTGACGTAAACTACTTCTTTGAGATCTCCATTAAGAAACGCAGTCTTTACATCCATCTGATATACCACCATGTTCTTTCTAGTAGCATTAGCCAGGAAGATTCTAATAGCCTCAATTCGTGCAACCGGAGCAAATGATTCCTCGAAGTCATTACCCTCCTCTTATCGGTATCCTTTAGCCACAAGCCTTACCTTATTCTTCAGTACATCGCCGTGCTCATCAAGCTTTACTTTAAAGATCCACTTGAGAGCAATAATCATAGCACAATCTGGAGCAGGTAATAATTCCCATACATCAAGACGATCAAACTCATGGATTTCTTCTTGCATAGCACTAAACCAGCTGTCCTCAGACATTGCCGTTTTGACATCTTTGGGTTCGATCTTTGATAATACATAATTGAAGAAGCACCATAAGGAATCAATGGCAAGTTGTTTACGAGTGGATATAGGGTGAGAGGGGTTCCCAATGATGTTGTCCAATGGATGATCATGTGTCCATTTTTTGAGATGTTCATGTGGTTGATGATGAGGAACTGATGTAGCAGAATTTGGATCCCCTGATGAAGATGGTTCGGGTGTTGGTTCAGGGGCAAACATATTTTCAAATGGAGCATCTTCTGGAGTAGAAAATGGGTTATATCCATCATAATTACCAGCCGTATTTCCATGGTGTACATTAGAAGATTAAGGATTTGAAGATGATGATGAATGATCGGCAACTGGTGCTTTTTGAGACAGTGATATTGAGACAGATGGATTATTTGTGTTGATTGGATTAGAAGCCGCCACAGTTGGTGACACAGAATTTTCATTAGTATGAGGTTCATAGTATTCGTCAAACATCGGATCAAACAATTTCTTCAATTCTTCTTCTAATGGAGGTACATAAGGAACTGCAGGGGTTTAATTTTGTACAAGAGAAGAACTGATGGGACTATTTGACAAAACTTGAGGTGAGGGTCCAGAACTGGATTGTCCTGGAGCCGTATGCTCAGACATCTCATCGAACGTGAAGTGAATAGATTCTATGATGTCTCAGGTTCTTTTATTGTAGATTTGGTAACCCTTCCGATTTGGTGCATAACCAACGAAAATTCCAATGTCCGCATTAGCTTTCAATTTACCCAAATCTTGACCTTCATTAGTAGGATAGCATAAGGCACTGAACACACGTAGAAAAGACAGATTCGGTTTGCGGTAGTGTACTAGTTCGTAAGGAGTTTTTCCATGAGAGGTATGAATAAGGGAGCGGTTTTGGGTGTAGCATGCGGTGGCAATGGCTTCTGCCCAGAGAAACTTTGGAACCTGTTAGTGCAAATATTACGATATTTAATCTATACATTCTCATTTGTTTTGTTGATGACAAACACGTAACTTGTAATACATAACGTAAAATGTATAAGTTACTTGTAATTATATTTTGTCTCAACACCTCTCGACAACTCAAGTCCTTGTATGCTACAACACAGGTTCGTACATGTTTGTTATATTGCGTTATGATCAAACCCCCAACAAACCATTAAAACATGTTTAGTTAAATATTTTATGTATAACAACTAGTGTTATATACATAACTAGTATGTATTATAATGGGTAATATAAATGGGTAGAAACTTAAGTATTTGACCCATTGACCAAGTACATTGAATGTAGTTGGGTAAAACCTAAAGTCCAAGACCCATACCCAATGTCTAGATACATTTTACCTTGGTGGGCACTCAAAACAATGGACTAGATGCATTGCATCTTGTAGATACATTGAATCTACCTGGTACCCATAACCCATGACCCATACCTAATGTCTAGATACATTGTACCTGGGTGGGCACTCAAAACCATGGACTAGATGCATTGCATCTTGTAGATACATTGAATCTACTTGGTACCCATAACCCATAACCCATGACCCAAAACCCATGGGTAAAAGGGAGCGTCCCACGAATCACCAATAATACACTGGACGGATCCCTCAAGGGAGGGATCCGTGGGATCCGAGGAACATTGGCTATTTTTCTTCTATAAATAGTGAGCCATTTCTACATTGTTTCACACACTTTTACACATAGTTTCTCTCCACCATCTCTAGCATATTTAGATCATTAGGAAACATGTAATCCACCCTCATCACATTTGATCATAATGCTTCTAACTTTCATTTGTTGTAAGCATACACTCGAAGTGATCCTCCAAAGCAAGCCTAGAGATCTTGCATCCATACCTACTGAAGTGATCACCCATCACAAGCATACAAGCATATGAAGATCTTCTACAACAAGCTTGAAACACTTTTCATCTTCATTCATAGAATACTAACTACATCATGCTTTGTGTTCTTGATGTTTAGTTTAGGATTTCATATCCATTAGACACGTTGTCTTGGATATTGTCTAGTATCATATTCTTGTATCTATGACTAGATTAGATGGTTTATGTGTTTGTGCCACAAAACACAAGGTTTGTTATGTTGGGCCACAAAACATAACGGGTGTCATAGATGTGTCATATATCTATGACTAGACTAGATGGTTTATGTGTTTGTGCCATAAAACACAAGGTTTGTTATGTTGGGCCACAAAACATAACGGGTGTCATAGATGTGTCATAGACATAAGTAAAAGATGTTTAAAGGGTCAAGGCTAAAGGCATTAGTGAAGGGTACCTAGAAGTTAAGTCACAAGGCATTAGTGAAGGGTGCATAGAAATCTAGTCACAAGGCATTAACATTCGATATGGTGTGGTTCGATGTACAAGTTAGATTAGTATTGGGTTAAAGGATATTGATATCCTTGTTGATGTTGTCCTAAGGAGTGGATCTCCTTAGGGATAGGATTCGTATTGGTTGGGAAATGGTCCCTCCTTTGTAATGGAACCCGGTATCTAGCCTTGTACCGGATAAAGTGTAGGCGACGTTGTGATAGGTTTGGTTCTACCTCGTGGAAGAACTCGGTGTTTATCTTAGTACCGGAAAAAGTGTAAGCGACGTTGTGTAAGGTTCTCTCCGCCGAGAATGGAGTTTGTTGATCTAGTGAAGCAACTCTCGAGTAGCTGACTTGGGGAGTGGAGTAGGGCAAGGAAGGTGTCCTTGTAGCCGAACCACTATAAATCCTCGTGTTGGTTTGTCTATCCTTTTACTTATCGCTTTACATTGTTTATTTTCTATGTGGTTGATGTCTATGTTTGTGATACATACTTGGTCTTTCATATAGTCATAAACTATATTTAACACTTTACATATTATCACACGCTTGATTAAGAAAAAGCAACCTGACTAATAATTGTGAAACTTGATTTATAATGAACCATTAATCTTGCGGAATCTTATGTGATATTAAGGGGTTGGCCTTACATTCCGTAATGCGTTAAATGCATCCTCGCGTCGAGATTAGCAAATGCAATGGTTTATACTATATTTGATACAAAAGTTTTAAGTTTGAAACGGAAATGTATTCACCCCCCCTCTCTACATTTTCGCAATTGGTATCAGAGCGAGTTGGCTCTAGTTTTTAAAGCAAATGGTTTTCCAAACGAGTAAGGTCCTTGTATCAAATTTTTTGGTGAAGTCAAGCATAATATGAAAAGTGCTTCGTTGATTTTTTTTCTCTTTGAAGTTTTGTTGTTAGATACTTGTGAATCAAGCTTGAATAAAGGTAAAATTGGGTAATATAACTTCACTAAAAAGTCTACAAAGGTTAAACCTTTTTGTCGGGTCAAAACATTGATTTTTGTTTCTAAATTTCAAAATTCATAACTAATTGACCGTAAGTCGTTAGAAATCGTGCCACCTATCGTTTTAAAGGTATTTGAGGCTAATTTCATTTAAAAATGATTTCATAGACTGATTCAAACCAAAAAATTACAGAATCATTGATTTATAATAGAAAGACATTTTTCGGTCATAACTTTTGCACAAATTTTTGATCTAATTGGAGACGGATGTTTTCATCTTTGAATAACAATATGTCCTCTTTTGAAATTAAGGTTTTGATCATATTTATAAAGGAAAATAATCAAGCTTGGGATACATGTCTAACACAAAGCGATGAAAAGAACTTTCGTATGCTATGCTAAATGATAAATTGTCTTCCTTGCATTACTTGATTATTTGCTTATCTCAAATAGCTTTTGTGCTTGTTTGATTGAATAACATATGTGGTTTCCTTACCTTTCTATTCATTTTCTTGCTTGTCGATTTAGTAATATTCTACTAATCAATGTGCTACTTGAAGGAGTGTTTGGGATAATATCTAGTTGTGTCGAAAATGTTAGTTTTATAAGTTGAAAAATGTTTCAAACATATAACACACTAAATGGCTTTTTGATTGAGTTTGTCATGTGTGCAATATAAATGTTTTATGTGCTTATACGAATTTTTGATTTCATATTTTCTTGTATCGTTTTCTAAAAACAACAAGAATGTACATCGGATCATAACCTACACTTGTGTTGGTGATGTACTCTCCCGTTTTCCTTTTTATGATCGCTCTCCAAGCTTCATAGTAGGATTGACAACTTGATTATTTCATCCGATATACTCAAGTAAATTATTTTGCAACGTAAATATAATTGTTCATATCCGAAAGTCCAAACTCTAGCTTTCCAACAACATATATTGAACTAGCTCATCCAACCATTTTTTTTGTTCACCATATGGACAACTTTTAATTTTTTTTAACACCTTCGTTACATTAGTTGTTTCAAGTATAATATTAATAAAAACGAAGCAAACTATCATCATTGTTACTCTTCGATAGGCCATTGTAGGAATGTAAATTTTTCTAACTTGAGAATGAATACTGGAGAACTTATTGCACTAGAAACTCAATTTGACCTAACGGTTGAATTGCTTCCTTGATAGAAGTTGGGTATGTGGAATCGCCCATAAAAATGGTCGTGTTTAGCCGTAATTAAGCACCACTAGTAATAGTCTCATATTCATTCTCTTACTTGAGAAATTTATACTCCTATGTTTTCCTAAAGTAAGTTTACAATAGAAATACTTTGCATTGTCTTAGGATTACTAATCAAACAAGTTGTAAAATTAATTTTTCTTTTAATTAATCACAACCACTTGCCTCATCAAGGGATTATCTTGCTTTGATCCAGAAGAGCTACATAACATCATGGATGAAGCTCACTGTATGCTAATCATCATCCGTAATAACTAGATTCTCCTAAACTAGCACCTCACAACTCTTTTGTCTTGAACACCATCATGTGCTCTTTTCTTTCAAGACACATACTTTGCATGTCATTGTTAGTGTAAATGATTTACTAATCTGGACCGTAAATTTGTTTTAGGCTTCTTGAATAGTGCTTGTTAAGTTTGCTAAACCTTTTTGTTATTCGTGAGCTCAATCTCATTTGATTGCCTATATGTGATCTCTACATGCTCTCCTTGCTTTGCTTAAACGTGTATGCATGTGTGCTTGCTGTAAAAATCATTAGCTACCATCAATCATTTTCTCTTGATCATTTAAGTCCATCTTCATGTTAAAAGATACTTAATAGACTGAGTAACTTAGGATATGGAGGTGCTAGACCTTGCTAGAACCAAATCACCTCTTTCTCACCTCATCTTATAGCCGGATCCCTAGACTTAAGCTAGCTGGATCCCTCTAGTGAGGGAACCGGTGGAACCGTGGAACAGTAGGTACATTATCTCTTTAGATAATCATTTCAAATTTCCTTTTTCAACACAAGCACTTTTTCAACACTTAGGATTATCAGTTTCTTATATGTTTATAAATGAGTTGCATTTATATGATTCCTTACGTGTTATTTCTTTTCGTTTCACGATTTTATGTGAACAGTTTATCCATTTGTATAAATGTTTTCCGTTTGTACTAACTCTCTTGGATTCTTGTAGGATGACTATGGTCAATTTCATCACTACTCACAAAGTCATCATGTCTACCACCTTTATTGAGTCATCAACCAGGTCAAAGATTCACCTTGATACCTTTCATCATCATCCCTTGCTAATCTTGAGTCTCTTTACTACCTAGTAATACTTGACCTCTCATCACCTCTACCACAACTTCCATACCTCTAAGTCATAATGATGATTTCTATCATTATCACCGTGTCCAAGGTCTAGTTCATGAACTACATGATGAAGTATGTCTCATGTTCTACCACATCCTACTTGTGTCAACCACAACCTCAAACCACAAGCTTATTATGTCAACCACATCCTACAAGTGTATCACTACCACTATAATTCATGGTCGCTGAACCATCCTCCACAAACATCTATGTTGTCCAAAGCCAAGGTTTGTTATATTGGGCCACAAAACATAACGGGTGTCATAGATGTGTCATATATCTATGACTAGACTAGATGGTTTATGTGTTTGTGCCATAAAACACAAGGTTTGTTATGTTGGGCCACAAAACATAACGGGTGTCATAGATGTGTCATAGACATAAGTGAAAGATGTCTAAAGGGTCAAGGCTAAAGGCATTAGTGAAGGGTGCCTAGAAATCTAGTCAAAGGCATTAGTAAAAGGTGCCTAAGGTGTACATTCAATATGGTGTGGTTCGATGTACAAGTTAGATTAGTATTGGGTCAAAGGATATTGATATCCTTGTTGATGTTGTCATAAGGAGTGGATCTCCTTAGGGATAGGATTCGTATTGGTCGGGAAATGGTTCCTCCTTTGTAATGGAACCCGATATCTAGCCTTGTACCAGATAAAGTGTAGGCGACGTTGTGATAGGTTTGGTTCTAGCTCGTGGAAGAACTCGGTGTTTAGCTTAGTACCGGAAAAAGTGTAAGCAACGTTGTGTAAGGTTTTCTCCACCGAGAATGGAATTTGTTGATCTAGTGAAGTAAATCTCGAGTAGCTGACTCGGGGAGTGGTGTAGGGCAAGGAAGGTGTCCTTGTAGCCGAACCACTAAAAATCCTCGTGTTGGTTTGTCTATCCTTTTACTTATCGCTTTACATTGTTTATTTTCTATGTGGTTGATGTCTATATTTGTGATACATACTTAGTCTTTCATATAGTCATAAACTTTATTTAACACTTTACAGATTATGACACGCTTGATCAATAAAAAGCAACCGGACTAATAATGGTGAAACTTGATTTATAATGAAGCATTAATCTTGCATAATCTTATGTGATATTAAGGGGTTGGCCTTACATTCCGTAATGCGTTAGATGCATCCTCGCGCCGAGATTAGCAAATGCAATGGTTTATACTATATTTGATACAAAAGTTTTAAGTTTGAAATGGAAACTTATTCACCCCCCCTCTACGTTTTCGCAATTGGTATTAGAGTGGGTTGGCTCTAGTTTTTAAAGCATATGGTTTTCAAAACGAGTAAGGTCCTTGTATCAAATTTTTTGGTGAATTCAAGCATAATATGAAAAGTGCTTCGTTGATTTTTTTCTCTTTGAAGTTTTGTTGTTAGATACTTGTGTATCAAGCTTGAATAAAGGTAAAATTGTGTAATATAACTTCACTAAAAATTCTACAAAGGTTAAACCTTTTCGCCGGGTCAAAACATGCATTTTTGTAATTCTGTGTCAGATCCGCGGATCCCTTAGTTTACACTGGACGGATCCCTCAAGCAAAGGGATCCGTGGGATCCGTGGTACAGAAGACAATTTTTGTCTGAATTTCAAAAATTCATAACTAATTAACCATAAGTCGTTAGAAGTCGTGCCACCTATCGTTTTAAAGGTATTTGAGTCTACTTTCATTTAAAAATGGTTTCATTAACTGATTCAAAACAAAAAATTACAGAATCATTGATTTATAATAGAAAGTCATTTTTCGGTCATAACTTTGGCACAAACTTTTGATCTAATTAGAGATGGATGTTTTCATCTTTGAATAACAATGTGTCCTCTTTTGAAGTTAAGGTTTTGATCATATTCATAAAGGAAACTAATCAAGCTTGGTATACATGTCTAACACAAAGCGATGAAAAGAACTTTCATATGCTATGCTAAATGATAAATTGTCTTCCTTGCATTACTTGATTATTTGATTATCTCAAATAGCTTTTTTGCTTGTTTGATTGAATAACATATGTGGTTTCCTTATCTTGCTATTCATTCTCTTGCTTGTCGATTTATAATATTCTACTAATCAATGTGCTACTTGAAGGAGTGTTTGGGATAATATCTAGTTGTGTCGAAAATGTTAGTTTTATAACTTGAAAAATGTTTCAAACATATAACACACTAAATGGCTTTTTGATTGAGTTTGTCATGTGTGCAACATAAATGTTTTATGTGCTTATATGAATTTTTGATTTCATATTTTCTTGTATCGTTTTCTAAAAACAACAAGAATGTACATCGGATCATAACCTACACTTGTGTTGGTGATGTACTCTCCCGTTTTTCTTTTTATGATCGCTCTCCAAGCTTCATAGTAGGATTGACAACTTGATTATTTCATCCGATATACTCAAGTAAATTATTTTGCAACGCAAATATAATTGTTTATATCCGAAAGTCCAAACTCTAGCTTTCCAACAACATATATTGAACTAGCTCATCCAACCATTTTTTTTGTTCACCATATGGATAACTTTTAATTTTTTTGACACCTTCGTTACATTAGTTGTTTCAAGTATAATATTAATAAAAATGAAGCAAACTATCATCATTGTTACTCTTCGATAGGCCATTGTAGGAATATAAATTTTCCTAACTTGAGAATGAATACTGGAGAACTTATTGCACTAGAAACTCAATTTGACCTAACGTTTGAATTGCTTCCTTGATAGAAGTTGGGTATGTGGAATCGCCCGTAAAAATGGTCGTGTTTAGCCGTAATTGAGCACCACTAGTAATAGTCTCATATTCATTCTCTCACTTGAGAAATTTATACTCCTATGTTTTCCTAAAGTAAGTTTACAATGGAAATACTTTGCATTGTCTTAGGATTACTAATCACACAAGTTGTGAAATTAATTTTTCTTTTAATTAATCACAACCACTTGCCTTATCAAGCGATTAACTTGTTTTGATCGAGAAGAGCTACATGACTTCATGGACGAAGCTCATTGTATGCTAATCATCATCCGTAATAACTAGATTGTCCTAAACTAGCACCTCACAACTCTTTTGTCTTGAACAACATCATGTGCTCTTTTCTTTCAAGACACATACCTTGCATGTCATTGTTAGTGTAAATGATTTACTAATCTAGACCGTAAATTTGTTTTAGGCTTCTTGAATAGTGCTTGTTAAGTTTGCTAAACCTTTGTGTTATTTGTGAGCTCGATCTCATTTGATTGCCTAAATGTGATCTCTACATGCTCTCCTTGCTTTGCTTAAACGTGTATACATGTGTGCTTGCTGTAAAAATCATTAGCTACCATCAATCATTTTCTCTTGATCATTTAAGTCCATCTTCATGTAAGACACTTAATAGACAGAGTAACTTAGGATATGTAGGTTCTAGACAATGCTAGAACCAAATCACCTCTTTTTCACCTCATCTGTTAGCCGGATCCCTAGACTTAAGCTAGCCGGATCCCTCTAGTTAGGGAACCGGTGGAACCGTGGAACAGTAGGTACAATATCTCTTTAGATAATCATTTCAAATTTAATTTTTCCACACAAGCACTTGTTCAACACTTAGGATTATCAGTTTCTTATATGTTTATAAATGAGTTGCATTTATATGATTCTTTACGTGTTCTTTCTTTTCGTTTCAGGATTTTATGTGAATAGTTTATCCATTTGTATAAATGTTTTCCGTTTGTACTAACTCTCTTGGATTCTTGTAGGATGACTATGGTCAATTTCATCACTACTCACAAAGTCATCATGTCTACCACCTTTATTGAGTCATCAACCAAGTCAAAGATTCACCTTGATACCTTTCATCATCATCCCTTGCTAATCTTGAGTCTCTTTACTACCTAGTAATACTTGACCTCTCATCACCTCTACCACAACTTCCATACCTCTAAGTCATAATGATGATTTCTATCATTATCACCGTGTCCAAGGTCTAGTTCATGAACTACATGATGAAGTATGTCTCATGTTCTACCACATCCTACTTGTGTCAACCACAACCTTAAACCACAAGCTTATTGTGTCAACCACATCCTACAAGTGTATCACTACCACTACAATTCATGGTCGCTGAACCATCCTCCACAAACATCTATGTTGTCAAAAGCCAAGTGAATTTCGTAATGAAATGTGTCTCATCCCTAAGCACATTTTTTGTCTTACCTTGAACAAACCTTACAACCTCTAAACCAACCATGATGATGCAAGTAGTAGGATTATTCTATTTTTGACACTAATCCTTTCTTTGTAGGTTCATATATATACACTTTGATGTGTATGGGATTCTCGTCTATTTATGGACGAAAATTTACACTAATTCTTTTCTTTGTAGGTTCACTCATATACATGGGTTTGTATATGGAGCACTTGTCTTCAGACAAGGTTTACTTATTTTTTCTTGCAGATTCTTCTTGACACCCTCGAGCTAGGGGGAGCTTCCGTCGAGCATTTACAAAGTGCATCATATGACTTACTCGTCCAAGGACGAATATAATTTTGCACTAACTTTTTGTTTTTTATATTTTCAAAACACACTAGGAGAACTTGACGCTCTCAATAAAGGGGAGTTTTTCGTCAAAGCAAAAACATTGCAAATTTTGCAATAATTTCGTCTTAGCCTTCCTAAAATACTTGACGCCCTTAACAAGGGGAGCAACCGTCAAGGGGGAGCATGCACACATTCATTCTTCAAAATTCCTTTTTGTTTCAACAAAAGGGAGATTTCTTTCTCATCATATATTTTTTCTTTTTTTTTAACACTAACCTTGATGTAGGTTAAGCCTCAAAAATTTGATCCATTGAGCCGTTGGCAATAAGGGTTATAATTCAAAGGATCTTTCTATTTTTTTTTGTGATTCTCTAGGTTCCTCTTAAAGGCGAGATCACCACCGTTTGATGACGTGCAAGCTCAAGGTCATGAGTTGCTAAGCTTCGTCATTAGTGTTTCGTGTTAAATGTATTGGCGTGGTGTGCCAATTGAGCTATAAGGTGTTTTTATTTAACTTCACTAGGGATGATGCAAACTCGCCATTCTTGGGAGAAATTAAGTTTAAAGGACACACCCTTTTTGTTTCGACAAAAGGGGGAGAAGAGTGTAAATGGAGAAGGTAATGTATATGAATTACGGAAACAAGTAACTTTGACATTTTACCTATCTATTACGTTTACATATATTTTGTCATCATCAAAAAGGGGGAGATTGTTAGTGCAAATATTACGATATTTAATCTATACATTCTCATTTGTTTTGTTGATGACAAACATGTAACTTGTAATACATAACGTAAAATGTACAAGTTACTTGTAATTATATTTTGTCTCAACACCTCTCGATGACTCAAGACCTTGTATGCTACAACACAGGTTCGTACATGTTTGTTATGTTGCGTTATGATCAAACTCCCAACAAACCATTAAAACATGTTTAGTTAAATAGTTTATGTATAACAACTAGTGTTTAAATATTGGGTAAATATATACATAACTAATATGTATTATAATGGGTAATATAAATGGGTAGAAACATAAGTATTTGACCCATTGACCAAATATATTGAATGTAGTTGGGTAAAACCTAAAGTCCAAGACCCATACCCAATGTCTAGATACATTGTACCTTGGTGGGCACTCAAAACCATGGACTAGATGCATTGCATCTTGTAGATACATTGAATCTACTTGGTACCCATAACCCATGACCCATACCCAATGTCAAGATACATTGTACCTTGGTGGGCACTCAAAAGCATGGACTAGATGCATTGCATCTTGTAGATACATCGAATCTACTTGGTACCCATAACCCATGACCCAAAACCCATGGGTAAAAGGGAGCGTCCCACGGATCACCAATAATACACTGGACGGATCACTCAAGGGAGGGATCTGTGGGATCCGAGGAATAGTGGCTAGTTTTTTTCTATAAATAGTGAGCCATTTCTTCATTGTTTCACACACTTTTACACATAGTTTCTCTCCACCATCTCTAGCATATTTAGATCATTAGTAAACATGTAATCCACCCTCATCACATATGACCATAATGCTTCTAACTTTCATCTGTTGTAAGCACACTCCCGAAGTGATCCTCCAAAGCAAGCCTAGAGATCTTGCATCCTTACCCACTGAAGTGATCACCCATCACAAGCATACAAGAACATGAAGATCTTCTACAACAAGTTGGGAAACTTGTCATCTTCATTCATATAAGACTAACTAAATCATGCTTTATGTTCTTGATGTTTAGTTTAGGATTTCATTTCCATTAGACACATTGTCTTGGATATTGTCTAGTATCATATTCTTGTATCTATGACTAGACTAGATGGTTTATGTGTTTGTGCCATAAAACACAAGCTTTTTTATGTTGGGCCACAAAACATAAAGGGTGTCATAGATGTGTGGTATATCTATGACTAGACTAGATGGTTTATGTGTTTGTGCCATAAAATACAAGGTTTGTTATGTTGGGCCACAAAACATAACAGGTGTCATAGATGTGTCATAGACATAAGTGAAAGATGTCTAAAGGGTCAAGGCTAAAGGCATTAGTGAAGGGTGCCTAGAAGTCAAGTCACAAGGCATTAGTGAAGGGTGCCTAGAAATCTAGTTAAAGGCATTAGTAAAAGGTGCCTATGGTGTACATTCGATATTTTGTGGTTCGATATACAAGTTAGATTAGTATTGCGTCAAAGGATATTGATATCCTTGTTGATGTTGTCATAAGGAGTGGATCTCCTTAGGGATAGGATTCATATTGGTCGGGAAATGGTTCCTCCTTTGTAATGGAACCCGGTATCTAGCCTTGTACCGGATAAAGTATAGGCGACGTTGTGATAGGTCTGGTTCTACCTCGGGGAAGAACTCGGTGTTTAGCTTAGTACCGAAAAAAGTGTAAGCGACTTTGTGTAAGGTTTTCTCCGCCGATAATGGAGTTTGTTGATCTAGTGAAGCAACTCTCGAGTAGGTGACTCGGAGAGTGGAGTAGGGCAAGGAAGGTTTCCTTGTAGCCGAACCACTATAAATCCTCGTGTTGGTTTGTCTATCCTTTTACTTATCGCTTTAAATTGTTTATTTTCTATGTGGTTGATGTCTATGTTTGTGATACATACTTGGTCTTTCATATAGTCATTAACTATATTTAACAATTTACATATTATGACACGCTTGATCAAGAAAAAGCAACCGGACTAATAATGGTGAAACTTGATTTATAATGAACCGTTAATCTTGCGGAATCTTATGTGATATTAAGGGGTTGGTCTTACATGCCGTAATGCGTTAAATGCATCCCCGCGTCGAGATTAGAAAATGCAATAGTTTATACTATATTTGATACAAAAGTTTTAAGTTTGAAACGGAAACGCATTCACCCCCCCCTCTACAGGTTAAGGATTTAAGAAATGCAATGGTTTATACTCCTATAGAAGGAATGATGGGATCATTAGTTGGTTTCACTACTTTCTGCATTCCTAGTCTAGAAGTGCTAGGATCTGAGATCCAAGGAGGTAAATCAAAGGTCACATGCTTGACTTTAGGCATAGAAAAAGGCACAACAACACTATCTTTCCTAGTACCAGATTTAGGACATATTGCTATTAAGCATTCTAAAAGTTCCTGAGATCGTTTGGCATATAAGCATGCATGCCCAATTGCATTATCAAGTGGTTTCTCTATCTTGTCCTCTTCAACAATCTCACGGAGACATTCTAAACTTTCCTTAAGGTACGAGAAATAGGTTTGACATGCAAGTTCATTGTTTCTAAGATAAGGGGGAATATACTTCACAGACAGAGTATATTTAGTACAAGCAGGCACCTTTGGTGCGATATTCTCACCTCTGGTGATTGGCATTTTCCCTTTTACCTGACTCTTCAGATTCTCAATTTCATTTTGCAAAGAAGTTATCTTTTCATTGTTCTTGTCATGAGTGACCTTAATTGATTCATATAACTCTTTGAAATGCTGTTTGACCTTTTTATTTTCTGCTAGAAAGCATTCATTTTCATGTTGTAATACATTAATGATGTTTTGAAGATGAGAATTCTGAGAATCTAAATGAGGAGGCATATGGGAGCCAGTCACTTCATTCTTATCTCCCTTCAACTGGGAAATTTGGGCTTCCAACCTTTTGATCGTGTTGCACTGAGCTCGAATATGTTCATCTCCTTTGTTTAATTCAAAAACTGCATCAAACTCAGGAGCATCTGCGACAACTGGCAATTTAGGGAGTCTATTTTAGGTAACCGCATTACGTTAAATTAAACTGAGATTTGCCTTTAACACTATTTTATAAACCGTGACTTGATTTTATATCGTCGATTGGTTTTTACGATTTATTTCATTATTAAATGAGTTATCGTATGCGTTTTAACTCTATTTGGTAGGCACTATTCGATTCGGCACTAGAAAAGCCTAAAACAAGAGTTATTGTAACTTTTAGACCGTAACTCGAAAATTGACAAACGAATAGTCAAAACTCGTGGAAAAACGTAAGTAACGATGTTGTAAAGTTAAATAAATGTCATGGGACACTCGGGGGACGATATGTGAGCTCGGGAATGGGTAAACGAGATAGATACGAAAAGTTTCAACCCGAACCCCCTCTTTTTCTTTATGGCCGGCGCCCCCCCCCCTCCCATTTCATTTATTTTCAAGTCCCTAGCTCAAGGATATAAATATCCCACCCAACCCTCATTTGAGACTTCCATTTCTCTCCATAGAAAACACACACAAGCTCTTTCTCTCACTACCTTCTCTCTAAAAACCCTAATTCACCACCACCACTACTTAGCCGCCACTTTTTCCGGCCACCACCGCCGGAATCCGGCGAGTGTCATCCCACCTCCACCACCAAAAGATATATCTCTTTCTCCTCTTTCCAACCATATATCATACACTCAATTTGGACTTCATTAACACCTCCAAATTCAAGAATTAAGATTCGTACTTTTAGGGTTTTCTAAATATTTCAAAGGGCTTTTGCAATTGGTGATTAGAGAAGGTAAATAGAACATGTTTTGAGGTTGTTTGAATGATATAAACCCACGAATTTCAAATTAGGGTTTCGACCTAATTATTAATTTTGGGGCTTTTGGGTGGAACATGAAATTAAAGCTAATTAGTGATGAAATAAACAAGTAATTAGTGTTTGGTACATGTGTGGTGCATTCATTTGATGGGTTTTGCATTTTAGGGTTTAGTTGCATGTTCTTGGTTGATGATAGTTGATGGGTTTTATGTTTAGATAGTGTTTGAAGCTTGAATGATTGGATTTGAGTGTTGTAGATTGGATTTGGTGATGTTTGGTTGTGACATATGGGGCGTACGCACCAAGAAGCCCACGATGGGGTCTTGGTTGGTGTCGTACTATGTTGGTCATGGGTTTGGGTCGGATTGATTTGGTAGCTTATTGATTGGTTTAGTTGAGGTTTGGACGAGACACGTGGAGCCGAAAAGCTTTAGAAGCTTGTTTGGTTCACGTGGTCTTGACCGCGACCGTTTCATGACCATTAGGGTCATAACATTGGTTTCGAGTATAATTGGTTGATTGATTAGTTGGCGAGATTGTTTTAAGTTAGTTTGGGATTGAATTGCGACGTTATGACTTTTAATTATGGACTTGATATATATATTGTTGACTTTGAGCTACGTCGGCGTCACTTTGACTTTTTAGTCAATATTTGACTCCGACAAAGCCGTAACATGGACTTTAGTATAATTTGGACGATTGATTGATTAAAAGCCGATAAGTTATGACTCGTGCTTGTGGACTCGAAACGAATAACGTTATGAGATTTATAATGGGATTTGACGAAATATATATTCTATATGAAAATGATAATAAAACTATGAAATGTAAATAATAATGGGCTTTGTACCAAAAATATCAATAGCAAGATTTATCTTGTTATTTACTAGTTTTAAATGAAACTAACGACTAAATTGGAAAGGTTTTGTAATAAATAAATAATTAACGTTTCGAGTACACGCTTATCAATAAATGTCAATAGTGGACATTTAATAGTGGATAAGTAATTATTTATTTGCGTTATGTGTGCATGAGTTGCGGATAACCTAGCATTAATATTGTTGATCCACGTGGGTAGCGGACTTATTAGGTTGACGAATCTAATAAGAGCCCGCTAGATGCGTTGGGTAACCTTATTAATGGGCGACTTATCCTTATGACTCTTTAAGGATACGATTGATTATGGGATAATAAGCGACACGAGTAAATAAATGAGTTTATCGAGTTGACGAATTCGATAAGGTCTACTATTTATTCCGAAACTTATTGAACTATGGAGCTTATCGTTTAAAGGTCTCATTGTGTCGCATTGAGTTATACATTGGTTGTTTGAGAGCATTCATGGCATCATATTGAGTCGATACGCCCACACATGAGGATACCAAACACTAGGATTAAATGGTGAAACGAGACGTTTTTGGAAATAAAGGAATGGAATATATTGGGGTAGTTAACGTTGATTTTGAGGAATATGTATATTAAGTTGGTCTACATTAATAGGTTGTGCCGAGTCGATAGTTGCTGTGCTGTGATTTATGTTATCTTCTGCTAGTGATATTTGTGCGTTGATTGTGCGTTGATTGCTTGAGGTGAGTTTCATAGCCCCACTTTTATACACGTTTTAACTACGTTTTGAACTATTTGGGGTGAGAATCATGCTACTGTTTTTGGACCGTTAAAACTATTTGGATTTGCTTATATGCTGACTGAGTAGATAGATGTGCGATAGTTGTTGCCTTAGTCTAGGTTCTACCATGCCTAACTAAGAATAGACTTCTATCACGACCTAGCCCGGGGTTGGCAACTGTTCTAGAGGTTGCCACGACAGTGCTGGACTAGAGTCGCAGGGGCCCGAGTAAGTGATTATATGATCGGAGATCCGGGTAGGATCAGTGTGTGAAACGGTATTTACCTATCTAGGTGTTGCATAGCAAATCAACTCTTACAAGTCCACTATGATTTTGTTGAACTTAAACCTATGAACTCACCAGCGTAAGCTGACCTTTTAGCATGATTTCTCAGGTATTTGAGAGATGTTTGGATTACTTGATGTGTGGAAGCTTGGCATGGAGGCGTGGTTCAAGGATCATTTTCTGACTCTGATAAACAATGGGGACCTATTTTGTTAAACTATGTTTTGGGCCTAAAATTTATATCTTCGGATTAAATGTTTGAATATTTGATTTGGGATTGGTTTTAAATGGTTAAATAGTTATCTTTTATTTTACTTGTGTGCGATACCAATCCAAAAAGTAACTCCCCGAAAACATGATTAAGTCTTCCGCTGTACCGAGATTTGGGGGTGTTACAGATTGGTATCAGAGCCAGGTTATAGAGAACTAGGTATTTTATAAACCCTAAACTATAACCGCTTTTAAGAAAAATTGATCCTCGACCGACGCACGCCCGCTTGCCAAGCCGAAGCTTCTTATTTGATTATGGTATGAAATGCGATTTGAATTGTGAGATGATATGTTAGAGGATATTGTGAACTGATTATGAAAACGTTATGATTTAGAGAGTTGAGATATGATTATTGGTTTTGGAAATGAGATATGATTACTGGTTTTGGAAACGAGATATGATTATTGGTTTTGGAAAATGAGATGTGATTATCGAAATATTACGGAAATTGATTTGAGTAAACGGTATATTACGATTTTGGAATTTGAACTCGATTGTTTTGATATGTGATAGAACGAAACTTATGTGTGTTATTTAAAGGCATGTTTTAAGTAATGCGGTACCTACACTTTTAAAGCTTACATTATGTGATATGTGTTTTGGTTAAGCTGTTGCGCTTATTAAAAACTAGTTGTTTCGAACACTTATACCTACCCTATGCCGTTGTCACAGACTATGCCTTCACTATCTTTTGATGTGTCTGAGGAAGTCCTTGTTGTAGCTAGTTCGCCAGCATTGACTCTCATGACGGTTGCGCAGGGTGATTCTTATGAGATCGCCCGTCACTCTAGTTCATCATCAAATCGCCCTAGCTCGTCTAGGCAGCTCACTTTACATCAGGTTTTAGCGAGAGCACAGACTCCTAGGCTTGCTTATAGCACTGCCCGCATGTCCGTGCGACCACCATCATCACCTATTCGTTTAGCAACATCACCATGTCTTAGGAGGCCTAGATCTCCTAGTGTACCACCTCAGGGTTTACCTACACAGAGACTCCGACTCATGGACTCTCCCCTTATGGATGAGGGCGAGGAGGAGCATGAGGTCGAGGAGGAGGATGAGATTGAGGAGCAGTATGTTGACGAGGATGAGGATCCTCAGGAGGAGGATGGCGAGGATATCCCAGAAGGGGGTACTCCTCCATTGTAGAGTCCTGCACATTCTCCTGGACCAGGTTCTCCTTTGCCTGAGCCTGAGTCCCCTGGACAGCCTTTAGACATCGATTCACCACCTTACTCACCTTATATAGGTAGCCCGTTAGGATCGGAGATACCGTCAGAGATTGCTTCAGAACCCGAGGCGTATGGTGAGACGGGTTTGACGTGGGAGAGGATTACCTCTCAGGGTACTAGACTTAGTCAGTTGACGGAGCGTTTGGTTGGAGTGTCTAGAGCTATTATTGAGGATCTTAGAGCTGATATGGGTACTGTAGTCAGGAGGACTAGGGTTTTTCATGATGGTATGTCGGAGCTCCAGGAGCAGGTTGGGGACCTGCTTAGAGGGTTCACGACAGCACGTGATGCTGATAGAGCGATTTGGCGTAGGATTGGTGAGTTAGAGAGAGAGGTCACAGAGCTTAAGAGCGATCGCGACGCTCGACGTGTTGAGTTAGCCTCTTTGTGGAGAGAGGTTGACGATGTTAGGAGATCAGTGAGTGATATTCGTAGACGTGGCTAGACATTATTAGATTCATGGTTCGGTACCGTCTTGAAACTAAGTAGTACTTGGTTCGAGACGTAGGATTATCCTAGTTGTTTATATTTATCGTTGTTAGGATCGTTTTCGATTTCTTCGAATCCTTCTGTATATTCTCACTTGTGAAACCTACGAGTTAAGGTTATTTGAACGTGCATCCTTAGCTATGATGCGGTATTTGATTGTTTCGCTTTGGTATAGCGTTATCTTTGTTAGCCTTGAGTATGTATTCAGGCGTTAGGTAGTGACCCTTGGAACCCAACTCTCTTTTAGGGCGTGAATTGTGAACTTATGAAACTGTTCTTCTTGCCCCCAGAATGGTGGCAACAAGACGAAACTTGATTAGGAACAACCGAGCAGCTTCTGCTGCTGTTGTTGCCCCTGGTCATCGCGGTCGTCGTCCGACCCCGACTGCACCACATGTTGAGAACCCGAACATTGATAACCCAGCTGTAGGGAACCTGAATGTGGATGACCGTGCTGAGAATGGTCCTGTTCCACAAAACCCTCCACCTGTGAACCCAACCCACATTGACCAACTAGTGTCGCAGCGTGTCGTTGAACTGCTAGCTGATTCGCGCAAAACCGTCAAGTTTTCTCACGCGAGCTGATCACTTGTGAATGATCAGCCGTAAGGAACTTAAAACAGCTCACACACGAATGCAATGAAGTCCAGGAGAGTATAATGTTTCCCCAGGTCGTTATGTCCCAACGAGCCGTGCGAGAATAGTCAAACGTTTAGTGATCGAGAAGATTTGAATGGGTACAGAGATTTGATTTATGATTATAACTACAGAAATAGCCAACAAATTACAACGGCTTAAATGCAAATTAAAGGAAATCTAAAAAGATAAAATCTATTAAATAAACGCTATCACTATTATTAAAATGATGTTTTTGTTCTTTTTGTTTTAATAAAACTTAATTAAAAACTACGTGACGTATAAACAAAAACGTGAAACTTACACAATATTAACCCTAAAAATATGAAAATGATATTTTTATAAACCTAATGATAAAAGAAAATTATTAGAAAAAGAAAATTAATTTTACAACTAATTATCTAATTATTATTAATTAAAAACTAATTTTAACTATTTAATAATTACCTAAAATACAAAAAATTAGGAAATTAAGCTAGAAAAATAAAATTAAGACTTAGAAAAGTCTAAAATATCAAAATAGACTTTTCAAAACTATTTTTGTATTTTTATGATTATTTTTCTATTTTCTAGGAATTTTAAACTATTTAAAACTAATTAAATTATTTAAAAATACAAATTTAACTAAGAAAAATATGGAAAAATACTTTTTTGGGTTTTTATATTTATCTTAACTTAATAAAAATGAAAAATTATTTTTTAGAACCTTTTTCTAATTTTTTATATTAAATGCTATTTAAAAATACTTAAAAACTAATTTAAATTAAGAAAAATAGCAAAACAACTTAGAAAAATCTGAAAATTTCAGGAAAAGTTTAAAACATTATTATGAAGCTAGGAAAATTAGAAAAAGAGGTGCTTATGTGGAGGATATAGAAACTGAAGAATAAGAGCTTATAGAAATAAGCTCTTGAATAAGCATATGCAGTCCAAAGGGCACCAAACTGCTATGGAAGCTATAATAAGCTAAAACAACCAAAATGCAACAAGAATTAACAAGCTAAAACCACTGATTACAAGCTGGCACAAATTTGATGAAATGAATAATAAGCTAAAACAGTTAACTGTGGGATACTTTGAGCTTATGTATAAGCTCACCAATAAGCTAATTGTGAAAATAAACTAATGGAACCTAAAGATGACCTGGGTGACTAACTAAAACCCAAAGCTCAGACTTGTACAAGCTCAAATGAGCTTGTAGCAAGCTTTGCAAATGTCCTGCACACACTCAGTTAATACTGAGTGTGTGCACAGGGCACACAAGTCACTTTTGCCAAGCTCATTAGGAGCTTAAAGAAAAATCCCAAAAATATGTAAAAATAGTAACAAGAAAATAGACCAAGAGAGGTTTCCAAATCAACAAGATTCTCATAAATTGGCCCATAAATGAATCAAGGAAAATTCCTTTCAGTTGAGCCAAAACTGAGTTTTCAGTATTTGACTTTTGATAAAAAACATGGACAGTTGACTTTCATGAACTTTGATTCCAATTTCTCAACTGAATATGATGTTTTTAGATAAAATGAAGCTATTTCAACCTTTGTTTATGAATTTGGAACACAAAACAAGAAGTTGATCTCTAAAAAATCCTAACAGTGAAGGATTAAGAACAGGTCAATTGAAATTTTGACTAAAGAGCTTTTGCAGGCACAAGTGGTGACTAAATTGAGCATGAAATGGCTACACACATATAAACCAACAGGGACCTACCCCTGCAATAACCTGTAAGACAGATGGTATAGCAATTCCAAACACCCCTTTATTGTAACTGTTATGAAGATTTAAAGAGTAAACCTCTGAACCAATAACTTTTACTGATTAAACTAAGTTCAACTAGCCTAAGTATAATAATTTAAACAAGTATTAGCAGTATATGACCACAGATACAGGTTTAAGCAAAACTGCAAATAAACTTGAAATATTGAAAAAGAGAGACTAACTCACATGAATCCAAATGATGTTACAGGCCAAACCAGACTCAAAACCAATCTAATCTATGCTAATCCAACCCATTTCAGTCACTGCAACAACCTTTTCACCACCCTTTCCATTCTTGACCAATCTGTTGACTTTTATTGACTTTGCATGAAATTTGCTTAAAACTGATTTGAGAGCTTATGAAAAGCTTTAACAAGCTTAATCAAACTTGAATGAACTAAATATAAGCTATTTGAATGCTTTAAGACCAGAATTGAGAATTCAATTTTCCAACAGTGGACTGCACTACATGAATTATACAAGAAACTTGAAATTGAGACTCAAAAGTGAATTATATTGATAAAGTGATCAAAGTTTAATACATTTAAAGCTTAATATTACATTTTAGATCAATAATTAAGTTAACTAAAAAAAACGACATACAAGAAATTTTTAAAAACTAACTACCCTGTTTTTCTTCTTCTTTCCTCCTTTTTATAGCTCCAATAGCTTCCACCTGTCCTTAAAAGTAAATCCCACCACCCTTGTTAGCCAATGGAAGAGCAGAGGTTTCTTTGGCCTTTATATGCATTTTGGCGGGAAAATGGGACATTTGACTTTAGGGCTCTGACTTGCAGCTAGGGGGGGGTGGCTAGGTATATGATGAGGGGGTGAGAGTTTTGAGGGGATAAGCTGATGGGAGGTGATGGGTGAAAGGATTTGCAGAGATGCACAGGGCAAGTGGAAGGGAAACCAAGCAAGGAGGGAAAGGGATATCTGTTTGACTGGGTGTTGACCAAGGGGTCAAAATAGGGAGGTCATAAGGGATATGGCAGGGGTCCAATTTGGTTTGTGACAAGTCCACTTGGTTTAAAGGATTAATATGACAAGGACCTTATTGCAATTTCTGAAAATGTGAGGACCATAACTGCCAATTCTGAAAAGTTGCTCCAAGGGTTGGAAGTGACAATCTCAAAAAGTATAAGGACCAATTTTGCCATTTTGCAATTTTCCAGGGGCCTGTTTTGCCAATTTTCAAACTTGGAGGACCATTTTTGTAATTTTCTCAAACTTTTGATATTTTTCACCAAAGGACTATGATTTAAAAAGGACCTTTGATGACTTTTCTTTTGAAATTTTGACTCAGGGACTATTTTTGACAATTTTAGAAACTTGGGGGACTGAAACTGCCAATTATGCAACTTTTGCTCATTTTTCATCAGATTTTAAACATTTTGCATCTGAAACATATAAAATGACATTTTGGAATATTTTCAGTATTTTGATGCATTTCTGAGCATTTTTAGACGTTTTGCAGTTCAGATTTGACTAAAAATGATGAGTATTTACACACTCATCAATCCCCCACACTAAACTATTGCTAGTCCCTAGCAATGTTTTGAGAAAAATTAATGGATTTCATCTCTTTACCAAAAGCCATTACTTCTGGAGTAGCCAAATGTTTCAGTTCAAGTAAGAACCATGGTACACTGATAACCATATGATTTTGAGCAAATCACCAGCTTTCAACGGATTTGATTTGTCTTTACCAGAAGCCGTTTGCTCTGGACTAGCTAACTCTTAGATAAATTATCAATATTATCTTTGGTGAGCTGATTACCAATTATGGTTTTTCCACTGCCTTTACCACAAGCCATAAACTTGCGGGCTAGCCAACTCTTCACTTTTAAGGATATGGTGAGCTGAATACCATACAATTTTGGGCAAATTGCAAGCCGTCAACGGATTTGAGATATCTTTACCAAGAGCCGTTTGCTCCTGGATTAGCCAATCCTTATGTGGGTTAGACATGGTGGACTGATTACCATTTGTTGTGTTTAGTACATAGTACTTCCACTAAAAAAAATTTTAAATTTGGCCATTTTGGGGGAAAAAGGGACTAAAAGGGTGCATTTTAAGATCAAATTCGCCAGAATTTCCCCCCCCACACTTAGAAATGAATATTGTCCTCAATATTCAAAGTACCGGCTGTAATGCCGAAACTTAGAACGTAAAAAGATAACATTACTAGCTAAGTGTGGAAACACAACAATTATTCTCTTTTTTAGTATTTACAATTTTCATTCATTTTTTTTTTTTTTTTTTTTTTATTTTTTTTTTTTTTTAGATCTATATACAACATGTGGGGCATCTCCCCCACACTAGGGTGGTACACACGGGTGAAAACCCATGTTTAAGCTACTGTTTTTTATTACCGAGTCGCTAGCTTGACTCGACCCCGAATTAATTTGTTCATGGGGAAGTAAGTGGAAGAGACAATCTCCATCGGACTTTCATTCAAGATGTTTCGATAAACATTGAAGTACGTGAAAGTTCCACACCGATGAGATACAGACAGACCCGGCTCACAAATGGTGCATGGAAATGCCTGGGTCAAAGATAATGTCTTCATTCCCGAAGGAGTGAAGAAGAGAGGAAGTCACATCATAAGTGAGGAATGGAAGGAAGATGTTTATGACAATTAGGATCCATTCGTCATCCTCAAATGTAGACATATCGGGAGGAAGGGTGAAGGTAGTATCATCAATAAGCAAACTCTTATGATAGAGTACACCTTCCTCCGAGCCAATATCATCCTCAAGATCAAAATAGAAATGATCATATTCCGGAGGAGATATGTCATGAGAGAGTTCACCGGAGAACTCTTCATGAAGAGAATCATTGGAGAAAGCCTCAAGTTCAGGAGATGTTTCGGGCTTGTCCAATGTAGAGTCACTATCCACAACGGGGATAGGAGATGAAGCTGACTTAGCACAGAATGATTCGATCTTAGAAACGAGGAGATTTATATTGAACAATTGTTCACGAAGTATCTCGTCCTCAATTTCCAGATCATCAGAATTTCTCACTTCTTCTAAGCAAACTAGCTCAGAAGGTAGCTCCTCGACATAATCGATGTCTCCATAGGATAAAGAATCGTCAAATGAGATACAATCGTTGTCAGAATCGGAGAACATCTCGACATGATCATATGGAATGTCAAGAGGAGGAGAAGAATCACCATTAAGAGGCTCATCACACATACTACCGGAGATAACCTCGAACTCACTTGGGATTGGAACAAGGCTCTCAACACTAGACGATTCCATTTCTGGAATAGTGCTAAGAGGCTCGTCCCCCATTATAAGAGAGTCAATGGGAGCTACGGGTGTGATTTCAGTTGACAAGCTCTCATAATATTCCTTCATTTGAATGGAATCCTCATCATCATCGAAAATGAAAGTCTTGCGATATTGGGCTGGTGTAGCATTATAAACCTCGTCATCGGTAGCTTGACAATCGTAAAAAGGATGGGGACCACCACAAATATCACATCTTTCGATAACGGAATCAACGGGCTCTGATTTTTGCTTCATGCATCGAATATCATCGGTAAGCTCAGCCATCTCAATCGGTTTGTTTCTTGATGTCGGAACTTTCGATTTGTTATCGATGATAATCAATATATCCCTCGGGGTACGATACAAGATATTGCCACCGGCGGCTGTATTGAGTGAATCTTGATCGGGTTGCATTAAAGCATTGTAGAATATATCGATCTGGAGTAATTCCGAGAAACCATGATGTGGGCATTTCCATAGGAGATCTTTGAATCTTTCCCATGCCTCACCAAAACTTTCATCACAACGCTGTTGGAAATTCGTAATTTCGTTCTTAAGATTTATCGTTTTAGAATAAGGAAAGAAACGATTTACAAATTTTGAAACGAGATCCTCCCAAGTAGTGATCGATCGAGGGGGTTCTTTATCGAGCCAATTCCGAGCTACCCCCTTGAGAGAAAATGAGAATAGCATCAACTTAATTGTGTCATGAGGAACATCCTTATATTTGACAGTCGAAATTAACTTATCAAACCATCGGATGTGAGCATAGGGATCGTTCCTTTCGAAACCATAGAATGGATTTGACATAATTAGTTGAATTAAACCGGTTTGTATCTCGAAATTTTTGGAAGGAATCTCCGGTACAACGATAGCATCTTCGTAACCCTCGGCGGGTACTTGGAGCATTTCTAACATCGTACGCATGTCCGCCATTAGAATTAAACATATAGAGGGATAAGAGGAGAATCAAATGGTTGAGAGGATACGAAGAATAGAATTAAACGGCAAAAGAGGGTAAGAGAAATAGAATCAACGAATAAGAGGAATGAGAAGAATATTTTTGTGTTTTTTGGATAAGAAAATATAAACATATACAGATGGATGGTATGAACAAAGAGTGAATATCCAAATCACTAATCTGCTAGACGTAAGATTATCAGCACAGCTCCCCGGCAGCGGCGCCAAAATTTGATTCGCGCAAAACCGTCAAGTTTTCTCACGCGAGCTGATCACTTGTGAATGATCAGCCGTAAGGAACTTAAAACAGCTCACACACGAATGCAATGAAGTCCAGGAGAGTATAATGTTTCCCCAGGTCGTTATGTCCCAACGAGCCGTGCGAGAATAGTCAAACGTTTAGTGATCGAGAAGATTTGAATGGGTACAGAGATTTGATTTATGATTATAACTACAGAAATAGCCAACAAATTACAACGGCTTAAATGCAAATTAAAGGAAATCTAAAAAGATAAAATCTATTAAATAAACGCTATCACTATTATTAAAATGATGTTTTTGTTCTTTTTGTTTTAATAAAACTTAATTAAAAACTACGTGACGTATAAACAAAAACGTGAAACTTACACAATATTAACCCTAAAAATATGAAAATGATATTTTTATAAACCTAATGATAAAAGAAAATTATTAGAAAAAGAAAATTAATTTTACAACTAATTATCTAATTATTATTAATTAAAAACTAATTTTAACTATTTAATAATTACCTAAAATACAAAAAATTAGGAAATTAAGCTAGAAAAATAAAATTAAGACTTAGAAAAGTCTAAAATATCAAAATAGACTTTTCAAAACTATTTTTATTTTTATGATTATTTTTCTATTTTCTAGGAATTTTAAACTATTTAAAACTAATTAAATTATTTAAAAATACAAATTTAACTAAGAAAAATATGGAAAAATACTTTTTTGGGTTTTTATATTTATCTTAACTTAATAAAAATGAAAAATTATTTTTTAGAACCTTTTTCTAATTTTTTATATTAAATGCTATTTAAAAATACTTAAAAACTAATTTAAATTAAGAAAAATAGCAAAACAACTTAGAAAAATCTGAAAATTTCAGGAAAAGTTTAAAACATTATTATGAAGCTAGGAAAATTAGAAAAAGAGGTGCTTATGTGGAGGATATAGAAACTGAAGAATAAGAGCTTATAGAAATAAGCTCTTGAATAAGCATATGCAGTCCAAAGGGCACCAAACTGCTATGGAAGCTATAATAAGCTAAAACAACCAAAATGCAACAAGAATTAACAAGCTAAAACCACTGATTACAAGCTGGCACAGATTTGATGAAATGAATAATAAGCTAAAACAGTTAACTGTGGGATACTTTGAGCTTATGTATAAGCTCACCAATAAGCTAATTGTGAAAATAAACTAATGGAACCTAAAGATGACCTGGGTGACTAACTAAAACCCAAAGCTCAGACTTGTACAAGCTCAAATGAGCTTGTAGCAAGCTTTGCAAATGTCCTGCACACACTCAGTTAATACTGAGTGTGTGCACAGGGCACACAAGTCACTTTTGCCAAGCTCATTAGGAGCTTAAAGAAAAATCCCAAAAATATGTAAAAATAGTAACAAGAAAATAGACCAAGAGAGGTTTCCAAATCAACAAGATTCTCATAAATTGGCCCATAAATGAATCAAGGAAAATTCCTTTCAGTTGAGCCAAAACTGAGTTTTCAGTATTTGACTTTTGATAAAAAACATGGACAGTTGACTTTCATGAACTTTGATTCCAATTTCTCAACTGAATATGATGTTTTTAGATAAAATGAAGCTATTTCAACCTTTGTTTATGAATTTGGAACACAAAACAAGAAGTTGATCTCTAAAAAATCCTAACAGTGAAGGATTAAGAACAGGTCAATTGAAATTTTGACTAAAGAGCTTTTGCAGGCACAAGTGGTGACTAAATTGAGCATGAAATGGCTACACACATATAAACCAACAGGGACCTACCCCTGCAATAACCTGTAAGACAGATGGTATAGCAATTCCAAACACCCCTTTATTGTAACTGTTATGAAGATTTAAAGAGTAAACCTCTGAACCAATAACTTTTACTGATTAAACTAAGTTCAACTAGCCTAAGTATAATAATTTAAACAAGTATTAGCAGTATATGACCACAGATACAGGTTTAAGCAAAACTGCAAATAAACTTGAAATATTGAAAAAGAGAGACTAACTCACATGAATCCAAATGATGTTACAGGCCAAACCAGACTCAAAACCAATCTAATCTATGCTAATCCAACCCATTTCAGTCACTGCAACAACCTTTTCACCACCCTTTCCATTCTTGACCAATCTGTTGACTTTTATTGACTTTGCATGAAATTTGCTTAAAACTGATTTGAGAGCTTATGAAAAGCTTTAACAAGCTTAATCAAACTTGAATGAACTAAATATAAGCTATTTGAATGCTTTAAGACCAGAATTGAGAATTCAATTTTCCAACAGTGGACTGCACTACATGAATTATACAAGAAACTTGAAATTGAGACTCAAAAGTGAATTATATTGATAAAGTGATCAAAGTTTAATACATTTAAAGCTTAATATTACATTTTAGATCAATAATTAAGTTAACTAAAAAAAAAAACGACATACAAGAAATTTTTAAAAACTAACTACCCTGTTTTTCTTCTTCTTTCCTCCTTTTTATAGCTCCAATAGCTTCCACCTGTCCTTAAAAGTAAATCCCACCACCCTTGTTAGCCAATGGAAGAGCAGAGGTTTCTTTGGCCTTTATATGCATTTTGGCGGGAAAATGGGACATTTGACTTTAGGGCTCTGACTTGCAGCTAGGGGGGGGTGGCTAGGTATATGATGAGGGGGTGAGAGTTTTGAGGGGATAAGCTGATGGGAGGTGATGGGTGAAAGGATTTGCAGAGATGCACAGGGCAAGTGGAAGGGAAACCAAGCAAGGAGGGAAAGGGATATCTGTTTGACTGGGTGTTGACCAAGGGGTCAAAATAGGGAGGTCATAAGGGATATGGCAGGGGTCCAATTTGGTTTGTGACAAGTCCACTTGGTTTAAAGGATTAATATGACAAGGACCTTATTGCAATTTCTGAAAATGTGAGGACCATAACTGCCAATTCTGAAAAGTTGCTCCAAGGGTTGGAAGTGGCAATCTCAAAAAGTATAAGGACCAATTTTGCCATTTTGCAATTTTCCAGGGGCCTGTTTTGCCAATTTTCAAACTTGGAGGACCATTTTTGTAATTTTCTCAAACTTTTGATATTTTTCACCAAAGGACTATGATTTAAAAAGGACCTTTGATGACTTTTCTTTTGAAATTTTGACTCAGGGACTATTTTTGACAATTTTAGAAACTTGGGGGACTGAAACTGCCAATTATGCAACTTTTGCTCATTTTTCATCAGATTTTAAACATTTTGCATCTGAAACATATAAAATGACATTTTGGAATATTTTCAGTATTTTGATGCATTTCTGAGCATTTTTAGACGTTTTGCAGTTCAGATTTGACTAAAAATGATGAGTATTTACACACTCATCACTAGCTGAGGCTAATCTCTCTAACACTTCTAGTGGAACCCTAGTGCTGAATCGAATTCGAGGTTGTACCTATAAGGAGTTTCGATTCTGTGGTCCCATAGATTTTGGAGGAACTGACGGAGTAGTTTACCTGACTAGGTGGTTAGAGAAAACTGAATCTGTGTTTGCTGTGAGTAACTGTGATGAGGATTGTAAGGTTAAGTATGCAACCTTCACTTTGAAGGACGAGGCGTTAACCTGGTGGAATAACCACCACAGAGCCGTAGGAATTGATGTAGCCTATAGTATGTCTTGGACTCAATTTAAGGCTCTCCTGATTAAGACTTACTGCCCTAGGAATGAAATTAAGAAGTTAGAAAGTGAGTTCTGGAACCATAAGGTTAAGGGTACTGACATGGCAACTTACACTCGTCGTTTCCAAGAGCTATCCTTGCTTTGCCCTGAGATGGTTCGTACCGAAGAACTTAAGATTGAAAGGTATACTGATGGATTGCCTTTAGCTACTCGAAATGATGTCATCGCTGCAAAGTCAGTCAATTTGCATGAGGCAATTGCTGTGGCTCAGAGTCTGATGGACTCTTGTGTGTTAGAATTAGGAGATAAGTAACGATAAGAGGAAGAGGAATGAAGTTGTGAAAGGAAATGGCAAAACACGGCAAGAGACAGCCAGAGTGTTCGCCATAGGAAATGGAGATAAGAAAGGTTACGAAGGTAGTAAACCTGTGTGTGGTCGTTGTAACCGACACCACCATGGACCGTGCCCGATTGTGTGTAGGAAGTGCTCTAAGGTAGGACACATGGCCAAAGACTGTAGGTCCCGACCACTTGCTGCAGCTCAAACTGCACAAGGAGCGGACTGGAAGGCCACTGTCACCTGTTTTGGATGTGGAAAGAAGGGACACTTTAAGAATGAGTGCCGAGAGCCGTGGATGAGAGGAAATCCCAGTAATGTAGGAGGATTTGCTAACTGAGGTGTAGGAGGTAATGGCTTAAACCCTGTGAATTGTGAGGTTGTGGAAAACCATGGAAACAATGGTGTTAGGAATCAGCAGAGAGACATGGGAACAGCGCATGTTTACGCTATTGGGAAGGAAGCTGGTGAGAACCCTAACGTAGTTACGGGTACGTTCCTTCTCAATAATCGCTATGCTTCCATACTGTTGATACTGGTGCGGATATGAGTTTCGTATCCACCAACTTTATGCCATTACTAGGAATCTCCCAAAAACCTCTAGGGTTTAGTTACGATGTGGAATTAGCGAATGGGAATAGAGAGAAGATAGACACCGTAGTTCGAGGTTGTACCTTAAGTTTCCTAGACCGCCCGTTTAGTATAGATCTGTTGCCAGTTACCTTAGGAAGTTTTGACGTCATTATCGGAATGGATTGGTTATCGAAGAACGGTGCGCACATCATCTGTGATGAGAAGGTTGTGCATTTACCGTATGGCGGAAAAGTTCTGAGCATACAAGGAGATCGGAGCGACCGTGGAAGTCCTTCCCGGTTGGGCATCATCTCTTGTATTAAGGCTCAGAAGTACATCGATAGAGGAGGTTGTCTTTTCTTAGCTCGAATTTCTGAAAAGAAAAGCGAGGAGAAGAGTGAAAGAAACTTAATGATGTACCCGTTGTGAATTTCCGGATGTGTTTCCCGACGATCTGCCAGGGATTCCACCTGTTCGACAAGTGGAATTCCAAATAGAGTTGATACCCGGTGCGGCACCCGTAGCCCGGGCACCTTATCGACTTGCTCCAAGAGAATTGGAGGAACTGTCTAAACAGTTGGCTGAATTGTCAGAGAAGGGATTCATTCGACCAAGTTCGTCGCCGTGGGGAGTACCAGTGTTGTTTGTGAAGAAGAAGGATGGATCGTTTAGGATGTGTATTGATTATAGGGAATTGAATAAGTTGACCGTGAAGAACCGATATCCGTTACCTAGAATAGATGATCTATTCGACCAACTCCAAGGAGCTAGTGTGTTTTCTAAGATTGATTTACGATCTGGTTATCACCAACTTAGAGTTCGAGAACAGGATATACCTAAGACTGCGTTTAGGACTCGTTATGGACACTATGAATTCCAAGTGATGTCGTTTGGCTTAACCAACGCACCAGCGGTTTTCATGGATCTCATGAACCGAGTGTGTAAGCCATACCTAGATAAGTTTGTGATAGTATTCAGAGACGACATCTTGATATACTCTAAGAGTAGTGAGGAGCACGAAGAGCATTTGAGGCTCATTTTGGAATTGTTGAGAGAGGAGAAGCTGTATGCCAAATTCTCTAAGTGTGAATTTTGGATTCCGTCTGTACAATTCTTAGGTCATGTGATAGATAGTCGAGGTGTTCATGTTGACCCAGCTAAGATTAAGACCATTAAGGAATGGGCAGCTCCTAAGAACCCATCGAAAATCCGACAGTTTCTAGGTTTAGCAGGCTATTATAGGAGATTCATTAAGGGATTTTCCAAGATAGCTAAACCGCTGACCAAACTAACCAAGAAGGATGTTAAGTATGAATGGGGAGAAAAGGAAGAAGAAGAATTCCAACTTCTGAAGGGGAAGTTGTGTAGTGCTCCCATCCTAGCTTTGCCTGAAGGAAGCAAAGACTTTGTCGTGTACTGCGACGCTTCGCATAAAGGCTTAGGTGCTGTTTTGATGCAACGTGAGAAGGTGATTGCTTACGCATCGCGACAACTTAAGAAGCATGAGAAAAACTACACCACCCATGACCTTGAGTTAGGTGCTGTAGTGTTTGCTCTTAGGATATGGAGACAATACTTGTATGGAACCAAATGTGTAGTATTTACCGACCATAAGAGTTTGAAGCATATCTTAGATCAGAAGGAACTGAACATGAGACAACGTCGTTGGTTAGAATTGCTTAGTGATTATGACTGTGAGATTCGTTATCATCTTGGTAAGGCTAACGTTGTGGCTGATGCCCTTAGTCGTAAGGAGGACATTCCACCCCTACTTGTTAGATCCTTAGGAATGATCATTGTTTCACCCTTACCATCCAAGATTTTAGCCGCCCAAGTAGAGGCATTGACGGAAGCGAACCGTCCTTATGAGAATCCTCATAGAATGGTAGAAAGTGAAAATGGCTTCTTGAAGCGTTCCGATGGAACATTATGCTTCAGAGACAGAAGCTGGATACCATTTTATGGTGGAATCCGTGAGTTGATTATGCATGAGTCGCATAAATCAAAATACTCTATTCATCCCGGAGCCGATAAGATGTATTAGGATCTTAAGAAATTATACTGGTGGCCCAATATGAAAGCCGAGATAGCTCAGTATGTTAGTAGGTGCCTGACTTGTTCAAAGGTTAAGGCCGAACATCAGAAACCATCAGGACTTTTAGTTCAACCTGAACTCCCAGAATGGAAATGGGAACGGATAACCATGGACTTTATCACTAAATTACCGAGAACAGTTAGCGGCAATGACGCTATCTGGGTAATAGTTGATCGCTTAACTAAGTCTGCTCACTTCTTAGCTATTAGTGAAACTGATAGTCTTGATAAGCTTGCTCAATTTTATCTTAAGGAGATAGTATCGCGTCATGGGGTACCGATATCTATCATTTCTGATAGGGATAGTCATTTTACATCCCACTTTTGGAAGTCTTTATAGACAGCTTTAGGAACGAATTTGGATATGAGTACTGCTTACCATCCACTGACCGATGGTCAAAGCGAGAGAACTATTCAGACTTTAGAGGATATGCTTAGAGGTGTTATTGATTTCGGCAAAGGCTGGGAGAGACACCTCCCTTTGGCCGAATTCTCTTACAACAATAGTTATCACTATAGTATTAAGGCCGCCCCATTTGAGGCGCTGTATGGCCGAAAATGTCGTTCTCCTGTTTGTTGGGCTGAAGTTGGCGAGAGTCAACTTACAGGTCCCGAACTTATCCTAGAGACTACTGAGAAAATAGTACATATTAGAAACCGGTTGCAAACCGCTCGTGATAGACAAAAGAGTTATGCCGATAAGAGGCGGAAACCTTTAGAATTTTAGGTTGGAGATCGTGTTATGTTGAAATTTTCTCCTTGGAAAGGAGTGATTTGTTTTGGAAAGCGTGGAAAACTCAATTCTCGTTATATTGGTCCCTTTCCAATCCTGGAAAGAATCGGACCGGTAGCATACCGCTTGGAGCTACCATCGGAACTGAGTAGTGTACACAATGTCTTTCATGTTAGTAATCTTAAGAGATGTCTTTCGGAGGAAAACATAGTTGTACCCTTAAGAGATATTCGTGTTGATGAGAAATTGAATTTTGTTGAGGAACCGATTGAGATTACGGATCGTGAGATTAAGAGGCTGAAGAATAGCCGTATTCCGATTGTTAAGGTTCGTTGGAACTCCTGGCATGGACCGGAGTTCACTTGGGAATGTGAGGACGTTTTCCGTAGGAAGTATCCTAAACTGTTTATGACACCAAGCAACTCGGAGTGAAACCCGGGACGGGTTTCTTCTGAGGCTGGGAGGCTGTGACAACTGGCAATTTAGGGAGTCTATTTTAGGTAACCGCATTACGTTAAATTAAACCGAGATTTTCCTTTAACACTATTTTATAAACCGTGACTTGATTTTATATCGTCGATTGGTTTTTACGGTTTATTTCATTATTAAATGAGTTATCGTATGCGTTTTAACTCTATTTGGTAGGCACTATTCGATTTGGCACTAGAAAAGCCTAAAACAAGAGTTATTGTAACTTTTAGATCGTAACTCGAAAATTGACAAACGAATAGTCAAAACTCGTGGAAAAATGTAAGTAACGATGTTGGAAAGTTAAATAAATGTCATGGGACACTCGGGGGACAATATGTGAGCTCGGGAATGGGTAAACGTGATAGATACGAAAAGTTTCAACCCGAACCCCCTCTTTTTCTTTATGGCCGGCGCCCCCCCCCCCTCCCCTCCCATTTTATTTATTTTCAAGTCCCTAGCTCAAGGATATAAATATCCCACCCAACCCTCATTTGAGACTTCCATTTCTCTCTCTAGAAAACACACCCAAGCTCTTTCTCTCACTACCTTCTCTCTAAAAACCCTAATTCACCACCACCACCACTTGGCCACCACTTTTTCCGGCCACCACCACCGGAATCCGGCGAGTGTCATCACACCTCCACCACCAAAAGATAGATCTCTTTCTCCTCTTTCCAACCATATATCATACACTCAATTTAGACTTCATTAACACCTCCAAATTCAAGAATTAAGATTCGAACTTTTAGGGTTTTCTAAATATTTCAAAGGGCTTTTGCAATTGGTGATTAGAGAAGGTAAATAGAACATGTTTTGAGGTTGTTTGAATGATATAAACCCACGAATTTCAAATTAGGGTTTCGACCTAATTATTAATTTTGGGGCTTTTGGGTGGAACATGAAATTAAAGCTAATTAGTGATGAAATAAACAAGTAATTTGTGTTTGGTACATGTGTGCTGCATTAATTTAATGGGTTTTGCATTTTAGGGTTTAGTTGCATGTTCTTGGTTGATGATAGCTGATGGGTTTTATGTTTAGATAGTGTTTGAAGCTTGAATGATTGGATTTGAGTGTTGTAGATTGGATTTGGTGATGTTTGGTTGTGACATATGGGGTGTACGCACCAAGAAGCCCACGATGGGGTCTTGGTTGGTTTCGTACGTGGCCTATGTTGGTCATGGGTTTGAGTCGGATTGATTTGGTAGCTTATTGATTGGTTTAGTTGAGGTTTGGACGAGACGCGTGGAGCCGAAAAGCTTTAGAAGCTTGTTTGGTTCACGTGGTCTTGACCGCGACCGTGTCATGACCAGTAGGGTCATAACATTGGTTTCGAGTATAATTGGTTGATTGATTAGTTGGCGAGATTGTTTTAAGTTAGTTTGGGATTGAATTGCGACGTTATGACTTTTAATTATGGACTTGATATATATATTGTTGACTTTGAGCTACGTCGGCGTCACTTTGACTTTTTAGTCAATAGTTGACTCCGACAAAGCCGTAACATGGACTTTAGTATAATTTGGACGATTGATTGATTAAAAGCCGATAAGTTATGACTCGTGCTTGTGGACTCGAAACGAATAACGTTATGAGATTTATAATGGGATTTGACGAAATATATATTATATATGAAAATGATAATAAAACTATGAAATGTAAATAATAATGGGCTTTTGTACCAAAAATATCAATAGCAAGATTTATCTTGTTATTTACTAGTTTTAAATGAAACTAACGACTAAATTGGAAAGGTTTTGTAATAAATAAATAATTAACGTTTCGAGTACATGCTTATCAATAAATGTCAATAGTGGACATTTAATAGTGGATAAGTAATTATTTATTTGCGTTATGTGTGCATGGGTTGCGGATAACCTAGCATTAATATTGTTGATCCACGTGGGTAGCGGACTTATTAGGTTGACGAATCTAATAAGAGCCTGCTAGATGCGTTGGGTAACCTTATTAATGGGCGACTTATCCTTATGACTCTTTAAGGATACGATTGATTTATGGGATAATAAGCGACACGAGTAAATAAATGAGTTTATCGAGTTGACGAATTCGATAAGGTCTACTATTTATTCCGAAACTTATTGAACTATGGAGCTTATCGTTTAAAGGTCTCATTGTGTCGCATTGAGTTATACATTGGTTGTTTGAGAGCATTCATGGCATCATATTGAGTCGATACACCCACACATGAGGATACCAAACACTAGGATTAAATGGTGAAACGAGACGTTTTTGGAAATAAAGGAATGGAATATATTGGGGTAGTTAACGTTGATTTTGAGGAATATGTATATTAAGTTGGTCTACATTAATAGGTTGTGCCGAGTCGATAGTTGCTGTGCTGTGATTTCTGTTATCTTCTGCTAGTGATATTTGTGCGTTGATTGCTTGAGGTGAGTTTCATAGCCCCACTTTTATACACGTTTTAACTACGTTTTGACCTATTTTGGGGTGAGAATCATGATACTGTTTTTGGACCGTTAAAACTATTTGGATTTACTTATATGCTGACTGAGTAGATAGATGTGCGATAGTTGTTGCCTTAGTCTAGGTTCTACCGTGCCTAACTAAGAATAGACTTCTAATACGACCTAGCCCGGGGTTGGCAACTGTTCTAGAGGTTGCCACGACAGTGCTGGACTAGAGTTGCAGGGGCCCGAGTAAGTGATTATATGATCGGAGATCCGGGTAGGATCAGTGTGTGAAACGGTATTTACCTATCTAGGTCTTGCATAGCAAATCAACTCTTACAGGTCCACTATGATTTTGTTGAACTTAAACCTATGAACTCACCAGCGTAAGCTGACCTTTTAGCATGATTTCTCAGGTATTTGAGAGATGTTTGGATTACTTGATGTGTGGAAGCTTGGCATGGAGGCGTGGTTCAAGGATCATTTTCTGACTCTGATAAACAATGGGGACCTATTTTGTTAAACTATGTTTTAGGCCTAAAATTTATATCTTCGGATTAAATGTTTGAATATTTGATTTGGGATTGGTTTTAAATGGTTAAATGGTTATCTTTTATTTTACTTGTGTGCGACACCAATCCAAAAAGTAACGCCCCGAAAACTTGATTAAGTCTTCCGCTGTACCGAGATTTGGGGGTGTTACAGCATCCGAAGATGTCTTGGCATTCGAGGTTTTAACATTTCCTTTGAGATGTTGATATTTTAATTGCAAAGCAAGATATTCAACTTCCAATTTAGAAAATTGTCTGACCATGTTATCATGATCATCCCTTTCAATTTTATCATACAATTTTGAATTCGTTGTTTCAAGCTCAATGACCCGATCATGGGAGACTTTTAAAGAAACAGATAATTCATGAAGTTGAGATGCATTAATAGAATAATTCATGACAGTGTAAAACATATCTTGAGCAATGCATCTAGAAATCAAATTATCATTTAGGATGTGAAGATTCTTCCTCTCAATCTCATTACCTTTGAGCTCACATTCTCTAACTTCTTTTTCCATTTCATTAAACATTCTTTTCATATCTTTAACCTCAGTATCTATGGCCTTTTGGAGAGATTCAAATTGTTCTTTTAGTTGTTTAAAGAAAGGCATGACCTCAGTTAAGTAACATTCTTTTGTTTTCTCAAAACCCCTTTCCCCTTCAGTAATTCCCGTTGGAGTGATTCTCTTCTAACACGTTTTCTCAAAGTCAACAAATAGTTGGTAAATTACATATAAGCTAACTAAGGTTTTGCTTTGGGTGGGAAGAGTTCTAGGCACTAAATGCATAGGTGTATTTGGGGGATATACAGTGGCTGGAGGCAATTTCCTACCAGGGGGATTCTTCTTAATAAGGTTATCAGCTTTTTGATTATCGATATCTTTCTTCCAGAACACTTGCTCAGGGGTCAATTGGGTCTGAGGTCTAAACTTATTGAAGGCAACCCAGTTTTCCTTGGCATAATTTGGAATTTTAAATGTGATATTATACGCTACGCACCAAGGATTTGTTAGTTTCTTATCCAATATTTTCTTAGAGGCATCCTCTAATTCTCTATCCTCTTCAGTGTGCTCTACACATGTAGGTTTTTGTCTAGGTTTAAGGATCTAATTTCCATCATAGATTACCTTTTGAGCAGCTTTTTCTTTCTTACCAACCTCAGGATTGGGTTCCTCTACAAGATTAGTATTGGGCTCATCACTTAACACTCTATGCTTATTGATCAAGTGAGCAGTCTGAATGGTGTTCCCTTGTACGTACAACTTGTTTTCAAGTTTGTTTTTTAAAGTTTTTAGGTTGGAAAAATAATTTAAAAGTTTTGATTCCTTAGCATTAAATTCATGTTTAAGCACTTTTACATTTTCTTCAAGTTCTTGCTTTTGCTTAAAGGTTTTATTAAGCTTTTCTTGTAAGGAATTTAACTCTTGTTTTAAAATTTATTCCCTAAAATTACTTTTTCTAATAAGTGTACGTATTTGGTTATCCATCTCCTGCTCAGGGGTAGTCAATTCAAACTTAGCACGTTGTTCATATATAGCAACTTGTTCCTTATAAGCATTTAATTCAGAGGTTATGGAATCATCAGGAGCACATTCAGTGTATTCATCAAAAATATAATCATCATTGACTGCAGAAGATGCATCACTTGGTACAATTTTACTTTTATCTTGTAAGATATTGGATTTCACATACACATCAAACCATAACACAAAGTAGGCGTACAAGAGGTTTTAGAGAGAGAAAGTTAGAGGTTTAGGGAACTTTAGTGAGAGAAAGGAAAATATTTTTATGAGCTCCAACTCTCTACCTTGCAAGGTAGAGAGTATTTATAGTCTTACAATAAAACGCCACACGACGGGCTGTGGATCAGGCATACAGTGGGTAAAGACCCGTCCGTCCTCCACGGTGTTAGTTAACTAAATACTACTTAGCTTAAAATAACTACGACTACGAGCTTTCTAACGATTACATATACTTGAGGTGACCGACTCTTTAATAACTGGAATTTCTAATTCCTAACAATCTCCCGCTAAGGGAGGTCACCTCAAACATAGACTAAACTTACATTGAATACAAACAGATATTACATTAACAATTATTCTTGCATTCTTGATGTAGTACATTGCTCCGAAGCTCGTAGTCATTGATTCTTCTCATTGCATGTTTGGTTAATCCAAGTGGAGGTCTTTTACTTATCCACGTGATAATAATTTTGAGCCAGCTTTTGAGATCATCAGCTAACAAAAATCTCTGAGACATCTATTGTGGTGTTGGTATTATGTGATGTTGTGACTTTCGGACTGACATGCTCACATTCTGGATCATGATATCTTCTCATCAGAGTAGCGGAAGCTTTCGTTGATTCATGATATTGGCAGCAGCATAGCAGAAGCATGGAGTGAAAATATCAGAGACATTGATGCACTTATCATGATTTCTTGAGAAATGAATGTATTGTGTGAGCATGCGGCTATGGATTGACCGCTTCATTCTGATCAGCTGCAAACGTCGGGTGTACCTGCATACAACAGTTAGCAATAACTCGCACGAAAGTGTCTTTGATCACTTTCGTTGAATTGAGGTACACGGCCCACGGTTCCCCGTTGATCAGTACAAGTACTGCCTGTGATCAGGTATAATTCCGAAGAATTTCCTTGACAGGGTTTCGCAGCTGCTCTAGCTGTTCTCAAACCGGAACGTCTCAAAGAAGACAACACGGAGTAAGTGAACCAGCGAATAGAAATTCACTGATTGATGAAAAGATATTTGAAAAACAATCGTGTATTGCTCAATAGAAATTGTTTTTGCAATACAACGAAGGTTTTAATGAACACCAATTATCAATCATAAAACACCTTTTGATTTGAAATATCCGTACACGGTCGATTTGCTAAAGAAAAGAGTTTTTAAGCATAACGACCGGTTTTTCAAAGGTATCCGTCAATCCATAACCTGAACCAGGATTGATTCAAAAGATTGAATCTCCCCGTTGTTACTGTTCAGTTGTCACATGGTTGATCTATAGTTTAGATCTCACATGCCACCCACCAGGAGCTTGTTAGATGTTGGCTCCAGAAGGCTTTCCATCTTCATTGTGAATATGTTAGCATATCACTCAGATGTTCTGGCAATACCACAAGGATAATGCGTAGGACTCAAGATATAATCTCTCTTTCCACATTGTGTGAAATAGAGAGTCTTCATTGAAAGTGTCCTAATGAGATTTATAGATGATCTCGTGGCTCTAGACTCAATTTGTGCATATTTGGTTCCTGTGCCGGAGACTAGGGAGAGGGTCTCCTTCTTCAATATCAACAATCTCTAAGAGAAAGTCAATAGGTTATGTAGGTTCCCCGTGAGAATGAAACAAGCCCTTTTAAGAGGAACTTGAGTGGTTTGGGAAGTTGTAGTGCAGAGCGTCACTGGGTCCATGACGTCTTGTCTTCAATACCGATGTTACCATCAGTAGCATATGAATTATACCCGGTTTCTGCCCTATGGTTGAATAAATGGAGGGCTATTTCTTTTCACCCTTTTCTCATTCAATTCCTTTTCATTCTAGAACCTTGTTGGGTTTATTCCAGTACTAGCTCTGTCTCAGTCCGCACTCTTCCCATATCTCATTTTTCTCCTTTTCTCATCATACCTAAGGACTTCTACACTAACTAGTGGATTGTCCCTGGGTAGATCCCTCCGGTTCTGGCGGATCATGGGAACAAATACCTAACCTTATCATCCTTATATCACCGTACATAAAGTAAATTTGGTCGGTTTATTTGGTATTGTTCATCTGCCTTTTGAACTAATTGAAAGCCATTTGAAAATCAATCTAGATACTTGTGATATTATCAAAGCATTTTGTACCTGAATTGTTTTTGATATTTTTAGAACAAGTGCTCCCCCTCAACATGTGCATCAAATGTTTGAAATCGTTTTGCACACGGAGGCAAGAGAAAGAATTAACTTCTTTGATTACCATTTTCTAAAAGATATCAACATCACTTCCCTGATCAAAACAAGTAGATAAAGCATTTTTAGGGAAGGATGAGGTTTTCATAAGCTTGCTCCCCCTCAATATGTGCATAGATATTTGAAAATGTTTTGCACATATTAGGAAAAGACTGCACATTGAGATAAGTTGATCACGTTTTAAATATTTGTGGTTTAAGATAGATGCTCCCCCTCAACATGTGCATGGAAAATTTGAAATCGTTTGGCACATGTGGGAAGGAGAGCTCGTACAACCTTATAACACCATTTACCAAATTATCAGTTTAAATCCAATTTAAATCACAAATTCTCCCCCGATCACAATTATTAAATCCTTTGAGATTTGTGATCTCTTGTAGATTTAAATTGATTTTGAAAGCTTTTTAAGGAGAATTGTGATTTGATTTTCAAAGCGTTTTAACTGATAAGGATCGGATTTTAAGACTTTAAACTCCATTGATTAAATATGCATGAATATCTTTTGAAAACAATTGAATGACAAATAACTTTTTTAATTTAATTGAAATCATTCTCCCCCTCAATCAATGACAAAGGTTGTTGATTGAGAGATAGATATTTTGACAAATAATTCGAGATGATTATAAAAAATAGAGTACTAGTTATTTTTCAAAGCAGTTAGTTTTCAGCAGATAAATGTTTTATAGAATCAGAGCATGGAATTTTGAAAACATGATAAAGTGTAGCTCTGTTCTTTCTTTAAAAAGCGGGTTACTGCCTGAGATGACAATAAACCATTTTTTTCTCTTTCTCCCAAAAATATTATTATTATTATTATTATTATTATTATTATTATTATTATTATTATTATTATTATTATTATTATTATTATTATTATTATTATTATTATTATTATTATTATTATTATTATTATTATTATTATTATTATTATTATTATTATTATTATTATTATCATTTTTATTATTATTATTATTATTATTATTATTATTATTATTATTATTATTATTATTATTATTATTATTATTATTATTATTATTTTTTTTTTTAAAATTCGAACAACATCTAAAGTCCCGTATCATTCTTTGAATGACAGCATCAAGACCGTAGATATAATCGAATCGAGAAAAACATGACAAAATGATTTTTTTTTGAGGATATTTCGAATTTTTCAAATTTTTATGGATTTTGAAAGTTTTATATTTTTCTATTTGATTTTTGAAGGTTTTATAATTCTGTATTTTGTTTTTCGAATAGATATATACAAGAGATAGATGAAAGAAACCTTTTACTCCTCTTCTTCCTCTTGAAGACGTTTGAGTGTTTCTGGTTGAAGGCTTTTAAGGCCAAGTCGTGGAAGAATAAACTCAAAACGTTCTCTAGGAAGAGCTTTGGTGAAGATGTCTGCTAACTGGTATTCAGTCCTCACAAAGTAAAGTTCCACCACACCGTTTTCCACTTGTTCCCTGATGAAATGATGTCGAATGTCGATGTGCTTTGCTCTTGAGTGTTGTACGTTGTTGCATGAGAGAGCAATAGAACTTTTATTATCACAGTACAGAGGGATTTTGTTAAATTCAAAGCCATAGTCAGATAGTTGGGATCTCATCCATAGGATTTGAGCACAACAAGATGACATGGCTATGTATTCTGCCTCTGTAGAGAAAATAGAAGTACTCATTTGCTTCTTTGAAGACCAGCTCACACGCTTATCACCTAAAAACTGAGCACCTCCAGACGTACTTCGACGAGTATCTTGACATCCTGCATGATCAGCATCTGCATAGGCTGTTAGTGACATACCGGTGTCCTTCGGGTACCAAAGTCCCATATTGATGGTTCCTTGGAGATACCGAAAGACCCGTTTAACCGCTTCAAGGTGATTTTTAGTAGGCTTAGCCTGGTATCTAGCACACATGCAAACAACGAACAAGATGTCTGGTCTACTAGCTGTGAGGTACATCAGGGATCCAATCATACTACGATATGTCGTTTGGTCTACCATGATCCCTGAGTGGTCCTCATCTAGTTTAGTACGTTCAATCATGGAAGTGTCAACAGGGTCACTAGAATCGAATCCAAATTTCTTTAAAATCTCATTTGCATATTTAGATTGATTTATGAAAATGCCTCCGGAACTTTGTGAAATTTGTAATCCCAAGAAAAATGACATTTGTCCCATCATTGACATTTGAAATTTAGAACCCATTTCATTTGAAAAACGGTCACACTCATTGGGGTCAGTCGAGGCAAAGATGATATCATCAACATAAATTTGAATGTGAATTAAATGTTTGCCTGACTTCCTGGTGAACAATTTTGGATCAACTGCTCCTTTGCTAAATCCGGTAGATAGAAGAAACTTTGATAGCGTATCATACCATGCCCTTGGAGCTTGCTTTAAACCGTAAAGAGCCTTCTTCAAACGATAAACGTGAGAAGGATGCTCTTGATTCACAAATCCTTCCGGTTGGCTGACGTAGACGACTTCTTTAAGATCTCCGTTCAGAAATGCCGTCTTTACATCCATCTGATAGACTACCATGTTCTTACTAGCAGCATTAGCCAAAAAGATTCTGATTGCCTCGATTCGAGCAACAGGAGCAAAAGATTCTTCAAAGTCAATACCCTCCTCTTGACGGTATCCTTTAGCAACTAATCGAGCCTTGTTCTTCAACACATCACCATGCTCATCAAGTTTCACTTTGAAGATCCATTTTAGAGCAATAATCATAGCACAATCTGGAGCAGGTACTAACTCCCATTCATCAAGTCGATCAAACTCATGAATTTCATCTTGCATAGCATTGAACCACCTGTCTTCATTCATGGCCGTTTTAACATCCTTTGGTTCGATCTTAGAGAGTACGGAGTTGAAGAAGCACCATAAGGCATCGGTTGCAAGTTGTTTCCGTGTGGATACTGGACGAGAGGGATTTCCAATGATGTTGTCTAAGGGATGATCGTGAGTCCATTTTCTAAGGTGTTCATGTTGAAGTTGTTGAGGGACTGAGGTAGCAGAGGCGATGTCTCCTGAAGAAGATGGTTCTGATGATGATTCAGGAGCAAATATGTTTTCAAATAGAGCATCTTCAGGAGTAGCAAAGGGATTAACTTCATCATTGATGCCAGAAACAGTTCCATGATGTACATTCGAAGATTGATGATTTGTTGATGAGACTGAGTTATCAGCAGCAGGTGCTTCTTGACTTAATGATATTGAGACTGAAGAATTGAATTCATTCTCAGGGATATGAGCAGCCTCTGTTGTGGGAATTGTCAGTTCAATAGCACTTGGCTCATAGAGTTCATCAAACATCGGATCAAACAATTTCTTCAAATCATCTTCAGTTGGAGGTACATATGGAATAGCTGGAGAGGAATTTGGTACAAGGGATGAACCGATGGGACTGTTTTGAAGTGCGGGTCCTGAACTTGATTGTCCAGGAGCCATTTGACCGGTCAGCTCATTAAACGTAACGTGAATTGTTTCCATGATATCTCGGGTTCTCTTATTGTAGATTCGGTAACCTTTTCTGTTTGGTGCATAGCCTATAAATACTCCAATGTCTGCTTTGGCTCTCAGTTTTCCTAAATCTTGACCATCATTAGTTGGATAACATAAAGCACCAAACACACGAAGGTATGATAGATCAGGTTTTCGATTGTGGACAAGTTCGTATGGAGTCTTTCCATGAGATGTGTGAATTAGAGATCTATTTTGAGTGTAACAAGCAGTGGCAATAGCTTCAGCCCATAGAAACATTGGAACCTTTGAGTAGATCAGCATTGTCCTTGCAGCTTCTACAAGAGTTCGGTTTCGTCTTTCAACTACACCGTTCTGTTGAGGAGTTCGAGGAACACTTCTTTGAGGACTGATTCCAACATTTTCATAAAATTCATTGAGTACTTTATTAACAAACTCAGTTCCATTGTCAGTTCGGACGATTCGAACTGTTTTGTTGAGTCTAATTTGAAGTTGTTTAATGAGTTTAATGATGACATCTGGAGTTTCGTCCTTTGTCCTCAAAAACTTAACCCAAGTGAATCGGGAGTAGTCATCAACCACTACTAACACATATCTCTTCCCATTAATAGTTTGCACTCTCATTGGACCGCACAGATCCATATGAAGGGTATGAAGAACTTCCATTACAGAGTTTGTGGGTTTTGGTTTGTGGGAATATTTCGTGCTTTTTCCCAATTGACAAGCTGAGAAAAGATGATCTTTTTCATATTTTAATCTAGGTAAGCCTCTGACTAGATCCTTTCTGGAAAGGTTGTTTATGGTACCAAAGTTCAAGTGATTGAGACGACGATGCCATAACCAAGACTTTGTTTTAGAAGCCTTTGACAGCAAGCAGATTGGAGAGGACTTCATCATGTCATCGATAGATATGGTGTATAGGTTTGAACCTCGGGTACCTCTTAACAATTCTACACCATCAAGTTCTCTAATGAAACAAGTATGTTTTCTGAAAGCTACTTCTAGATCGGAATCACAGAATTGACCAACATAGAACAAATTATGACCAAGACCTTCCACATAATATACCCTGGAAATTACACTTTTACCAACCACATAATCTCCATAACCCATAATAGCTCCAAAATGGTCGTTCCCAAATCTAACTGTCCCGATTAATTTACTCACGAAGTTCATGAGCCGCGACCGGTCGCTAGTCATATGCTTGGAACAGCCTGAGTCCAGGTACCACAGAACGATTTGAACGATCTGCAGTTGAACACAGATAAGAATGGATAACTGGATAATTGGGATCCCCATACAAGAATGGGTTCCATTTGGTTAGTAACAGTGATTGGAACACCCACATCAGGAATATAAACATTCATGTCAGAAATTGAGGCAATGGAATCATTATGAATAGATGCAGTACTAGTGTCCATATTTGCCCTATTCAAAGTATGTTCACTTCTTAAGGGAATAGTTCTACCAGTAGGCATCCATTTTCTAGTGGGCGTTGCCTGATTAACCTTATGGCTCACAGGTATCCATTGATAACCTATCTTACTAAATATTTTTCCTGTGGGTTTCCACTGTTTTCTAACTCTCTTTCGCCTTTGCCTTTTAGCCTTTTTAACATGATTGTTTTCAATAGTAATGTTAACTGGGGGTATGACAACATTAGACAAAACATTCACACCACATTCATGATTAGAAACAGAATTCAAGCAGACATCATTACAAGGAATGCAAATAGAATCAGAATTCGAATTAATTACAGTACGCCTATGGCTAATACTAGAATCAACACGATTCGTTTTGTTTGACTCAAGCTTAAAGTTCCTAGGTTGGTCTTCTACTCTCTTCCAATCCACATTCTTAGCTTGCGAGGTCCTATCATTCCTTGTATTGTCTTGACACTTTGAACTGCTCGCTTTAATGTCACTGATTACTCCTGTAGAGGGAATGGGAACATTAGTTGGTTTTGCTACTCTTTGCATCTCTTGTTTAGATGTTCTGGGATCTGAATTACATGCAGGCACACTAAGGTTCACTTTCTTAACACTAGAAGTGCTGGGATTTGTACTCCTAGAAGGCACACTAGAGTTCGCTTTCTTAGCATTAACAGATCTGGAATCTGAACTACTTAAAGGCACACTAAGGTTCACATTCAAAACATTGGGCATCGAATGAATATCATACTTGGCACTAGGCATCGAACATGGAATCAAAGGATTAACTCTCTCACCTAAGGACTTTGGGCATATTGTGATTAAGCATTCTAGAATTTCTTGAGATTGTTTGGCATATAAGCATGCATGCCCAATTGCATTGTCAAGTGGTTTCTCTAATTTATGCTCTTCAACAATCTCACATAGACATTCTAGACAATCTTTAAGGGATGAGAAATATGTTTGAATAGCAAGTTTGTTATTCCTGAGATGAGGGGGAACATATTTCACAGACAAAGCATATTTATTACAATAGTGAACCTTTGACACACCATTCTCCCCATTGGTCATTGGCATTTTCCCTTTTACCTGACTCTTCAGATTCTCAATTTCCTTTTGCAATGAAGCTATTTGTTCGTTATTTTTGTTACAAGTGACCTTTATTGATTCAAATAACTCATTGAAATGACGTTTAACCTTTTCATTTTCTTCTAGAAAACTTTTTTTTTCCTTTTGTAATGCATTTACTAAGTTTTGAAGATGAAACGTTTGAGAATTCTGAGAATCTAGAGGAGGAGGCATTTGGGAGCCTGTCATATTGTTCGTTTGACCCTTTAATTGAGAGATTTGGGTTTTCAATTTTCTGATCGTGTTGCAATGAGCTTGAATCTGTTCATCACGTTTGTTAATTTGAAAAACTACATCAAACTCTGGAGCATCTGAGGATGTCTTGATATTTGAAGTTTTGACATTTTCTTTAAGATGTTGATATTTTAGTTGTAAATTAAAATGATCAACTTCTAGTTTAAAAAAATGTTTAACCAAATTGTCGTGATCATCCAGTTCAATTTTCTCATTTAGTTTAGAATTAGTTTTTTCAAGCTCAAGGATACGATCATGGGAGACTTTCAGGGCAACAGTTAATTCATGAAATTGGGAAGCATTAATAGAACAATTTGTAGCAGTGAAAAACACATCTTGAGCAACACATTCAGTAATAAGAGTCTCATTTAATGTATGCAAGTTCTTCCTCTCAATCTCATTATATTTTAGGGCTCGCTCATAGTCACTAACCTCAACTATCATTGCATCAAACTCCTTTTCTATTTCTTTAATGTCTAAGTTCATTCCCTTTTTAAGACTTTCAAAATGATCTTTTAGCTGTTTAAAGAAAGGCATGACTTCAGTTAAATAACATTCTTTCGTTTGCTCAAAACCCCTTTCCCCTTCAGTTATGCCAGTGGGTGTGATCCTTTTCTTACAAGTTTTCTCAAAATCAACAAATAGTTGAAAAATAACATATTGACTGATTAAGGTCTTGCTTTTAGTGGCAATAGTCCTAGGAACTAAATGCATTGGTGTATTGGGAGGATACACAGTCGCTGAAGGCATTTTCCTAAAGGGGGGGTTCGTTACAACAAGATTCTCTGCCTTTTGCTTATCTAAATCCTTTTTCCAGAACACTTGTTCGGGTGTTAACAACGTCTGGGGCTTAAACATGTTCAAGGAAATCCAATTCTCCTTCTTGTAATCATGGGGTGTGATCTTTATTTTCTTCTCTTTACATTTAGGATCATCTAATTTCTTGTTCATCTTTTCCCTAGTGACTTCATCTGATTTCTTATCTTCCTCAGTGCACTCAACGCAACTAGGTTTCTGTCTAGGTTTAAGGATTTCATTGCCATCATAAAGAACCTTATGAGCATTTCTAGCCTTTTTAATGACCTCTGGATTTGGTTCCTCAACAAGGGGAATGCTATGCTTATCGCTTAAGACTCTATGCTTAGTGATTAAGTGAGCAGTCTGAATGGTATTTCCTTGTACGTACAACTTATTTTCAAGCTTGTTTTTCAAGGTTTTTAGATTAGAAAAATCATTCAAAAGTTTTGATTCCTTAGCACTGAATTCTTGCTTAAGCATTTTAACATTTTCTTGAAGTTCTTGTTTTTGCTTAGCAGTTTTAGAAAGCTTTTCTTGTAAGGAGTTTAACTCTTTTTTTAATACTTCTTCTCTAAACCTAATTTTTCTAATAGTTGTACGCATTTGGTCATCCATTTCCTGCTCACGGGTGGTCAACTCAAATTTTGCACGTTGTTCATAAATAGCAACACGTTCTTTATAGGCATTCAGTTCAGAGATGACAGAATCATCAGGGGCACATGCAGTGAATTCATCAAAAACATAATCATTGTTGACTGCAGATGATGCATCACTTGGTACAATCTCACTTTCACTTTGTTTCACATATTGATCATATGGGACAACCTTGATATTACCCATATTTTCAATATCTGACTCAATAATTACAGTTGATTGTACTTCGTTATGTATCTTTTGCTCATCAATTTCATCGTATAATTTTAATACCTCAGAAATGAGTTTGTCTTTGGATGGACCAGCTTGTGGAGATGAAGAGACTTTAGGAGAGACCATTGGAGAAATGCTAGCCATGAAGATGGTTTGTGCAGTGGGTTCTTCAGCAACATCAGAGTCATATGCATCACAATCAGCTACTTGAAAGGCATTCTGATGATTATGTCCTATCTCCTGAATTGGTTTCTCATCCACATCTGCATCATATGTCTTAGCATTTCCCTCAGCCAAGAACAACAACTCCTCTTCATCCAAAGCTGCACCATTATCCCGAGCTTGCACAAGCAACATCTTATCCCTGAAGTACTCTGCATTCTGAGGGCGTTTTGGTGATGTGCAGTTCCTTGCAATGTGTCCCTCACCACCACAATTGTAACATTTGATTGGCTTTGCTTGACCCTGATTTTCATTCCTTCCTCTATTCTGATTTGCAGCATAACCTCTACCAGCTCCACCTCTTGCTTGTTCGTACTGTCGTTCTTGAACTGGCTGCACCATAACCTTCCCATCTCTGACAGTGGCTTGATTATGTGGATTGGAAGCAGTTCTGAGATTGTTGTTGGTGTGTGGAAGAGAGTTCATGTTTTGACTAATCAGAAGAGCTAGTTGATTAATGAAGTTTCCCACGTGTGCATCAGCATCAGCTTGTTTGAACATAGGATCATGAATGAGTTTGTGATTACCATTACCCATGGGTATGACTTGTGAGGCTTTGGTTGTGATTCCGATGTTTGAGTAGAAGGCAGTTGAATCATTTGAAGAGCTTGTCTCTCCCTGGTTGGTTTTGAACTGATTAAGAATCCTTTTTTCAAACATAGCATGTCTCTCATTCTGAAGGAGGAAGGCATAGAGTTGCTCATAGTTTGTATTCTTCAATCCTTTGGTTAGCTTTACATAGGTGACAAACTTGTGCCATTCGGGATTCATGTTGTTCACAAACTTTGAGTTCAGCTGAATGTTTGGCATAGTCATTCTGATGTTCCTCATATCATTCACAAGCTTGTGGAAGCTCACATAGTACTCATAAACACTCTCATCTGGTTTCATTTTGAAGTGTTCAAATTCATCATAGAGTTGTGATTCTCTGTCTTCCATAGTTAATTCAGAACCTGAGAGAAGCATCTTGACACATCCCACACTGCCTTGGCTTCGATGTTGTGATTGATCAGCTTGTAGATATCTTTTGGAAGACCTTGAAGTACGATGTTAGAAGCCCTGATATCAGCATCAAATCTCTTTTTCTCCTTATCATCGAGCTCATCATATGTCTTTGGTCTGTCAATTCCATAGATCATTGTTCCATCTTCAGCTGTATCAATTAAGTCTCTAGTAGTCTCAACCCGATACGGTCCTTCATCAATGGATTTGAGAATGTTGACACCATTTTCCTTTCCAAGACAGTACAATCTGATTCGTTGAGCCCAAGAGTCGTAGTCAGTTATGTCAAGCATGGGTGGACGCGTATCTGACCCAGCTGCTTGAACATCCTTGGCCACGGTGGAGATGATAGTAGGAACGTTGGTAGACATGTTAACAGATTACACGGGATTTTATAACTCTCTGATTAAATCGGGAAATAGATTCTTTCTCGGGATTTTACTGAATCAAGAGAAAACCGTATTAAGCAATCACCCAAGTCGCTAGGAAACCTTGAACCAAGTCGCTAAGTGCCAAGTCGCTATAATCCCAAGTTGCTAAGTAACAACTCGCTAAGCTCCAAGTCGCTAGCAAAATTTTGACAGCAAGTCGCTAAGAGCTAAGTCGCTAATTTGTCAAGTCGCTAAATAGCAACTCGCTAGGTACCAACTCGCTAACACCAAGTCGCTAACAATATAAAGTACAAGTCGCTAACTTACACCAAGTCGCTACCCGTAGTGTTGAATCCACTAAGTGTACTTTTTGTCGGCTTTTCTCAATAGACAAGTCGCTAATCCAACTCGCTAAGACCTTCAACTACAAATCGCTACCAAATAATAAAGCAAGTCGCTAGCAAGAAAACTTATCCATGGCTCAAGTCGCTAGCATGAAAAACCCATCAACACCACTTTTCAATCCAAAAACAATCCAACCACGATGATTTAAGCCTTCTAAATCAAAACCTAAACACTTGTGATGATTCTAAACACAAAAGTACAATCAAAATCCAAACTTTAACACTAGAAATCAACCAAATGATGCAAAAACCACTAAACTTTTTCAAACTCAAAAACCACCTAAAAACCACTAGAAATCCAAAGATATGTCAGAGATGATCTAACCATGGCTCTTGATACCAATTGTAAGATATTGGATTTCACATACACATCAAACCATAACATAAAGTAGGCGTACATGAGGTTTTAGAGAGAGAAAGTTAGAGGTTTAGGGAACTTTAGTGAGAGAAAGGAAAATCTTATTATGAGCTCCAACTCTCTACCTTGCAAGGTAGAGAGTATTTATAGTCTTACAATAAAACGCCACACAACGGGCTGTGGATCAGGCATACAGTGGGTAAAGACCCGTCCGTCCTCCACGGTGTTACTTAACTAAATACTACTTAGCTTAAAATAACTACGACTACGAGCTTTCTAACGATTACATATACTTGAGGTGACCGACTCTTTAATACCTGGAATTTCTAATTCCTAACATATCTTGCTTCACATATTAATCATATGGGACAACATTGCTATTACCCGTATTTTCAATATCTGATTCAATGATTTAAGTTGATTGTACTTTGTCGTGTATCTTTTGCACATCAACCTCATCGTATAGTTTTAATACCTTTGATATGATGGATTCTTTGGAGGGACTGGCCTTTTGAGGTGAAGGAACCTTTGGAGAAACCATTGGATAGATACTAGCCATAAAGATCGTCTGTGCAGTTGGTTCATCGTCAACATCCGACTCAAATGCATCACAGTCTTCTACTTGAAAGGAACTGGGATTGTTCTGAGCCATACCCTGCATAGGCTATTCATCCACATCAGCATCATAAGTTTTAGCATTTCCCTCAGCAAGAAATAGCAATTCTTCCTCATCCAACACTGCTCCATTATCCTGATGTCATACCCCCAAAATACCTATTTTGCAGCGGAATGGAATACCTGGGGAATGACTGTCATAGCATCACAGTTACAGTTATATTGAACGACCTAAAGTGTCGTTTTGAAAATACATCGTTTGATTAAGTAAAGTATTCAGAGTTTACAAAGTATAGGTCCCAAATGATAGTCAACATGTACGGAAATAAGTTTGATACAAGCCAAACAATGTTTTTAAAGTGCATAAATCCCATGTGAGACGCGTCGTCACCACGACTCTATGATAATTCCACATGCATGCCATGAAGTGTATGCCTTAGATACCTGAGATAAAACATGCTAAAAGTGTCAAAACAAAGGTTGAGTGAGTTCATAGAGTTTGTATTGTCATGAAAAAACTTTAAAGAACGTTCATGCAACAAAGGCATTGCAAATCCACTCAGTTCCAAGTCCCGCCCATACAAAACTTGCAACTTGTGTGTTTACAACCCATTGCACAAAATGTTATAGTTTATGTTCAAGCACACATCGTCAAATGAGTTCACAATAGTACCTAACTTAACGTATCAATAGTCAATTGATATAGCACATAATTCGACGTAGAACAATAGTACACGACTCGACGTATCAGTAGTCAACTGATATAGCACAAAACTCAACGTAGAACCATAGCACATAATCAAAAGTACATGAATCAATGTATCAGTAGTCAACTGATATAGCACATAATTCGACGAAGAACAATAGCACACATTCAAGAACAATAGATATGGTACGACATTCGGTTTTGAAACAATTATGATCATGATAAAAGTTGTAGCATGTATCTCCCCCAAAAATAGTACAAAACAATTGAAAATAGGGGCCATGAAACTCACATGATGCAATGATTATGATGACAAAAGTGGATACACTGAAATGAGGCGCAATCTCTAACCGCGACCTATTATGAATGCTATGATCTAATAAAAGTCATGATTTAATGTTGTGTATGCAAACTCGTATGATATCCATACCACTTGTGCATTTGAAAATAAAGTTTATCGTCGAAATATATGTTTATGACATCTCGCCATGTTATAAAATACTTTACACGTATTTATGTTGAAACAACTTCCCACGATAGTCGTTTAGAAATAGAACAAGAATTTATAATTTTTCGTCGCAAAACAATGTACTTTGACAACTCATGAAAATGGCTAATTTTGAGTGTTTGTATATTATTCGTTATACTTTCGCTTGACAAACGGTTGAACATTTTGGAAAATAGAATAGGCGAACTCACTTTTACTTGAAGACATCGTTTTCTCAAAAGTACTCTACCAATGTGAAAAAATGGCTCCAAACATGGTCACTTGCGATAACTATTTTTGACTAATAAAAATATGTAAGTGTTATTACTTGTGAAAATAGTTACGATAGCCATATTTAAAATGCGTATAACTTAATCGTTATAAGCCCGTTTTCTACGTTTTATATATCCTTGGTTTCGTGTTAATATATACTGATATATTTTTGATAAATTGACTTATTTAGATAATGTTTAAAACTCATTTTTGCCCGTTAAATAATCCTTGACAGCTTGTATATTTTCAGAAAATTAGTTTTCGTAGTTTAACTTAAAAATAACGTAACTTCTTCGTTATAAATCCGTTTTAACCCGTTCAAGCTACCACGATTTCGTTTTAAAGTCTATTTTCTGAATATCTAGCCCAAAATAATCCATAACCTGTCGAAATTTCCAGATTTTATAAAAATGGACAGCAACTATATTTTTATCGTCTAACTTGATTTTTCTTGCGTAAATCTTGTTCCAACCACTTCAAATCAAAACCAAATCTACTCTAAACCTACCATACACCTTCTTAGGGTGTCATGGGTTCCTAAAATTCATCAAAAATAATAGGTTTCATGGGAATAATTATAGGATAGTTTATACTAATAATAAGTAATAAAAACAAGTAAAAGTGGTATGAATCATAGAATACTTGCATGTTTGTACTAGAATGATAAAAATAGATCAAATATGATTATGAAAGAGTAGTAAAAATATTTAGAACACTTACTAGTAATATGATGAGGTTTAAGTAACTAGGTACCTAAATACTTCTTTGTTTTTATCTCAAAACCTAATATAGAACTAAAGTAGTGTTTAATTATCACTTTAATCTTGAAAAACTATGATTTCTTCTTGTTTTTCCTTGCTTGGCCGAACCACCACAAAGAGAGGAGAGGGTTTTAGTTGACTTTCACCTTTAGAATGTGTAGTGTATTGATCTTGTGCTAAACCGTCAAGTCTAATCACACAAGCTAGCCACTTATGAATGGCTAACCGTAACAGACTTAAAACTGCTTAAAACACAAATACAATGAAGTCCTGGAGAATAGAATGAATTCCCGGGTCGTTAAGTCCCACGGAGACTCAATGGTGTGTAAACACTTGATCAGACGATAGAATGATCACTAATGATAGTGATCAGCAAGGAATTGGATAGATAATTACACTACTGAAAAAGAGTTTATAAAATAAAGTGACTTAAATGCAAATTAAGAAAATTATAAAGATAAAATATATTAAATAAACGCTATCACTATTTTTAAAATTGATGAACGTTTAAAACTTAAAACTTAAAACTTACGTTTAAATAAAATTACGTAAACGTACAAAATAAAACGTGAAATCTAAGAAATAAAAGTCCTAAAAATATGAAAATGACATTTTTACAAACCTAATGATAAAAGAAAGTTTATAGAAAAAAAGAAAATTATTTTATAACTATTTATTTAATTATTATTAATTAAAAACTATTTATTAAGTATTTAAAATGCACTAAAATATAAGAAAATACAAAATTAACCTAGAAAAATGAAATTATAACTTACAAAAATCTAAAATATGATAAAACTTATTTTAAAACTGAAAATATATTTTTTAGACTTTTTATGTATTTATTATTAATTTAATACTATTTAAAACTAATTAAAATGCTAGAAAATACTATTTAAACCAAGAAAATTATGGAAAAAATACTTTTTAGGCTTTTTATATTTATCTAAACTTAAGAAAAATGAAAAATATTTTTTTGAGACTTTTCTTAATTAATTGTATTTATTGCTAATTAAAAATGCTTAAAAACTAATTTAAATGCAGAAAAATAGCAAACCAACTTGGAAAAATATGAAAATTTCAGGAAAAGCTTAAAATAATATTAGGAAGCTAGGAAAAATAGAAAAACAGGGTGCTATGTGGAGGAAATTGAAACTGATGTGTCAAGTGCTTAATAATAAGCATTTTAAATAAGCAAATGGAATCCAAAAGGCACCAAACCAAAACAGAAGCTTAAGTATGCTAAAAGAACTAAAATGCAACAAGAATCAACAAGCTATAACCTCTGGATATCAAGCTTAACAGATTTGATGTTAGAGCTTTAAGCTAAAAACAGTTAAAGGGGTGCCTACTTGCAGCTAAAAAACAAGCACTTAAATAAGCTGGAAACAGAAAACCAACAAATGGAACTTGAACTAGACCTGGTTGGCTATCTAATATCCAAAGCTCAGACCTTGATAAGCTAAACTAAGCCCTGTGCAAGGGTTGCAAAAACTGCATAATCCCTGTGCAGGCTAAGTGCTCTGCACAGGGCACATAAGCTTGTTTTGACAAGCTCATTTGGGACTTAAACAAAATTCACAAAAATGTAATAAAATGGAGATAAGAAAATAGACCAGTAGGACTTTTAAAAACCACAAGTTTCATTGAAATTGATTCAGAAATGAGCTCATGAAAAATCTTCCTAGCTGAGCCCAAAACAGGTTTTTCAAAATTTGACTTTTTTACAAAACTGAAAAGTTTGACTTTCTTGGACTTTGATCTAGATTTTAAGGACTTAGACTGATATAATAAAGTGAAATGAGACTACTGCAAGATGTATTTATGAAATATGAACACAAATTAAGCTTTTGGTTTTGTGAAAGCTCAACAGTTGAGCTGTGGAGACAGATAAATAGATATGTTGACTTATGAGCTTTGCAGGTGCAATGATAAGTCAGATAGGAGTATAATAAGACTTAACAGACATGAAACAACTGGTCTAAACAACTACTCTATCCTCTAGCACAGTTTTTACAGCAAATCCAAACACACCTACATCTACTGTTAAGCAAGTAAAACTATCCTAACTGCTAAACTGGCTTATGCCATTGATCCAACTAAGCTTAAGTATCCTAAATACACCTTAATAAACACACAAAAACCAATAGTGACCACAGATACATATACAAGCAAAATGTACAAATTAGACTTGAAAATGAAAATGAGATTAATACTCACAGGTTTCCAACTAGAATGCAGGCTAAAACCAAACCAAACCTATTCTAATCTAGTCTATTTAAACCCATATCCATCCTCTGCATCACCCAAATCAGCTTCCATTTCAATAGAGTCCCAGTTTGACTTTCATTGACCATGGACCAAAGTTGCTTGATTCCTATTTAAAGCTTATCAAAAGCTATTAGAAGCTTTAATAAACTAGATTGAGCTTAAAAATAAGCTAATAGAAGCTTATACATAAAAAAGTGAAACTGAACATTTCAACAGTAAACTTGAATTTTTGAAACTTATATGAAATCTTAGATTGATAATCAAAAACACACTACAAGGATGTTATGACTTAAATGTAATACATAGAACTTGAAATTACAACCTTTTGCACTGAACTAAGACAATAATTAAAAAAACGACATTAAAGAAAAAAACTTAAAACTAGCTACTCTCCCTCCTCTTCTCTTGCCTCTCTTTTTATTCCAAACTTCTTCCCACTTGTTTCTGATTTGATCCCACCATTTTTCTTGGCCATTGGATGCTTTGACTCAATTCTTGCCGTTTGATCAAAATTTGGCGGGAAAGGTTTATCAACAGGTGGGGGGTTGAGTGAATGGGAGGGTGATACATTTAATGATTTTTGTAGTTTAGGTGAGGTGGAGGGGACATGGAGGGGATATGTTGAGGTGGAGGTGAGGGGGAGGTTGAGGAATTTCAGGCAGTGGTTGGAGGGGGTGACTTTTGGGCGCGCTTGGGTTGTTTGACCAAGTGGTTTGACCGGGAGTATTAATAATAGGGGAGGGTCAAAAAGGTTTAAGTGGCAGGGTCAAAAAGGATGGCAGGGTTCATTTAGATTGTGACAAGGGTCTAAGGGTCAAAAAGCCTTAAATAACAAGGACCAATGATGTAAATTCTGAAAACACAAGGACCTAAGCTGCCATTTAAGCAAAGAGGTTTCAAGGGACCAAAAGTGACAATCTCACAAAGTATAAGGACCAAACTTGCCATTCTCCAATTTCCAAGGACCATTTTTGCCACTTTTCAAAGTTGAAGGACCTTTTCCGCCATTTGACTAAAGATTCATTCAAGGACTGTTTTTGACAATTTAAAATATTTCAGGGACCTTGAATGATATTTTTCTTTATTTAGATATACTAGGGACTGATTTTGACAATTTTTGAAACTTGGGGGACTAAAACTGCCATTTTTGCAAATTTGATACGTTTTTCATCTGATTTTGATATTTTTGCATTTAAAACACATAAAACACTTGTTTGTGATATTTTGATCATTTTGATGTGTTTCTGAGTGTTTTCAGATGATTTTGCAGTTTATATTGTACAAAAATGATGAGTATTTAGACACTCATCATGTATGTGTTTTTGGATAAGTATATATTGTATAACATACAAATATCTAGTATAAATTGTGTATGTGTACACTTAGGTGTAATTTCAATCAATGAAATGGTGACTAGGGGGGTGAAGTTGTTAGGTTCCCATTTATGTAACACAAGCATCAATATGAAGAAATAAAGAAGAGAAAGGATCGGTTGAACACAAAACCAAAACACACGAATAAGTGAGAAAGTTTGTCCTTAGAGTGAAATAGAAAAGTGAACAACCAACCTTCAAATGAAAGTTTACATGAGGTATTTATAAAAAGGAACTAGGGCAACATGCAAGTTCCCTTCCTTTCCTTATTAGGCCAAGGCTTATGGGCCTTCTACATAAGCCTTAGCATAATAACAAACATAAATGCCTAATTAAGCTAACTATTACATATTAATTACTAACACTTGTAATCTAGCTTAGGAGTGATTCCAACAATCTCCCCCCAAGTGTTGGTGATTAATGATTTGAGTGATAACGTTGTAGGTGCTGATGTAATAGTAGCTTTGACGTCTTCTGACATCCTTCTTTCTTGTGTGAAGAAGTGTCTTGATTTCAACAATCTCCCCAGTGTAGGGATCTTGTTTGCTTTGAAGATTTTCAGCTTTGACGTCATCATTTATTTGTTCTTAGATTTTTGTTCTTTGTGATGGAAGTGATAGTATGTTGTGGTTGTCTGCATCAGGACCGCTCCGTTGCTCCAATGTCTCCACGCCTTTCTACAACATCCTCACACGCTCTTTAATGTTAGATTTCAGTACTGATGTAGTTCTCTTAATCTTTAAACTTTGTAGATTCTTTGAATTTGACGAAGAATCATTCTAACTTTGTGTTGCCTTTTGAGAGAACTTTCAATTAGTGTTGTGGTTGGTATGAGAATGTGGAGAATCTGCACGATCTTTTCCACCCGCGAGCATCCATAAGAAGAAAACTTAAAACATGGGTTAGAAATAATCCAGCGCTTACAAGTTTGAACTTTGAGTGTGTTAACATCATAGTGTGAAAACACGACTCTAATTCTTACAAAGGCTGTTCCTGAACTGGAGTCCCAAAAGTGAGATAACGAGATGTACCTAAGTACACCTACAGTTCAGATGAGTCGCTGAGGTACACCGAAGCATCACCCCATGACTGTAGACCGTTTGAGACACACAAAGTGTAACCCACAAGGAGTTACCGAAGTGACCTGCTGTCAGGGCTATTTGATGTTGACCCTGGCAGGAGTTTCCATTCAATCACTGAGGATCACATTTGTGAACCTCTCATAAATGTTCTCGACAGATTGCTAAGATCTGTGTAGGACTCGATAACGTATCACTTGCGTCCTTAATGTTGAACGACAAGTGATGAAATGTCAAGTGTACCTAAGAGATCTTTTGATGAATCTCGTGGCTCTAGACTCAAGAGTGCGCTTTGGTATTCCTGAGCGGAGACTAGGGAGAGGGTCTCCTTGCTTCAATACCTGCTAACTCTAATAGAAAGCCGATAGTTTACGTAGGGTTCCCTGTGAGAATGAAACAAGCTTCTGTTGAGAGAAATTTGAGTGGCTAAGAAGGTTTAGTGCATGCATCACTGGGTCCATGACGACTTTAATCTTCAATACCGGTGTCATCAAGTGACAACCAGTAGCATATGAATTGAACCCGATGTCTGCCCTAAGTTGAACAATCTGGAGGGCTATTTCTTTTCACCCTTTTCTTTACTTTTCTTTTTTATTCTTCAACTCCTTCTTTCTCCGATTCTCATTTTCTCCTTTTTATAATCATACCTAAGGACTTCTAAGTCTAACTATTGGTGGTGTCCTTGGGTAGATCCCTCCGGCTCTGGCGGATCATAGGACGGTTATTCCTAACCTTAGTCACCTTATAACTCCATGATTAACCTATGTTGCCATAAAACCATTATCTTGAAATTCTCTCAAAGTGGTTATGAGTAATAACATTTTGTACCAGTGTGAGAGTTTAGAATTTAGTAGAAATACTCCCCCTCCACACGTGCTAAAGTATTTTGACAGAAATTTGCACGGTGAGAGAAGAGCGCACACTTTTGAATTGATCAACTCAAGATAGACAATTCCTCGCGAGACACGGTTACGTTGCATAGTTAAAGATTTACATTATCAGATTTTAGGTGATAACTAGCTCTAATAACTACCTTGAAGGTGTGGACAAACCTCGAAAGGTTGTCAAACCCGTCAAAGTTCATGTCTATCAAGAGTTTCTCGAATGGTACATTCTACTCGGACAAGTCCTTTGCGAGACACGTTTACATCACTAGCGAACTAGCTTGCAATTATTACCCGTCCCGGACAAGTCTTTTCGATTTACTAAGATTTAAGATCTTGTCAATGCATTGGTTAAGTCTTTAGCACGACGATTCATTCGCAATTCAGAACATATTTCTTATCACATAATTTTTCTCCCCCTCAAAAATGGCATATAAATGTTATTTTTGACGAAATTTTGATATCAAATATGACCATTTCGAGTTTTGTAGGAAGATTACCACAAAGAACTATTTTGAGAACAAAGTTTTAAAGCAAATACTCCCCCTCAACAAGTGATATTTGTGACAACTCGTAATTTCAGGTCATTTTGCAAACTTTAAAAGTTTCACTATTTCATCATTTATCGTAAACTAGGTTTACGAGTATCAAATTCGCGTAACCTTAGTGGTTTAGCTGCGAATTCATGAACATTTCATCGAGGGCATTTCAAATAGACTAGATTTAGTCTACATATCATCAAAAATATCATTTCATATCAATTTATGCATGGGTTTGCATTTTCCATTAAACGTTTATTTTTCTATTAAATAAACGCTATCGCATAATCAATTATTTTGAATATTTGATCCGACACTTCCAAAAATAATCCTAATATATTTTTATACTCATTTTAAGACTATAAAAATTATATTATTAGTTTACCCGATGTTTTCAATTTATTTTGTATATAAATTGTTATATATAAATAATTACGACGGTTTTCTTAAATATTACACGATTATTATTATTTCACTCAATTTTTGCAAGAAATGTATTTTTATAGTTTTTATGATCTCAATATATTTTATCTTGACCCGTGAAAATTTATTTTTAACTAACGCTACCCTATATACTCAAATGTGTCTACAAGCTATCATTTATCTTCATTTAACTTTACTAAACATTACATAATACATAATAATAAAAAAAAATGTATTAATAGATGACTAACACCTCCCTTGTCGACAAAGGGAGGGTGAGTCATGCGGTTTGCCAAAATATCTACTAATGTATATGTATTATAATCATTTACAAACACATTCACCTCATTTCACAAAGTAAAAGATCAAAACTTGCTTCCTTTCTTCTCTCTAAAACCGGCAGCCACAAGGAGACCAAGAAGATCATCACAAAAAATTTCAAGACAAGGTTTTTAACACACTAGTATCACTTTTGTTTAAGGTTTTGCAATATAAACCTTGGGTGATTAGGAAATCCATTGTCCATAAACCTCATCTAGTTACTAGTAAGCATTCATATTCATTGTTATGGTCATTCCATTTTATTTGAGAAAACATGCAAGTCTCATGAGGTTTATACCACTTTTTCATTGATTTTAAGAGTTATGTATATATAAGTCATCCTATAATTACTCCTTGTTATATATTTTATTTGGTGATGTCTAGGAACCCATGACACCCTAAGAAGGTGTATGGTAGGATTAGAATAGCTTCGGAGTTGTTTTGAATGGGTTAGAATAAATTTGGCGCGAGAAAAACTCATTTCGACAAGTTTGCAAAAGGGTCTGTCCTTATTTTCAAAATCTGGAAAATCCGACAGTAGGTAAAAATTTTTGGCCTCGATATTTAGAAAATACACTTTAAAACGAAACCGTGGCCGCTTGAACGGATTAAAACGGAGCTATAACGAAGAAGTTATGAATTTTTCAAGTTGGCGACGAAAACTATAATTTTCTGGAAATTTCAGCATGTATTGTTTATTTTGTACGAGTCAAAAATGAAACTTAGGCGTTATAAATTATGTCGACTTGTCAAAAATATGTTAGTATACTTTGATACAAAGCTAAGGACCTTTAAAACGTAGAAAACGGATTTGTAACGATTAAATTATATACGTTTACAAAAAGTTGTCGTAACTTTATTATATAAGAAAAACTAATATATTTATATTAGACAAGTATTACGGCAAACAAGTAACCATGTTGAGGGTCGTTTTTAACATTGATGTAGAACTTTTTATAAAGTAATGTCTTCTAGTAAAAGTAAGTTCGCCAAGCATATTTTCCAAAATGTCCGACTGTTTGTCTAGCGGAGTTGTAATGAATTAGATACGATCACTCAAACTTGGCCGAAAACCACTCTTAAACAATATTTTGGATACAACTACCATACTTAACCTATATATTTCTCCATGATCGAGACCCCTAGGATGGAAACTTAAACACTAAAACTTTGAGATAATGATACAAGCTTCCCAAAACCGTTGAGTTCGTTTCCTAACACTCGACGTGCACCATTTTACGACTAGCTTTTCGAGGCCGTTTTAGTCACTTTCATGAAATTTCAACGACATTATTTTACGACGAAAAGTTATAATTTCATAATAACTCATTAAATGACTATCGTAGGATATCATTTCAACGTAATTACTTGTAAAGTATTTTATAACATGATGAGATGTCATAAACATATATTTCGACGATAAATTCTATTTTCAAAAGCATACAAGTGGTATAGATTTCATATGAGTTTGCATGCACGACATTGTTTCATGATTTACATTAGAACATATCATTCATGATAGGACACGGTCAGAGGTTGCGCCTCATTTCAGTATTGCCTTTATATCATCATTATCATTGCAACAGGTGAGTTTTCATAGCCCCGATTTATTCAAGTTTTTTTTACTTATTTCAAACCTACGGGGGAGAATACATTGCACATCATTTTTATTACGATGCCAAGTATATCAAATTCATTACATTGCTTAAGTTACCTCATGCCAATTGAATGTCCCCATTATATAACATGAACCGTTAATTCCGAAAGAAGCGAGGGTGAGTGGATAGATCTATCGAGGGTGACTCCTCCATCCGGGTTGGTGGATTCCAACTGGTTGAACGAATGCATTTCATTTAATAACATTATTTGAGTTGTTTGGCAAACACTCTGTTGGGGCGAACATCATGATCAGTCTAGTTTCGGTGTCATGGACTTATAGCAATTGTATCATTTTTGTGACGACATTGTCATACATAATTTATACTTGTGGTAGTCGTATTTAACATTTTCAAGAACTCTATAAACTCACTCAACCATTGTGTTGACACTTTTAGCAATGTATTTTCAGGTAACTAAGGCATTCACTTCATGGCATGCATGTGGACATATCATAGAGTCGCGGTGACGACGCGTCTCACATGGGATTTATACACTTTAAAAACATCGTTTGACTTGTACCAAACTTATTTTCCGCACATGTTGATTTTTATTTGGGACCTATCTTTGTAACTCTGAATGTTTTTAATATATCAAACGACTTTCTTTTCAAACGACACTTTAGGTCGTTCAATATAACTGTGATTGTGGTGCTATGACAGTCATCCCCCAGGAATTCCATTTCGCTGCAAAACAGGTAATTTGAGGGTGTGACAGATTGGCATCAGAGCTTCGGTTATAGAGAACTAGGTTGCATCATTGAGCCTAGACTATAACTACATCATCATAGCATCTCATCATTTCATCATAAGTGTATAGTCACTATACATGCGGTTTCATTCGCACATTTTGCGAGTTATTTACTTTCATTTCGAATCGATTGTCACATTAATGCCTTCAGATACTCATCCCATCACTTTGACATGGAGAATGCCCTGTCATTCCCTATTACAATTTTAACAATCAGTTGACTTAACACCGATAACATTAGATGATGAGACTGAACTCTTTTAGGAGGACGAAGTTGCACCTACACCATCACGATCACCATTGATTCACTGTAGGATCAGGACAATTTTTATCATTCTGTTATGACAAATCATACCATTTGGTAGAACTTATAGGTTTAGTCCTAATGAACCTATTTTCTTAACTCACCACAAGGATTTTCATCATCATTGTCATCATTTTCATCATCATTGTCATCTAGAGTACCATCCGTGCCATCACATCTCATAGACACTACTCATACACCTGACTTGTAGCTTGGGAAGTGTGCATGATTTGACACACCATTATCATTTATCACTAAGATTATAGACACTACACCATCTCATAGGTTTGAGGACTGTAGGGCTATTGCTGCTAGACCGCCTACTACTAATACACTTGAGACACGATTAGACTACCAACAGGAACATATAATAAGTACCTTTCTAGCTAATGTAATATATATCATTTATTATCTCCACGATAATCACAACCTTTGTTTATTTCATTCCTTATTCCAATTGCCCAATTTTCAATCATTTCGTAACAATACATCACTATCTTACTAGGGTTAGGCAAACTTTATTCATGACCAATTAGGAGACTATTACCACTCTATGAGGTTCTCCCATGTATCCTACAAACTATTCAACAAATTTTATTTCAAGTTATTTTGCTACTATTTCATGAAATTATTTCACTTAATTTTATTTCGAGCCATTTTACACCATCTTAGAAACATTATTTCATAAAGTTTTAAAACAAGTTGTTTCGTTACCACCCTATCAATTGGCTTTCAATCATTTTATCAATTATTTAATACCATCATGCGAAACGATTTTCATATTACTCTGAAAAATTGTTTGAGCCATTCTCTTACAAAACAAAACGTTGAATACCATTTAAAACTTTGGAAGAACATAATACCATTTCAATAAAACCAAGCATCACATCATTTGTCCTCGATTATACATGGCCTGATCACCTATGTATAATTCAGGAAGAATTATGTCATGAAAGTAACAAGCATCATTTCAAATCTCTTAAAACAATCTTCACTCAAAAGCAAAGCTTTGTAATTAGATAAATAGTTCATAAACATTCCTTTTTGTTAACACTCTATAGAAGCCCACGCCATTCATCCCTCACTCAACCGATAAGTTAGAATTTGATGAGTTACCTTTTTAGGAAAGGCTTTCTATACCATCTGTGAGGAGGATTCCTCGATACAGGAAAACAATGAAAGGATTTCGGAATTTCCAACAAGGACTAGAAGTAGGTAGCGAGATCTTTCAAAACCTAACAAAAATCTTAAGCCATCACGGGACAATCCGAACCACTATCTTTGGATTAGAAGCCAAACTCTATCATTTCAAAAGTACTAGCTAGACCGAGTTACGATATTTAATATGAAGCAAATACACACTAAGCAACACTATAGAGATAAACCAAGTCTTCTAACCAAGACTACAGAACATTTCATTAAACATGGCCTCAACAATATGTGAACTTCCCTACAATGAGTTTCCCTTAAAGGAAAAATTTTGTTAAGTTAAGTTTATCGATATAAACTTCCCCTAAGGCATTGTGTTCTCTAGAAATTCCAAGTAACCTCACTTCTATATCAAGAGATACAACAGGTTTGAACATATCGGACAATCAATGACACTCCATCTACAAGTGAAATTAGAACAAACATTCTTTGACACAGTATAAGCTGATATCTATGTCTATGCTAGCATGATAAAAATCTAAGTGATGAAATATTTTAGAAGCACTCAATATCGGAACAAATCTTGAAAATCAACCACCACACCACATCACTTAAATATTTAAGGTTTTGTGACTTGACAACATATAGCATGGAAATACTTCGATAATCAAACAATAAACATTTTAGTCATGGAGACTAAGCACCTTAGGCAAGGAAGACTCAAGTCATGACATTCGCTAGAACTAGAAGCGCGAGGAATCACAACTGTTACCCATAATCTATTCTTTTCAATAATGCCCTTTTCGACAGACTTGACATTTTGAAAATTTGGCATGAGACACGTGGTATCAATTCCAGTTGTACCTATTATAAGCTATTCAATTCACCTTAGACTGCTGCCAGTCATTTCAATCTTCACATGGAATCTATTAGGACATGAGTACCACCTATTATCCTCAGCTCAATGGTTGGAGCGAGAGAACAATTCCAACATTAGAAGATATGCTCAAGGCATGTGTGATTTTCTAGAAATGATTAGGCAAATCATTCTTCATCGACAAGTTCCCTTACAACAATAGTCACCACATGAACATATTGACTACACCAATTGAGACACTCTATAGTTGAGGTGTTAATCACTTATTCACTGGTCAAAATCAGGAAAATCCAACTCATTAGTCCATAACTCATTCCTGAAACAACAAAGAAATCGTACAAATCAAGAATCAGTTACAAACAACAACAAATAGCTAGATAAGATACGTCGATGTACGACGCAAACTATTGGAAGTATGTTCCATAAGTCGCAAACCATTAGAATATCAAGTTGGCAACAGATTATGTTCAAAGTCCCGTCTTGGAAAGGCGTGGTACAATTCAGAAAAACATTGGACGACCCAATGCGACTCAAATATTCTCATCTTTTCACAAGTAACATCGTAGAACCTATCATGGACTGAATTCAGGGACTGGATTCCTTTTTGGTTGGGCGAATGTGACAACTCGTAATTTCAGGTCATTTTGCAAACTTTAAAAGTTTCACTATTTCATCATTTATCGTAAACTAGGTTTACGAGTATCAAATTCGCGTAACCTTAGTGGTTTAGCTGCGAATTCATGAACATTTCATCGAGGGCATTTCAAATAGACTAGATTTAGTCTACATATCATCAAAAATATCATTTCATATCAATTTATGCATGGGTTTGCATTTTCCATTAAACGTTTATTTTTCTATTAAATAAACGCTATCGCATAATCAATTATTTTGAATATTTGATCCGACACTTCCAAAAATAATCCTAATATATTTTTATACTCATTTTAAGACTATAAAAAATATATTATTAGTTTACCCGATGTTTTCAATTTGTTTTGTATATAAATTGTTATATATAAATAATTACGACGATTTTCTTAAATATTACACGATTATTATTATTTCACTCAATTTTTGCAAGAAATGTATTTTTATAGTTTTTATGATCTCAATATATTTTATCTTGACCCGTGAAAATTTATTTTTAACTAACGCTACCCTATATACTCAAATGTGTCTACAAGCTATCATTTATCTTCATTTAACTTTACTAAACATTACATAATACATAATAATAATAATAATAAAAATGTATTAATAGATGACTAACACCTCCCTTGTCGACAAAGGGAGGGTGAGTCATGTGGTTTGCCAAAATATCTACTAATGTATATGTATTATAATCATTTACAAACACATTCACCTCATTTCACAAAGTAAAAGATCAAAACTTGCTTCCTTTCTTCTCTCTAAAACCGGCAGCCACAAGGAGACCAAGAAGATCATCACAAAAATTTTCAAGACAAGGTTTTTAACACACTAATATCACTTTTGTTTAAGGTTTTGCAATATAAACCTTAGGTGATTAGGAAATCCATTGTCCATAAACCTCATCAAGTTACTAGTAAGCATTCATATTCATCATAATATTTCATATTCATTGTTATGGTCATTCCATTTTATTTGAGAAAACATGCAAGTCTCATGAGGTTTATACCACTTTTTCATTGATTTTAAGAGTTATGTATATATAAGTCATCCTATAATTACTCCTTGTTATATATTATTTTTGGTGATGTCTAGGAACCCATGACACCCTAAGAAGGTGTATGGTAGGATTAGAATAGCTTCGGAGTTGTTTTGAATGGGTTAGAATAGGTTTGGCGCGAGAAAAACTCATTTCGACAAGTTTGCAAAAGGGTCTGTCCTTATTTTCAAAATATGGAAAATCCGACAGTAGGTAAAAATTTTTGGCCTAGATATTTAGAAAATACACTTTGAAACGAAACCGTGGCCGCTTGAACGGATTAAAACGGAGCTATAACGAAGAAGTTATGAATTTTTCAAGTTGGCGACGAAAACTATAATTTTCTGGAAATTTCAGCATGTATTGTTTATTTTTCTACGAGTCAAAAATGAAACTTAGGCGTTATAAATTATGTCGACTTGTCAAAAATATGTTAGTATACTTTGATACAAAGCTAAGGACCTTTAAAACGTAGAAAACGGATTTGTAACGATTAAATTATATACGTTTACAAAAAGTTGTCGTAACTTTATTATATAAGAAAAACTAATATATTTATATTAGACAAGTATTACGGCAAACAAGTAACCATGTTGAGGGTCGTTTTTAACATTGATGTAGAACTTTTTATAAAGTAATGTCTTCTAGTAAAAGTAAGTTCGCCAAGCATATTTTCCAAAATGTCCGACTGTTTGTCTAGCGGAGTTGTAATGAATTAGATACGATCACTCAAACTTGGCCGAAAACCACTCTTAAACAATATTTTGGATACAACTACCATACTTAACCTATATATTTCTCCATGATCGAGACCCCTAGGATGGAAACTTAAACACTAAAACTTTGAGATAATGATACAAGCTTCCCAAAACCGTTGAGTTCGTTTCCTAACACTCGACGTGCACCATTTTACGACTAGCTTTTCGAGGCCGTTTTAGTCACTTTCATGAAATTTCAACGACATTATTTTACGACGAAAAGTTATAATTTCATAATAACTCATTAAATGACTATCGTAGGATATCATTTCAACGTAATTACTTGTAAAGTATTTTATAACATGATGAGATGTCATAAACATATATTTCGACGATAAATTCTATTTTCAAAAGCATACAAGTGGTATAGATTTCATATGAGTTTGCATGCACGACATTGTTTCATGATTTACATTAGAACATATCATTCATGATAGGACACGGTCAGAGGTTGCGCCTCATTTCAGTATTGCCTTTATATCATCATTATCATTGCAACAGGTGAGTTTTCATAGCCCCGATTTATTCAAGTTTTTTTTACTTATTTCAAACCTACGGGGGAGAATACATTGCACATCATTTTTATTACGATGCCAAGTATATCAAATTCATTACATTGCTTAAGTTACCTCATGCCAATTGAATGTCCCCATTATATAACATGAACCGTTAATTCCGAAAGAAGCGAGGGTGAGTGGATAGATCTATCGAGGGTGACTCCTCCATCCGGGTTGGTGGATTCCAACTGGTTGAACGGATGCATTTCATTTAATAACATTATTTGAGTTGTTTGGCAAACACTCTGTTGGGGCGAACATCATGATCAGTCTAGTTTCGGTGTCATGGACTTATAGCAATTGTATCATTTTTGTGACGACATTGTCATACATAATTTATACTTGTGGTAGTCGTATTTAACATTTTCAAGAACTCTATAAACTCACTCAACCATTGTGTTGACACTTTTAGCAATGTATTTTCAGGTAACTAAGGCATTCACTTCATGGCATGCATGTGGACATATCATAGAGTCGCGGTGACGACGCGTCTCACATGGGATTTATACACTTTAAAAACATCGTTTGACTTGTACCAAACTTATTTTCCGCACATGTTGATTTTTATTTGGGACCTATCTTTGTAACTCTGAATGTTTTTAATATATCAAACGACGTTCTTTTCAAACGACACTTTAGGTCGTTCAATATAACTGTGATTGTGGTGCTATGACAGTCATCCCCCAGGAATTCCATTCCGCTGCAAAACAGGTAATTTGGGGGTGTGACAATATTAACTTTTGAGGTTTTGAAAATCATAAGGGGAAGTACTTGTTTTTTGAGCAAAAACTTTGAAAATGAAAGTTTTGATAGTTTTACTCAAAAGTAAGAAGCTTTCGCTCCTTTTATAAGGATTGTGGCACTGAAGCGTACCACAGGGTCCTTTCATGACAAGTACGGGTTGTACACTGTTATGTGTGCACAAGCCATTGTCATATATAAATCACACATCCAGATTATAAGATAAGAGAAGAACAAATCAAGGGGTACCAGGAGATTCAGGTAATCCAGCAATAACTCCAGGAATGCGTTCTAGATGTTGATAGCATGTGAGAGATATGCTTGGATGACCACCAACGAAACTCTCCAATGTTCTGAGCAGATCCCGCCTAAACAACCTTTCATCAATCCGCGTGATGATCTTCTTAACTTCCCTTCTTTCTCTTGAATTCCATCTCTTCGGTGACCCTATGCCTTCATGAATCTCTTTCAACCTGTATGCTAACCCGTCCCTAACTTTCTTCAATGTGTGATCCCCAAACTTATAAAGCTCTTTGCACGCCATGAAGTAGTTGTGGTGTAGTTCACTTATGTAGACTACCCCAAACGGTTTCTTGATAAGGGTGTACTAAGCAAGTCGGTTTATGTCAGCAAGGTCTAGCTGAGGTTTTGTGAGATTTACGCGTTTCTGATAAGATTCCACGGCAAGTTGGATGTCTTCTACACGTTCATGGATCACGATGCTTCTGATGAAGATAAGTAATGACTTGATGTACTCGCGTTGGATAGTAGTAGAGAATTGTCGCATTCGTCCTTGTACCTTTGCAAGATACATATCTTCAATGTCGTTTAGAGACAATCTCGGAAAATCCGCTTCACAGAAGTCATAATCCTCTTCGTCTTGTCGTTTGACCACAATTTTCTTGAGGAATGTGTAGTCCCACTCTGTCAACAAAAAACATGCTAAATAGCAACGATCCGTTTATCAATAAACACTTCCTTCTTTGACTTAAGAACCTTGCAGCTTTTGTAGTAGATTCTTCGGCGTTCAGGCCAATGGTGAATCCCATACAATGAATTGATATCATACTTTTCCACTTTGGCAGCAAACATGTGTGTGGCGTATTCCTCGATGGCTATGTTGTTGGAGTATATTGCTGCCAGGAAAGGGAGTGTGAGTGATGTAGCATATTTCTTGGAGACATCGCTACCGTGTAGAGGAAACTCTAGGTCATTATTGAAGAAATAGCGGAATGGAATCTTGGGTTGATCCGGTCGGCCAATTGTAGGTAGAGGTCTGGTCCAGTCAGTGTAGTATGGAGCTTTGTCTGGTCTGGTGAAGTCAATGTTAACTTCGGGGTTGAGCCAATCGATGTTGTTAGACATGGCCCGTGCAATGTTGTTGAGATGATATTCGACTTCAATCGCACTTTCTGAGCTGTCCTTAAGAAGTTGAAATGCATCGTTCTTGATTCGCTTCAACTCTGCCTTAGTCATCTTCTTCACGTTGAACTTTTCCTGAATAAGCTTCACATGCTCCATTGTACGGCCATCTACCATTCCTTGACCTTCTGGTAATGAGGGGGTGACATCAACAAGTCTAGAAAACCAGTCATATTCTTCGGTTGTGTCTTCATCTAGCCATGAGAGAACATCGGTCTTCTTCTTCTTTTTCTTTGGCTTTTATGAGGATTCTGGTTTCTTTGTTGTGGCAGAAGAGGTGCGTTGTTGTTTGATCTCAGGGACATCTTCATCGTCACCACCAGTGTATTCAAAATGATCACCGGTTTTCTCTGTGTGGGGTGGTAACTCAGAGTCCTGAGGTTCCCAGTAGCAGTAGAACGTGGAGGAGATCTTCTGTCGGTGGAGGTTCTTTGGGGGGTGGTGGCATAGAGGAGGAGTCATCAGACTTCTTCTTGCGTTTGGTCTCTTTATCCTTATCCTTATCATCATCGTCTCTTGGACGCTTTGGCCTTTCAGCTGCTGCTTTGCATGACGTTTTAAGTTGGTATTCCAGCAATGCTTCAAACAGTTTACCTTCGTCAGAAGTAAACGTTGCAGATCGTTTTGACATTTGTAGTACCAGCATGGAAACCATTTCTGCATCGGAGAAAGCTGTAGGTTCAGTTGGGTTGATCGTTACTGTTAAAGGCGTTGATCTTATCGTTTGCTTGACCAACTGCATGAGATTTGGATAGAGTTGTCTGGTGAACATCTCTCTTGTCACACCTGGAACAGTGTCGAGAAGGAACTTATGAGTATATTCCTTAATCGTCTTGTTCATTTAACCCTGTACATCTCGATTGAGGAACTTCTGGATCTGTTCCCGTTCTCTCAACATCCGGTTTATCCCATTTTGAAGAAGGTTGACTCTGTCAGCAAGTTGATTTAGTTTGTTGTTGACTACATTTTTCTTCCTTACTTGCTTGACAGCTTTAACAATCTTAGTCTTTGCTCGGGATGCCCAAGTATCGGTTGGCTTCTTTATCGATCTGGATGCGGATCTGGTGGTGCCTTTGGATGGTGGAGGTGATGAGTGAGAAGATGAGTCTGATGATGATGAGACATGAGGAGGCTCAGGGTCCTTAGGTAGCTCGGAAGTTTGTTCCTTGCTACGGGTAGGACTATCCAGAAGATAATTCTTGGCTTCCTCCTCAGCTTTAGCCTTTTCTTCCGCCTGAACTCTAGCTTCTTCATTTGCTTTTGCTAGAGCTTCTTTTTCTGCTTTTTCATTAGCTGCAGCCTCAATATCTTCATTAGGAATTTTCTCAGACTTCTCTATTTCTGGTTCCTCAAAGTCATAGATGATAGAATCCTCAAGGTGCCTTTGTTGTTATTCGTGGGTGGTGGTACCAGTTCCCTTATCGGGTTGATTAATCGCATCGGAAACTGGTGTAGTAAGTGCACCACCACTTGAACCGCCTGGGCCATGAGTTTGTTGCTGTTCGAACTCTTTAGCAACATGTTGGAGTCTGAGGTTCTTGAGCTTCTTTATATAGTCTCTGTCTTCATCCAGTGGCTCTTCTTCTGAGCTCTCTTCTTCCTTCTCTTGCACTGGAGTTTTCCCTTTATCAGACTTGGGACTTAGAGGTTTTTCAACGGTTTGAGTATCATCGGTTGCAGATTCATAGTAGATAATCTCTTCATCTGTTTCATTGTCCTCGGAGTCCTCGTCCATTAGTTTGGGTTCCGGTTTAGGAATAGGGATAGCATCTTTAGATGGAATTTTCCTTTTACGGGAAGGATTCCTCTTTGGATACTTGAGGGGACTTCCAGTGCTTATAACTCTTCCTGCACTGCCTCTCCTGGTCTTCCTAACGGGTGTACCAGAAGACTTAGCATTAATGAAACCTACTTTGCCTGCTTCAACTGCTACCAAATATCATTTGTATGATTGAAGTCCTTTGATAACATCAGAAAGAAGATAATCTGGCAACACTACACCTTGTTTCTTCGTGGTTGATTATTTGAATCTGACCATGCTGAGTGTGGGTTCAAGTAGCACGGAGTGATGGTTGGGGTCTTCAAGTCTTTTGGGAATATCTGGATTGGTTTCAAGAATCCTTTTGATCAACAATTTTGTGTATCTGACATAAGGAATCTTGGAGCCAGGCCTTTTCAGGTAAGTCATCATGTCATCCCAGATCAGAGCTGCAAATTCGAGTGTTTCATGTTGACCATGCCCCAAAAGATTTGAAGTTTCATGAGCTTCGGATGCTCATAGCCACTGTCACGTCCGAAAACGGATTTAGCAAGCATAATGTACAGTGTTCTCCATGGTTGAGGAATATTCTTGAGATCTACTGAGGAGTGTTTTGTGATAACTCCAGCAGCTTCATCATAGCCGATATCGACTATGAATTGGAGAACGACCTCTTTCGTAGGAGTAGCAGAGAACTCAGTAGGATCAATGGTTGGAAGAAGAAGAGCAGCCCTTAAATCTGCAGGAGTGATGGTGACTTGTTTGTTGTTAAGCGTCACCATCACAACACTTTGACCTTTAAGCTTTTGTATCATGTGCCAGAATTGGTGAACATAGATCTCTGGCACAGTAGCAAAATTTGAGAGCAAGTTCTGGTATGGATGAGTCTTCAAAATATCCACTGCAATTTTACAAGAAGACTCAGAACATGTGAAGTTGTCGAAATCAACTTTGAGGTTGTTCTTTCCAATCTTCATTGTGTAACCGTCGAGGAAGATGTCTTCCATTGAGAGAACATTTGGTGCATCAACATTTTCCATTTGGACGTCCATATCGTGATCTGAAAGATATTTAGCCAAAAGAACCAACATATCGAAAGACATTACGTTAGTCAAAAGTTGATTATATTGTCTAATTATTGAATAAGTTATGTTGATGAATGTTACGAGTCCAATGTCACTTGTTTGTCCAATAGTCCAAGGTAGTTGTGAAAAATATCGTGAATTTATTAACTTTTAGTTTTGAAGTCCAAATTTTCACATATTATCACAGCATATTTACCATTTAAGCTTATTAGTGACATTTTGGTTTCGTGACGTTATGATTTATTTGTTTACAAGTTTGTACGCGTAACAATTCACAATTTTGGTTAAAAAAATTAGGCTTAGGCATAGGATTAGCAAGCTTATGCGTAAACAGTATACCATACGCGTAGGCATAAGCTTATGCGTAGGATCTTGACTTACGCGTAAGAAATGTTACGAGTAGGAAAAGAGGGCCTTAGGCATAGAGCTTACGCGTAAGCGTATATGGGAGCTTACGCGTAAGGTTTACTCGTAAGAGTGAACTGATTCCCAATTATAATATAAAAATATCAAATACGAAATAAACGTGAGAATCGACAAATCAACCTTTTAGGAAAAAGATCAACACGCAAAACCCTCGAATATACGATATAAGAGATACCGGGCAAGTGATTACCCGGGTCGTGTCCCAACGAGGTGTGAATTGAGGATGTCGTTTGAGGTTTGTTATTAAAATGCTTGAATAGTTCGAGATTTGATTGTTTATGATTACGTTTTCTACAAATTAATTAACGGGAAAGTAATTAAGGCTAGGGAGAACAAATTAAATGATAAATTAACTACTACTAAGCAAATGAAACAATAAAATTAAGCTAAACTAAGTCCTAGAGTGATAATATGCGAAAACGTGAAAACCCGGGCTAATCCCGAGCTCCAAAAGTGAAAATAATGCAATTTAAGGCCTACGGATGTGAAACTAATTTCCTACGTTCTAAACTACTAAAAATAATTTTAGAAAAAAGCCGGATATTTTTTCGATTTTTTAATTATTTATTATGAATTAAAATCTAAATTAATCTAATTTAATTATAAAAAATACTAAACTAATTGGGAAAAATCTGAGAATTTTACTAAAAATACTTTAAATCCTACTGAGTTTGGGAAAAATAAAAAATTGGACTACTGCTTTTGGAAATAAGCAATTAAAAAGCAAAATGAGCTACTAATGTAAAAACTGATTGTGTACTTAAAGTATTAATCGTGCAATAAACAACCAGTCAAAGTCCCAACCAGTCAAAGTCCCAAGGGCAGATGGTTAATGGGTCTGGTGTTGTGTGTGTGAACCAAATGACCTGAGTTCGAACCTGGTACCTTGCACTTTTTTCCAAAATATTTTTTTTTCAAAATTTTCTTTTTGAAATTTAATTATAAGGCAAAAGCAACAGACTTTTTGTGAAAACTTTTTATCCAAGCTCGTGAAATAAGCAGTTCACCACTGCTTATTCACCTAATCAGTTTCAAAATAAAGCAACTAACACCTACTTTAACAGATTTTAGCATAAAAAAAACATTATGCTAAGCAGTTGAAACTGAGGAATAAGCTACTAGGTATAATAAGAAACTTGAATAAGCTAGAAATAAAGGAAATGGACTACTTTAAAGGGGGAAAATAAGCAGTTGTAGGAAATCCTAAGTAAAATGGAAAAGGAGCATGCAATAAGTTAATAAGCTATAAAGGATTAAACAAGCACTAAATAAGCATTAAATAAGCTAAAAACTAGTACACCTAATCTATATTACCTAAAAAGCACTAAAGTATCCTAAATAAGCTGTTGGGATTCGAAAATGAGCTAAAACTAAAAAGTGTACTAGTATGCTGATGTGGGACAGCAAAACAGTCTTAGGGGGCTGTTTGGAGCTCCTAAAAAGCAACCAATAAGCTAGAAATAAATTTCACAAAAATGTGCACTAGATAGATGAGCAACCCAAGATTGACCACACTAAATTTCAGACAATAAGGACATGTAATGAAGGAATTAAGATTAAAAAATAAAAGGCTGTTTGAGCACTTTGTTGACTGAAACAGTTGGCAAAAATGGGCGATTACAAGTTTTCAAATGCAAATTAAACTAAGCTAAAGCTAAACTAAGTGCAAAATAAGTTAGGCTATATCTAGGTGGGTATGTGATGTTGCAAGAAAAACATTTTGGAAGAAGCTTGGACCAAAAATAAGCTTGGAAAAAGCTTGTGAAACAGCAGCACAAGCTGCTGTTGCAATTTTTTTTTTTTACTTTAGCAAACTTGTAAAACTTTGTTAGACCTAACTATACCTACTAAACTAACTCAAATTACACTAATGAAACTGAATTTGAAAACCAAAGTGGGTCAAAACAAGTTTTGACCCTTTTTTTTTTGCCTAAACCAAACACCCCTATATGGGGTGAAATGCTTTTTAAATCTGATTTTGTGAACTGAGACTAGGAATTTTTGTTTGCAAACTTACTGAATAGTTAAAAATGGAACTTTATAACAAATGGTAAATGACAATAAGCTAATAAGCACAAAAGTGCTTATTTGACCAATAAGCAGAAAGTAAAAAAAACAGGTAAGTAAAAAAAATCTTTCATTCATAAAAAGAAAACATTACACTAAATTTTAAACTACAGAAAACTAAATTAAAGCTACAAATCCTAATGCCTTTGAAGGCTACATAAGCTACTATTTATACTAAGTCTAAAAGGTCTTCAAGTAAGCATGTGTGCTTCTTTGCTGAGACAGAAGTGAGAAGTGAACATTTGTGCTTCTTTAGACTCAATCTCATCCATTCATTTATCCTTGGTGCCCAAGGAGATGCATCTGAGCCGTCAGTTATCTTAGTACCAATGTGGGTGTTGGAGATTGCCAACATGGCAATGAGTCCCATGTGGGTTGTGGGGTAAAGGTGAGCTTGGGGACCAGAGGGTTTGAGAGGGACAGGAGGTAGAAGAAGACAAGGAGGATGAGTTGTAGTTTTGGCGGGTATATATTTTTTGGTGAGATTTATTCTGTTTCTGGGTTTAGGATGGGATTAAAAAGGGAGGAAGGAAAAGGGTCAAAAGAAAGGGGGTCAAATGGTTTAAGTGTGGAGGGGGTTCAAATGTTAAGTGAAAGGTTTTAAAAATAAAGGGGGTTAAGAGTTAAAAAGGTTTTTAACTTTTTTTTTTGTTTTAAACATTTTTTTTTTTTTTTTTGAAAGAAAACTTTTAATAAAAATTGGTTTTTGAAAAATAATTGGTTTTAAATAAAAATAAGGATTTAGAAAGAAATGATATTTTAGGATTTTTGTGACAAAGGGAAGAATGGTAATTTTGGGTTCGGGTGAAGGGTAAAATAGTACTTTTAGGTTTAGGTTGGGTTTTTGAGTCTGATTCCCAAGCTCACTCCCAGATATGTATCCCGGGCTCTGAAAAATGTAGAAAATCCGCTTCCGGCTCCATCTGCAAAGCACTTTTTCCATTCCAAGCTCATTTCTGTCCGTTTTTGCCCTGTTTTCGATCCTTTGTACCTGAAATACATAAAAACACACTCCAAGGATATCTGTAGCATAATTGGTTATATTTCCGTGTTTTTAGACGTTTTTGTGGTCTTGGGTGGGTAAAAATGATGAGTGAATAAGCACTCATCATGAACCTTATGCCTAGGCATCACTGTTTATGCATATCCTTCACAGGATACGCGTAGTCCCTTTGTAGAACCTTACGCGTAAAGGTTACGTGTAAGATTTCTCTTACGCATAACATTCTACGCGTAAGGTGATCCTTATGCGTAGGAGCTCAGTTAAACTTGATTTTGAATATTTCACGCGTAATAACCTGAAACAAATGAATCATATCACATTCATTAACACAACATTCAATCCCTTTCAGCCTAACATGAAGTATCAATAAAAACTAGTTACGCGTAGAATATGCATACGCGTAGAAACCTAAACCCTAGGATTAAAAAATTACGAGTATGGAATCTAGCCATAGGATTGACACCAAAAGTTTTCTGTGACATCTTAGAGGTATAAGGAGAAGTTTTGACCTAGTTATAACATTAAAATCTTTATGCATAAAAAATACCTAATTCTTACAAGTATAAACCCTAAATCACAATTACTTAAGTTTACATGTTTCTGGGTATGTTTCAAGCTTAGATTTAATCAATTAAACATGTCAAAAGCATATCTTAACCATCTAATTGACCAGAAACTCTCCCAAATGAAAACGCCCAAATCTATGTATAAACCTTAATATGAGAAATTTATCAATTGATGTTTTTGGGTGGATTTGATTGATAGAAGTGGTTTAGGTATGATTATTTAAACATTTTAACACCATTTATATCATCACAAACACACAAATGATGATCTTGTGTTCATACGCATATGCGTAGAACACAAGAATCATTCAAACCCAAAATCCATATGTTGGATGTTAATGATTTTAAACACCTATATTTGTAAACACATTCTGATCATATAATCACTTACAAATCAATAGTTTAAAGCACGGATTGGATGGTTGATTCTTATGCGTGGATTAGGTTGTTGGAGAAATAAATGATAGAATTTAATGTTATGGAAAAATTAGGTGAAGTATATTTGGAAAAATTAAGTTTAAGCTTTTAACAACTTTTGTCCCTCCACCTTAGTTATTTTCATCCAACACCCATAACTCCCATTTTGGTTACGTAGCGCAAGATATTTGGAAAGAAACTTGATGACACTCCCCCTCGACTTAAGAAATAATGAAATTTTACAAATTTGAGTCAGGGGAATGTCAATTAACCAGAAATGTGACCACCATTATCAAAGAAACAACCAGGATAAGGTAATATGCAAGTACAAGGTTTTATGAAACCGAAAAATGTTTACATTCTCCCCCTCCACACTTGACCGAGAAAATACTGAATTTTGAAAGAGTAAAGTGTTGACGGAAGAATTATACTTGCCATGTTAATAGAAATATAGATAGAAGAATATTTTTGTAGTTTTATCAGATTTTATATTTTTGTATTTTGTTTTTGAAAATATTTACAAAAGAAGTTTTGGTGTTTGCTTGGTTTTAAGAATGTTTTAAAAGTTCATCCAGTTCCTCTGGAGTCAAACACCGCATACCAATCCGGTGGACCAACTCATTAAACCTAGAAGGAGCTAAGTCTTTGGTGAGAAGATCTGCCAGTTGGTATTCAGTACCCACAAAGTATAATTCAACGGTACCCTTTTCCACGTGCTCCTTGATGAAATGATATCGAAGATCGATGTGCTTAGACTTAGAATGTTGAACAGAGTTGCACGAGATTGTAATAGCACTTCGATTGTCGCAGTACATCGGGATTCTGTCAAATACGTAACCATAGTATTTGAGTTGTGTTCTCATCCAAATGACTTGAGCACAACACGCCGACATGGCTACATATTCTGCTTCGGTTGAGGACAGCAATGTACAATCCTGCTTCTTCGATTGCCATGACACCAGTTTATCACCAAGAAATTGTAAAGCTCCTGAAGTACTTTTCCGAGAATCTAAGCAACCTGCGTGATCAGCGTCTGAAAAAGCTATTAGTTCAAAACTAGAATCCTTCGGATACCAGATCCCTAAGTTAATGGTTCCCTTGATGTATTGGAGGATTCTTTTAGCCTCAGAGAGGTGAGTTTCAGTTGGTCTCGACTGATAACGGGAGCAAAGATATATAGCAAAGACAATATCAGGTCTACTGGCTGTTAGATACATGAGAGACCCAATGATACTTCGGTATTTGGTAGGATCAACCAATTTCCCATGAAAATCAGCGTCCAGTTCCTTGGTATGTGCCATTGGTGTGGCATAGGTGTCACAGTTTTGCATTCCATATTTGTTTCAGATTTCAAGGGCATATTTGGACTGACTTAGAAAAATACCACTGGGTGATTGATGAATTTGAAGTCCTAGAAAGAACGTAAGTTCACCCATCATGGACATTTCAAAATGTTTTTTCATAAGTTTTGAAAAAGCGTTTGAGTACTTTAGATGTGTTGACCCAAAAATGATGTCATCCACATAAATTTGAACGATTAAAATGTGTACTCCATGATATTGTATGAATAGTGTAGGGTCGACAGAACCTTTGACAAAATTATTGGTGATAAGAAAGGCTGATAACTTATCATATTACGCCCGAGGGGCTTGTTTGAGACCGTAGAGAGCCTTCTTTAGTTTGTAGACGCTATTAGGGAACTCTGGATCAATGAATCCTTCTGGCTGGCTAACATAGATCGTTTCTTTCAATTGTCCATCGAGAAAAGCAGTTTTGACATCCATCTGAAAGACCGTTATATTCATGTGAGCCGCGAATGCGAGAAAGATCCGTACAGCCTCAAGACGAGCAACCGGAGCGAATAATTCTTCAAAGTCAATACCCTCTTCCTGTCTATAACCCTTAGCCACCAGACGTGACTTATTTCTAATTACGGTTCCTTCAGCATCCAATTTGTTTTTCCAAATCTATTTTAGACCAATGACGTAGACCCCTGTTGGTCTTTCAACTAGTTCCCATACTTCAAGACGTTTAAACTGATTGAGTTCTTCTTGCATGGATTCAATCTAGTTGTCTTTGGTAATTGCGTCTTTAATGTTTTTAGGTTCAGATTGGCAGACAGTGAGTGCATAAATGCAATGTTCACCGTCTATGTGAAGACGTTGTCTAGTTATGACTGGTTGATTCGGGTTACCAATAATGTTTTCAAGAGGATGGTATTTCGTCCAACGATGTGTAGAAGGTTGATGTTGATATACGTTTTGCAGATTGGGAGGATTAAAATGGCTTGTAGATGATTCCGCAACATCAGGTGTGGCAGTTTCATTTGCAAATGGATTGAAGAATGCATTTGGATCATAATCTGCAGGTGGAGGTACTTCATTGTTCAGAATATCATCAGCTGGTTCAGCGTCGTTGGATGCGGTTTGTTCAACTGTTGTTGTAGAGTCAACTGGTGGTGCTTCCTCAATAGTAGTTGTTGTGGCAGGTGTATCAGGTATTGGATTTTGATCAGGTTGAGCAGCGGAAACATTGGATACACCAGGAGCACGTTCATCAATATCATCACTAAACAGAGGAGCAAATACCTGTTCCATTTGACGTCGAGTTAGTTGTAAACTAGGTTCAGCTGATGATGGGGTTTGAGGGAAGTTTAAACGGTTATGACCGGGTTCCAAGCTGTTATGCTCAGAAGCCATTTCAGTAAGCTCCTTGAAATTTGCATGAATTGTTTCCATAATCTCCCTTGTACGACGATTCCAGATCCGGTAACCTTTAGAGTTTTCACAATATCCAACAAAGACTCCAATGTCAGCTTTGGCTTTGAGCTTACCAAAGTCATCACGATCATTATTCGGATAACAAAGGGATCCAAATACATGAAAGTGTTTGAGATTCGGTTTACGGTTGTGGATAAGCTCATAAGGTGTTTTGTTGTGGCGTTTGATAATCATTGAACGATTCTGAGTGTAGCATGCAGTTGACACGACTTCAGCCCACAAGTAATATGGAAGTTTAGCATTAATTAACATTGTTCTTGCAGCTTCCACTAACGTACGGTTTGGTCTTTCAACTACACCGTTTTGTTCTGGTGTTCGTGCAATAGACGTTTGATGCTCAATTCCCACTTTCTCATAAAATGCACGAAGAGTTTGATTCACAAATTCAGTTCCTTTGTCTATTCTGATTTTTCTGACTGTGTTCCGGAGCTGAACTTGAATTTTCGTGAGAAAGGTGATGATTATCTACTATTACCAAGATGTAGTGTTTGCCATTAATCTTCTGTACGCGCATCGGGCCACACAAATCCATGTGAAGAAGATGAAGCACATGCTGTGAGTTGTGTTCTACCTTTGAAGGAAAGTGAGCATGAGTGCTTTTCCCTTGTTCACAAGCTGAACATAGGTGATCTTTGGAATATCGAAATCTCGGGAGACCTTCAACAAGTTTGTACCGTGTAAGATTGGTTATGGTTTGAAAGTTTAAATATGAGAGACGACGGTGCCATAGCCAAGCTTTTGTAGATGTTGCCTTTGAAAGTAGACAGATGGGAGATGAAGCAATCATGTCTTGCATTGAAATTGTATAAAGACTTGAATTGCGGGCACCAGACATAAGATCGTTTCCTTGTAGATCACGAATGAAACAAGTTTTCTCCCAAAAAGCAACTTCCAAATCTCCATCACAGAACTGACCAACAGAGAAGAGATTGTGTCCGAGGCCTTCCACTTAATAAACCCTGCTAATTTCGATGTTGCCATTGATGTAATCTCTGTAGCCCATGATAGATGCGAAGTGATCATTCCCGAATCTGACAGTGCCAATGAACTTTGCAACAAAGTTTGATAACAATTTGAGATTGCCTGTCATGTGTCGGGAATATCCGCTATCAACAATCCAAAGAATGATCTGTATCACCTACATTACACACAGACAACACAGATGGAATAGTAGAAACACACATATTAATGATTTTAGGTATCCATTGAAATCCAAGTGTATTATGTAACCATTTCTGCCATCTCCAACTAGTCTTAGCTTTGGTCTTAGTAAATGCACTAGGTGATAAGTTCTTCCTAGGAGGTGAAGGTGGTTCTATGGGTACATCAATGATCGTAGTTGGAACACTAGAGGGTGGTTTACCTAGAACAGACTTAGAAGCATTAGTGGGCCTAGAGGTATTCCGTTTTCTAGTATTCCGCTTTCGATTTAAGATAGCCTTAGCAACACTTTTATCGTGACAACCAGAAAACATGCTTTTACGACAATCAACACAAGAGGCTTCAAACAAAACATTAAGAGTACTTAAAGATTCAGCATTTGTTACATCACTTTGTTCATTACATTTGTCAGATGCAATATCTAAAGTGGGTGCAACTTGAGTTTTATTCAAAGTCCTAGGGTGTTCTTCTACTTCAACATTCTTTATTGTTCTTTTCTTACGTCGCAACTTTCTATTCTTCGTTGATTTTCTCTTAAGTTGTGAAGTGCTAGCGTTGGGAAAAGAAGTAACTAGTCCTGTTGCAGTGGAAGGAAGCACGTTAGTATCTTGTGGATTGATAATAGGCATTCTAGTGTCACTTTTTCTAAGTGTTACAGGTGCAAGTACCTTAGTGTTACTAATCTTAACCTGTTCATACTTTCCTAACTTCTCTTTAAACTCAATAATAGTGTGCAACAAATCTTGATTTTCAGAACGAAGATTTCCATAAACATTCATGACTTTTTTAGTGTGTGCAAGATAATGATCAAGTTCGTTTGATGCTTCATCACGAGTCTGTTTGAGTAAATCAAATATGACACCATATTCCTTTTTAACTTTTGCAAGTTCTTGTTCATATTTTGAGATTTGACATTTTAAAGACACGTTTTGATCATCCAGTTGCTCAAGTTTAGGATCAGAAGATTTGGCGTGCAACTGGTTGATTTTGTTTTGTAAAGCAAGTTCTCGATTTTGACAATCTTTTTGACACCATTGAAGTCGACATTTTGCATTTGAAAGCTCATGTATCAGACGTTCATTTTCAATTTTTAACGACTCGATCTGAGGCACATTATCGATATTTTCAACAGTATCAATAGAATCAGCAGAGATATAATCAAATGCATATGTAACAGAATGTAATACCACAACATTATTGATATCAGCACAGATAACATCTTCCAAGAGTCGATCAACATCTTTTCTTAACAATTTCTTTTTACGTTTAGTGTTTGAAATCAATGTTTTTGTTTGCTTGAAAACTCTTTTCATAAGACCAAGCTCCTTGTGAAAGTCCCTTTCCCAATATAGTGCACAAATTTTCAAAATTTGAACATGGGGTAAAATTCTTTTCTGAAAAATATCTCTTTGTTCTCGCGCCAGAGGCGATTGAAAATGTTCAACTTTTATTTCAGAATGAAATTCAATCTCACGTTCCAAAAGTTTGATGTCAGATAAGAAAAGTTCAAAGTATTTAATAACTTGACAACTTTCGGTTTTAGGTTTAACTTGACTGAGTGAAGGTAAAGGACCATTAATTTGTGCACCATTGTGTTGGGGACCAACATCAGAAGACTCAGAGATAGGTGTGATAACCCAAGGTATGTTAGTATTATCCTGTTGTGTGACAAAAGTAACGGCTTTTGAATAGTTAAATGGTTTGTTATAAACAAAATTTTCCATATTTGATCGACTCTCGTCATCCGCATCTAATTCATATGCGATTATATTCAACAACACTCATGATGGAATCATCAATTCTATGTTCTGCACTGTAGACATGCGGATTTGGTTTGAATGCTCTGTTTGAAAACTTTGGTTTGTAATCAGCAAGATTTGGTCCATATCCATTTGGATTTGGTTTAAAAGTAAACTTTTGAATAGTTGTGATTGACTCACCATGTTTATAAACAACATTTCGAAACTCTATTATTTTGTTTTGTAAGTCGACAATTTCTTCGAGATAGGCATCTATTCGTTTCGTTGAATGCTTTTTGTACTCAAAAAACTGTGTTTGACAAGTTAACAACTCAGACTTGGCTTTTTGAGTTTCCGAAGTGAGTGCGTTCCAAAAGTTGTTTATGATCATATTTCAGTTGTTCTATTTGAGACAACAAAGCATTTTTTGATGCTACTAGATCACGTATCTGTTGTTCTAATGATTTTTCATTTTGATAAGATTTAGCAAAAGCGACTTCAAAATCTTTTTCACGTTTTTCTTGTGTTTGAAAAATGTTGAGTTGAAGTTTTAAGCATTCATTGTCCTTAGTCAACAGTGCATTTTTTTTCTTTTAATTGCTTATTGATGTCTTTGCAAATTTCCATTTGAGTCTTAAAGAAGTTTATGAGCCTGGGATCTGGATTAGACAAAGATTCATTTTGTTCAACCGGAGTGTCCACACAATCATCATTTAGGTCTTCAAATGAAGCCACGAGATCAATTTGATTGTCAAGAGTAATCATAAGGTCATCTTGATCATCAAATATGACAACGGGATCCATTTGATTTTCGTCGTGATGAGATGTGGAAGGTTCATGTTGAACACTCTGAATCTTGTCAGATGCAGACGTCGGTAACGATATCAGATCATTAATAAGAATAGTTTGATCTGATACCTGAGACAAGCCATCAGTGTCATACACTGGGCCTGTGTCACTCATGTGGAGAGCTTGCATGTTTGCCATTAACATTACTGCTGCATTTGCCTGCAAGTCCTCCATGTCATCATCAGAATCTGCATTTGCCATGAAGCTTTGTTCCCTGTTGGTAAGAGTTCCACCATGTTAGGAATTGGAAATTCCATGTTAAAGTGTTGGTCACCCCAATTATGGTCTAGGATATGTTAGCTCGTAGACTTGTAGTTATTTACGTTATTTAGTAGTTAATTAGTTAGTTTTTAGCGTAGTATAGTTTAGTGTAACACCGTGGAGGAAGGACGAGTCTTTACCCACTGTATGCCTGATCCACAGTCCGATAGGAGGATGTATTCATTGTAACTATAAATACCCCTTCCATCTATGAAAGGGGTGGTGCTTATTTCAATCTAACATTACATATTTGTGCTACAAGTCTCTACCAAGAACACCCTCTCATTCTTTCTCTCTCTAAAACATGGCATACTTGTATAATTACCATCCAAGGCCACCCGAATCATCAAACACAATAAATATAAGATCCTAACAATTGGTACCAGAGCCATGGTTATTGTGTTGTCTTGATTTGTTGTGGTGTTTGATTTTTTTTAAAAACTGTTTTGGTACTTTTATTGGCCAAAATATTTTTTCCGTTTCACCTTGGTATAAAACAGTGTTTAACGTGTTTGTAGTATCCTATATGGTCAAAATATTTCTTGGTCCCATCAAAGTTATATCTGGTTGTGTTCTCTTGTCCAAAACAATCCTGATATGATGTTTTTTTATTATCATTTACGTGAAGTCAAAGGGGTCATTCTGGTCATTTACGAGGTCTAAATGGGTAAAAAAATGAAGCATCTTTTATGATGTTTCTGGGTTTCTTTGAATATGGTCAGAAAATGGTCGGAAAACTTGCCGGAAAATCAAGCGACTTGTCTTCAAAACAGTCCAGATACAATGAATCTAAGTAGCGACTTGTGCTCTTAATTTTTGATACCGACTTGTTCTTTAACAAGTAGCGACTTGTATATTTATTTCTGTAGCGACTTGGAGATTTGTTGATTTTTTTGAAAGTCAATAGCGATTTGAGTGGTTGAAATGTCTAAAGCGACTTGTTCTCATTGAAGCGACTTGCCATGAGTCTTGACTCCTGGTAGCGACTTGTGCTCATGGTAGCGACTTGACTCATGGTAGCGACTTGACTGATTTTGTTAGGAATTAGAAATTCCAGGTATTAAAGAGTCAGTCACCTCAAGTATATGTAATCATTAGAAAGCTCGTAGTCGTAGTTATTTTAAGCTAAGTAGTATTTAGTTAAGTAACACCGTGGAGGACGGACGGGTCTTTACCCACTGCATGCCTGATCCACAGCCCGTTGTGTGGCGTTTTATTGTAAGACTATAAATACTCTCTACCTTCCAAGGTAGAGAGTTGGAGCTCATAATAATATTTTCTTTCTCTCACTATAGTTCCCAACTCTCTTCCTTTCTCTCACTAGAACTTTCTCTCTCTAACATACTTATACACCTACTTTGATCATGGTTTAGAGTGTTTGTGAAATCCAATATCCTACAATTGGTATCAAGAGCCATGGTTTGATCACTCATCTTTCATTCTCTTTGTTTTGGTGGATTTCATAAGGTTTTTGGGGTATTAAGGGTTTAGGAGAGTTTGAATCATTTGGACAAATTCTAGTGTTAAAGTTTGAATTTTGCTTGTACTTTTGTGTTTAGGATCATCATATGTGTTTATGTTTTGAATTGGAAGGCTTAAATCATTGTGATTTGGTTGTTTTGGATTGATAAAGTGGTTATTTGTGAAAGAAGGACGAAGCGAGTTGAGTCTCCGACTTGTTTTACTTCAAAGCGAGTTGCTTTGTTATTTGATGCGAGTTGGTACATGCGACTTAGCTGTTTAGCGAGTTGATATTTATGCGACTTGGGTTCTAAGCGAGTTGTTTCTTTAAGCGACTTGAGATCTAAAGCGACTTAGCTATTTAGCGAGTTGTAAAGCTAGCGAGTTAATTTAAGCGACTTGGTGTTTAAGCGAGTTGATTGTGTTGCGAGTTGATACTAAAGCGAGTTGGCTATTTAGAGACTTGATTCATTAAGCGAGTTGACTGTGTTGTGAGTTGATGCTGATGCGACTTGGCTATTAAGCGAGTTGATTACTTAAGCGAGTTGTTAAGTAAGCGAGTTGTGTGGTTTGGTACTTATTCATTTAGGCTTGTTACTTCTTCGTGATACATTCTTACGGTTGTTCTTTTGGTTTAGTAAAATCCCGTAAAAGAATCAATTTCCCGGTTTAATCAAAGAATTGTAAAATCCCGTAGAGCTTGAAACATGTCTACAAACGTTCCTACTATCATCTCCACTGTTGCCGAGGATGTTTAAGCAGCTGGATCAGATACTCGTCCACCCATGCTTGACAGAACTGACTATGACTCTTGGGCTCAACGAATCAGATTGTACTGTCTTGGAAAAGAAAATGGGGTTAACATTCTCAAATCCATTGATGAAGGACCTTACCGAGTTGAGACTACTAGAGATGTACTTGATACTGCTGAAGATGGAACTCTGATTTATGGAATGGACAGACCAAAGATGTATGATGAGCTTGACGATAAGGAGAAAAAGAGATTCGATGCAGATATCCGAGCTTCCAACATTATACTGCAAGGTCTACCAAAGGACATCTACAAGCTTATCAATCACAACACCGAGGCAAAAGTTGTATGGGATAATGTCAAGATGCTTCTTTCTGGTTCTGAGCTAACTGTTGAAGACCGAGAATCACAGCTGTATGATGAATTTGAGCACTTCAAGATGAAACCAGATGAAAGTGTTTATGAGTACTATGTGAGATTTCATAAGCTGGTGAATGACATGAGGAACATCAGAATGACTATGCCTAACATTCAGCTGAACTCAAAGTTTGTAAACAACATGAATCTCGAATGGCACAAGTTTGTTACTTCTGTGAAGCTCACTAAAGGATTGAAGAATACGAATTATGAGCAACTCTATGCCTTCCTTCTTCAAAATGAGAGGCATGCCACGTTTGAAAAGAGGATTCTAGATCAGTTCAAAGCTCAGGGAGAAGCAAGTTCAACAAATGATTCAACTGCCTTTTACTCAAAAGTTGGGATTACCACCAAAGCTTCTCAAGTTGTACCTATGGGTAATTGCAATCATAAACTTATTCCAGATCCAATGTTCAAACAAGCTGATGCTGATGCAGGCATGGAAAACTTCATCAATCAACTGGCTCTCATGATAAGTCAAAACATGAATTCTCTCCCACAAACCAACAACAACCTCAGAACAGCCTCTAACCCACACAATCAAGCTACTGTCAGAGATGGGAGGATTGTTGTGCAACCAGTTCTGGAAAGACAATATGATCAGGGAAGAGGTGGAGCTGGTAGAGGTTATGTTGGTAATCAGAATCGAGGAAAGAATGGTAATCAAGGTCAAGCTAAGCCGATCAAATGCTATAACTGTGGAGGTGAGGGACACATTGCAAGGAACTGCACATCTCCAAAACGTCCACATAATGCTGATTACTTCAGAGATAAGATGCTGCTTGTACAAGCTCAGGATAATGGTGCTGCTTTGGATGAAGAAGAGTTGTTGTTTCTTGCTGAGGGCAATGCCAAGACCTATGATGCAGATGTGGATGAGCAGCCAATTCAGGAGATAGGTCACAATCATCAGAATGCCTTTTAAGTCGCTGATTGTGATGCATACGACTCTGATGTGGATGATGGACCAACTGCACACACAATTTTTATGGCTAGCATTTCTCCAATGGTTTCTCCCAAGGTCTCATCTTCACCACAAGCTGGCCCATCCAAAGACAAACTCATCTCAGAGGTATTAAAACTATACGATGATGCTGATGTGCAAAAGATGCATGACAAAGTACAATCAACTGAAACTATTGAATCAAATATTGAAAATATGGGTAATATCAATGTTGTCCCATATGATCAATATGTGAAACAAAGTGAAAGTGAAGTTGTACCAAGTGATGCATCTTCTGCAGTCAACAATGACTATGTTTTTGATGAATACACTTCATGTGCCCCTGATGATTCTGTTATCTCTGAACTGAATGCCTATAAAGAATGTGTTGCTATTTATGAACAACTTGCAAAATTTGAGTTGACCACCCGTGAGCAGGAAATGGATGACCAAATGCGTACAACTATTAGAAAAAGTAGGTTTAGAGAAGAAGTATTAAAACAAGAGTTAAACTCCTTACAAGAAAAGCTTTCTAAAATTGCTAAGCAAAAGCAAGAACTTCAAGAAAATGTTAAAATGCTTAAGCAAGAATTCAGTGCTAAGGAATCAAAACTTTTGAATGATTTTTCTAATCTAAAAACCTTGAAAAACAAGCTTGAAAATAAGTTGTACGTACAAGGAAATACCATTCAGACTGCTCACTTAATCACTAAGCATAGAGTCTTAAGCGATAAACATAGCATTCCCCTTGTTGAGGAACCAAATCCAGAGGTCATTAAAAAGGGTAGAAATGCTCATAAGGTTCTTTATGATGGCAATGAAATCCTTAAACCTAGACAGAAACCTAGTTGCGTTGAGTGCACTAAAGAAGATAAGAAATCAGATGAAGTCACTAGGGAAAAGATGAACAAGAAATTAGATGATCCTAAATGTAAAGAGAAGAAAATAAAGATCACACCCCATGATTACAAGAAGGAAAACTAGATTTCCTTGAACATGTTTAAGCCTCAGACATTGTTGACTCCCGAACAAGTTTTCTGGAAAATGGATTTAGATAAGCAGAAAGCTGAAAATATTGTTGAAACAAACCCTCCCCTTTGGAAAATGCCTAGAGCGACTGTGTATCCTCCTAATACACCAATGCATCTTGTTCCTAGAACAATTTCCACTAAAAGCAAGACCTTAATTAGTCAATATGTTATCTTTCAACTATTTGTTGATTTTGAGAAAACTTGCAAGAAAAGGATCACACCCACTGGTATAACTGAAGGAGAAAGGGGTTTTGAGCAAACGAAAGAATGTTATTTAACTGAAGTCATGCCTTTCTTTAAACTGCTAAAAGATCATTTTGAAAGTCTTAAAAAGGGAATGAACTTAGACATTAAAGAAATGGAAAAGGAGTTTGATGCAATGATAGTTGAGGTTAGTGACTATGAGCGAGCACTAAAATATAGAGAGATTGAGAGAATGAATTGCATACATTAAATGAGACTCTTATTACTGAATGTGTTGCTCAAGATATGTTTTTCACTACAAATTGTTCTATTAATGCTTCCCAATTTCATGAACTATCTGTTGCCCTGAAAGTCTCCCATGATCGTGTCATTGAGCTTGAAAAAACTAATTCTGAACTAAATGAGAAAATTGAACTGGATGATCACGACAATTTGGTTAAACATTTTTCTAATCTAGAAGTTGAGCATTTTAATTTACAACTAAAATATCAACATCTTAAAGAAAATGTCAAAACTTCAAATATCAAGACATCCTCAGATGCTCCAGAGTTTGATGCAGTTTTTCAAATTAACAAACGTGATGAACATATTCAAGATCATTGCAACACGATCAGAAAGTTGAAAGCCCAAATCTCTCAATTAAAGGGTCAAATGAACAATATGACAGGCTCCCAAATGCCTCCTCCTCTAGATTCTCAGAATTCTCAAACATTTCATATTCAAAACCTAGTAAATGCATTACAAAAGGAAAACGAAAGTTTTCTAGAAGAAAATGAAAAGGTTAAACGTCATTTCAATGAGTTATTTGAATCTATAAAGGTCACTCGTAACAAAAATAACGAAACGGTAGCCTCGTTACAAAAGGAAATTGAGAATCTAAAGAGTCAGGAAAAAGGGAAGATGCCAATGACCAACGGGGAGAATGGTGTATCAAAGGTACATGTCTGTAATAAATATGCTTTGTTTGTGAAATATGTTCCTCCTCATCTTAGGAATAACAAACTTGCTATTCAAACATATTTCTCACATCTTAAGGACAACCTAGAATGTCTCCGTGAGATTGTTGAAGAGGATAAATTAGAGAAACCACTTGACAATGCAATTGGGCATGCATGCTTATATGCCAAACGATCTCAAGAAATTCTAGAATGCTTAATCACAATATGCCCAAAGTCCTTAGGTGAGCGAGTTAATCCTTTGATTCCATGTTCAATGCCTAGTGCCAAGTATGATATTCATTCGATGCCAAATGTTTTTAATGTGAACCTTAGTGTGCCTTTAAGTAGTTCAGATTCTAGATCTGTCAATGCTAAGAAAGAGAACTCTAGTGTGCCTTCTAGGAGTACAAATCCCAGCACTTCTAGTGTTATGAAAGTGAACCTTGGTGTGTCTGCATGTAATTCAGATCCCAGAACATCTAAACAGGAGATGCAAAGAGTAGCAAAAACTAATGTTCCCATTCCCTCTACAGGAGTAATCAGTGACATTAAAGCAAGCAGGTCAAAGTCTCAAGACAATACAAGGAAGGACACGACCTCGCAAGCTAAGAATGTGAATTGGAAGAGAGTAGAAGACCAACCTAGGAACTTTAAGTTTGAGCCGAATAAAACGAATCGTGTTGATTCTAGTATTAGCCATAGGCGTACTGTAATTAATTCGAATTCTGATACTATTTGCAAACCTTGTATTGATGTCTGCTTGAATTCTGTTTCTAATCATGAATGTGGTGTTAATGTTTTGCCTAATTATGTTAATTGTCCAGTTAATATTGTTAATGCTAAAAATCATGCTAAGAAGGCTAAAAGGCAAAAACGAAAGAAAGTTAGAAAACAGTGGAAACCCACAGGAAGAACATTTAGTAAGATAGGCTATCATTGGATACCTGTTGGTCATAAGACTAATCAGACAATGCCCACTAGAAAATGGATGCCTACTAGTAGAACTATTCCCTTAAGAAGTGAGCACACTTTGAATAGGGCTAATACAGACACTAGTACTGCATCTATTCATAATGATTCCATTGCCTTAATTTCTGATATGAATGCTTCTATTTCTGATGTGGGTGTCCAACCATTGTTACTAACCAAATGGAACCCATTCTTGCATGGGGATCCCAATTATCCAGTTATCCATTCTTGTCTGTGTTCAACTGCAGATCATTTAAATCATTTTGTGGTACCTGGACTCAGGCTGTTCCAAGCATATGACTGGCGACCGGTCGCGGCTCATGAACTTCGTGAGCAAATTCATCTGGACAGTTAGATTCGGGAATGATCATTTCGGTGCAATTATGGGTTATGGTGATTATGTTGTTGGTGATAGTGTTATCTCTAGAGTATACTATGTGGAAGGTCTTGGTCATAATCTGTTCTCTGTTGGTCAATTCTTTGATTCTGATCTAGAAGTAGCCTTCAGAAAACATACTTGTTTTGTAAGAGAACTTGATGGTAAGGAACTGTTAAGAGGAACTTGTGGTTCAAATCTATACACCATCTCTATCGATGATATGATGAAGTCTTCTCCAATTTGCTTGCTGTCAAAGGCTTCGAAAACAAAGTCATGGTTATGGCATCGTCATCTCAATCACTTGAACTTCGGCACCATCAATGATCTCTCCAGAAAGGACTTAGTTGTAGGTTTACCTAGACTAAAGTATGAAAAAGATCATCTTTGTTCAGCATGCCAATTGGGAAAAAGCAAAAAGTATACCCATAAACCCAAACCTACAAACTCAATTACAGAAGTTCTTCATACCCTTCATATGGATTTATGTGGACCAATGAGAGTGCATAATATCTTTGGGAAGAAATATGTGTTAGTTGTGGTTGATGATTACTCTAGATTCACCTGGGTCAAGTTCTTAAGGACAAAGGATGAAACTCCTGATATCATCATCAAACTCATCAAATAGCTGCAGGTTCGACTTAACAAAACCGTCAGAATTATCCGAACAGACAATGGTACCGAGTTTGTTAACAAACAACTTAGTGAATTTTATGAAAGCATTGGAATCAGCCATCAAAGAAGTGTTCCACGAACTCCTCAACAGTACGGTGTAGTTGAAAGACGAAATCGAACTCTTGTGGAAGCCGCTAGAACAATGCTGATTTACTCAAAGGTTCCAATGTTTCTCTGGGCAGAAGCTATTGCCACTGCATGCTACACACAAAATCGTTCCCTGATTCACACTGTTTATGGAAAAACTCCATATGAACTGGTCCACACCAGAAAACCTAATCTCTCTTTCCTTCGTGTGTTTGGTGCACTGTGTTATCCAACTAATGAGGGTTAAGACTTAGGCAAACTGAGAGCTAAAGCAGACATTGGAGTCTTTGTAGGGTATGCATCAAACAAAAAGGGATACCGAATCTACAACAAAAGAACCCGAAATATCATGGAAACAATTCATGTCACATTTGATGAGCTGACCGGTCAAACGGCTCCTGGACAATCCAGTTCAGGACCCGCACTTCAAAACAGTCCCATTGGTTCATCCCTTGTTCCAAACTCTTCTCAAGAAACTCCATATGTACCTCCATCTGAAGATGATTTAAAGAAATTGTTTGATCCTATGTTTGATGAACAGTATGAGCCAAGTGCTAATGAACTGACGACTCCCTCAGCACAGGCTACTCGTATTCCTATGAATGAAGTCAATCCTTCAGTCTCTATATCATTAAGTCAAGAAGCGCCTGCTGCTGAACCTTCAGTCTCATCAACAAATCATCATTCTTCAAATGTACATCATGGAACTATTTATGGCATCAATGATGAAGTTAATCCCTTTGCTACTCCTGAAGATGCTCCATTTGAAAACATATTTGCTCCTGAATCATCATCAGAAACATCTTCTTCAGGAAACTTCGACTCTGCTACCTCAGTCCCTCAACAACTGCGACATGAACACCTTAGAAAATGGACTCACGATCATCCACTAGACAACATCATTGGAAATCCCTCTCGTCCTGTATCAACACGGAAACAACTTGCAACCGATGCCTTATGGTGCTTCTTCAACTCCGTACTCTCAAAGATCGAACCAAAGGATGTTAAAACTGCCATGAATGAAGACAGCTGGTTCAATGCTATGCAAGATGAAATTCATGAGTTTGATCGACTTGATGTATGGGAGTTAGTACCTGCTCCAGATTGTGCTATGATTATTGCTCTAAAATGGATCTTCAAAGTGAAACTTGATGAGCATGGTGATGTGTTGAAGAACAAGGCTCAATTAGTTGCTAAAGGATACCGTCAAGAGGAGGGTATAGACTTTGAAGAATCTTTTGCTCCTGTTGCTCGAATCGATGCAATCAGAATCTTTTTGGCTAATGCTGCTAGTAAGAACATGGTAGTCTATCAGATGGATGTAAAGACGGCATTTCTGAACGAAGATCTTAAAGAAGTCGTCTACGTCAGCCAACCTGAAGGATTTGTGAATCAAGAGCGTCCTACTCACGTTTATCGTTTGAAGAAGGCTCTTTACGGTTTAAAGCAAGCTCCAAGGGCATGGTATGATACACTATCAAAGTTTCTTCTATCTACCGGATTTAGCAAAGGAGCAGTTGATCCAACATTGTTTACCAGGAAGTCAGGAAAACATTTAATTCATGTTCAAATTTATGTTGATGATATCATCTTTGCCTCGACTGACCCCAATGAGTGTGACCGTTTTTCAAATGTCATTTTTCTTGGGATTACAAATTTCACAAAGTCCCGGAGGCATTTTCATAAATCAATCTAAATATGCAACTGAGATCTTAAAGAAATTTGGATTTGAGTCAAGTGACCCTTGTCACACCCCCAAAATATCGCAGCGGAACGACAGTGTCATTGGGGTATAACGTCATAGCACAAAGTATGGATACAGAAAACGACCTCTATAATGAGACGTTTTGAAAAGTTTACCATTCGATAAATAAGTTAATGTTTACAAGCAAGAAATCCCAAAGTTTGATAATACATAAAGAGTTTACAAAACATGTCGAATGGTAATTGTTAAAAGCACAAGACTCCAATGTATGCCATGCGACCCAAAAGCTCCATGAAATGCTATCACCTTAAGACCTGAGATAAACATGCTAAAAAGTGTCAACACAATGGTTGGTGAGTTCATAAGTTTGTGATGAAATGTAAAGCCTTTCAAAAATTGTTTATGCAGCAAAGGCATTGTAAATCCGCTCAGTTACAAGTTCCGCCCATACAAAACTTGCAACCTGTGTGTTTACAACCCATTGCCAAAATATAGAATTGTCAATCTTGTTTGTAAGTAGGACATAGGTGCATACGATATATACATGTACTTAATGCAAAGAATCACAGCCAACTGAACCTCTTGACGAGTCTAAATTGTTTGTTATGTTTCATTGAATAACAGATTATATTCACCCCAGGTCACGTCATCAAGGACCCAAGGGTGGGGGCGTCAGCCCGATAGTACTATCAATACCTCTCCGCCGGCTCCCGCAGGAGTTAACCAGTTGCTAAAGTTTGTATGTTGATGCATAATTGAAAACTAGTTTAGCACATTAAGGCACATATCGCAATAAACCACACATAATGTCCGAAGTGTATAAGAAGTATATTGTAACACAATTGTATAAATGGTTTGATTATTCGCAAGAGTGAAACAAGTATTTAAGCATGTATCTCCCCCAAATAGTTTGTAAGAATTTAAACGAGTAAAAGTGGGGTATGAACTCACCTGGTATGATGGATATGCTAACAAAATGAAGTGCACGAAAGTGAGACTCGGAAACTATCCGCGACCTAGAATGAATGTTATGATATGTAATGAGTTATGATGTTATGTTATGCATGCATTTCGTATGTTATTTATACCATTTGCGAGTTTTGAAAATAATGCTTATCGTCGAAAAATACTCTTTTGACTTCTTGACCAATCTTAAATTACCTTACAAGTATTTACGTCAAAATGTCATCCTACAATGGTTTCGTAATGATTTATAGTGAAATTATCACTTTTCGTCGTAAAATAAGGTCGTTGGAAATTTCATGAAAGTGACAAAAATGGCTTCGAAAAGATAGTCGTAAAATGGTGTACGTCGAATGTTAGGAAACGAACTCGACGGTTTTGGAAAGTTTGTATCAAAATCTAGAAGTTTCAGTTCATGAGTTTTCGACATAAAGGTCTCGAACATAAAGATAATAAGGGTTAAAGATGGTGATTTTGTCCAAAATGTTGTTTAAAAATGAGTTTCGGCAAAGTTTAAGCAACCGCAATTTATTTATTAAAACTCCGCTATACAAACGGTTGGTCGTTTTAGAAAATATGCTTGGTGATCTTGATTTTACTAGAAGACATTTCGTTTCAAAAAGTTCTACATCATAGTTAAAAACAGCCTCAAACATGGTCGTTTTAGTTACCGTAATACTTATCTCGTAAAAATAATATAGTTTTTCTAAAAATAATAGTTACGGCACTTTTATGAAAACGTGCATATCTTAGTCGTTTCAAATCCGTTTTCTACGTATTATATGTCCTTAGCTTCGTATCAAAGTATACTAATATATTTTTGACAAGTCGAAATAATTTGTAAAGCTTAGGACTCGTTTTTGACTCGAATAAAGTAAAAATAGGTTGCTGAATTTTCTGAAAAATATATATTTCGTCGTCAACTTTAAAAATTCATAACTTCTTCGTTATAACTCCGTTTTAATCCGTTCAAGCGGCCACGGATTCGTTTTAAAGTATATTTTCTAAATATCAAGGCCAAAATTTCGTGCCTACTATCGGATTTTCCAGAAAATCAAAACAAGGACAGAACACTTTTTATACTTATCGAAAATAGTTTTTCTCGTACTAAACCTATTCCAATCCCTTCAAATCAACTCCAAAGCTAATCTAATCCTACCATACACCTTCTTAGGGTGTCATGGGTTCCTAAACATCATCAAGACCAACATATACCAAGGGAATAATTATAGGATGACTTTGTATATATAAAACTCTAAAAATCATGTAAAAATGGTATAAACAACACAAGACTTGCATGTTTTTGCTCAAAAATGTGACAATCCGTACTTTCAGGTCATTTCTCGGCACAGTTCATGTCTTATTATTTCAACATTTTTAGTAAACTTGGTTTACTTGTTTCAAATTCGCGTAACCTTGGAGGTTTAGCGGCGAATTCATGATCATGACATCACGTACATTTCATATGGACTATGATTAGTCTACATTTTATTGACATCATGTGCATCTCATTAGTTCATTCACGACATTTCATTTCACCTTCAACGCGTAATTTTTATGTTTAATAATCTTTATCGCGTGAGTTTTTATTTTGTATATTTAATCCATTTCTTTCAAAAATGATCCCGAGGTATTTTTAAACTTACATTTAGTTCATAAAAACTATATTTTTAGTTTTCCTAGTGTTTCAAATTTATTTGGTATTTTAATCGTTAAAGTTTAATTATTACGTCGTTTCTTAAAAATTTTACGATAATTATTTTATCACTCAATTTTCACAAGGAAAGTATTTTTACAATTTTTATCATCTCATTACAATCTATTTTGATTTACTAAAAACTTACTTGTGCCAAAAAGTCACAATTATCTACAATTACTTACACTTTCTATACAAACTAAACACAAGACTATACAAGTATATATTTATACAAGATTTAAAGAAAAAAAAATAAATAAATTTGAGAGACAACCCTCCCCCAAAAACCGGCCAAGGGGAGGGTGTATATTAAATGTAGTATGGTGCATGTTTTCCTAATAATTCAAGTATATAAAAGTCATACTTCACAAGTATATTTTTCTCATAGTTATCAAAGTGTTAAAAATCTAGTTTCTCTCTTCTTTCTTGGCTTCCAAAACCGGCCACTCTTCAAGACTCCAAGGGATCAAAGTTTTTGCAAAAGCAAGTGTTATTTCAACCTAGATTATATCCTTTATATGGTTTTGAAATAAAAACCAAGGATATTTAAGTTAATCCTTGTTACTTACACCTCTTCATTTTCACTAGTAAGCATGTTTTATTCATTTTCAAGTTTCCTTGTCATTTTCATATGTTTCTTTTCATTTTTGGAGCTTATATGCATGTTATGTGATTTATACCAATTATTTCATGATTTTAAAGTTATATATACAATATGGTCATCCTATAATTATTCCCATGGTATTCTTTGGTCTTGATGGTGATTAGGAACCCATGACACCCTAAGAAGGTGTATGGTAGGATTAGATTAGCTTTGGAGTTGATTTGAAGGGATTAGAATAGGTTTTGTCCGAGAAAAACTATTTTCGATAACTATATTTTACGTTCTGTCCTTAATCCGAATTTCTGGAAAAACCTACTGTTGGTACGACATTTTGGCCTTGATATTTAGAAAATATACTTTAAAACGAATCCGTGGCCTTTTGAACGGATAAAAACGGAGTTATAACGAAGCCGTGGTGAATTTTTAAAGTTTTACGACGAAACGTATATTTTTCTGAAAAATCAGCTTGCTGTTTTTACATATTTCGGGTCAAAAACGAGCCTTAAGCTTCACAAATTATTTCGACTTCTCAAAAATATATTAGTTTACTTCGATACGAAGCTAAGGACATATTTTACGTAGAAAACGGATTTGAAACGACAAAGTTATGCCCGTTTGTATAAAGTTGCCGTAAATATTATTTTCTGAAAAACTATAGTATTTTTACGTTACAAGTATTTCATTAGCTGTAAGGGCTATGTTTGCGGCAGTTTTTAACCATGATGCAAAACTTTTTATAACGCAATGTCTTCTAGTAAAATCAAGTTCACCGGCCATATTTTTCAAAACAAAAAGCCGTTTGTCAAGCGGAGTTTTAGTAAATTAATTACGGATGCTCAAAGTTGGCCGAAACTTATTTTCTGCACGCGATTAGCAAAAATCACTATCTTTAGCCCTTGATATCTTTATGATCGAGACCTTTTGGACGAAAACTCCTGAACTGAAACTTTTAGATATCGATACAAACTTTCCAAAACCGTCGAGTTCGTTCTCTAACGATCGACGTACACCATTTTACGACTACTTTTCCGGAATCATTTTTGTTGATTTCATGAAAATTCCGTCGACATTGTTTTGCGACGAAAAGTGTAAATTTCACCAAAAATCATTATAAAACCATCATAGGATGACATTTTGACGTAAAAACATGTAAAGTCATTTTTGAAGGGTCAAGACGTCAAAAGTGTATTTTTCGACGACAAGTGATATTTTCAAAACTCGTAAATGGTATAAATAACATACGTAGTGCATGCATATCGTTACATTGCAATTCATGACATATCATATCATTCGTAATAGGTCCCGGTTGACGCATTACATTAAACCTCAGTGTACTCACTTTTGCCGTTACTCCAGTTTATCCAAGTGAGTTTTCATAGCCCCGTTTTACATGCTTTTTACATTATTTCAAACCTACGGGGGAGAATACATTGCACAACATTTTTATTACGATACCAAGTAAGTTAAATACATTTACATTGCTTGAGTTACAAAGTTGCCAGTTAAAAGTCCCCATTTCAAATGCATGAGCCGTTAATTTTGGAAAGCGTGTGTGAGTGGATAGATCTATCGAGGGTGACTCCTCCATCCGGGTTGGTGAATCCCAATTGTCATACGGATGCATTTCATTCATAATCATTACCAGAGTTGTTTGGCAAGACACTCTTTTGGGGCGTACATTAGTCAGAAGCTTCGGTGTCATGCGCTTAAGCAATTGTAACATTTTTACGTGACTGGATTGTCATGCTTAATTTATACTTGCGTAGTCGTATAAAACATTTACATAAACCTATGATTTCTCACCAACATTATTGTTGACGTTTTTAGCAATGTATTTTCAGGTAACTGAGGCATTCGCATCATGACATGGTTTAGGGACCTATATTTTGAGTCGCGGCGTCGACTTACATTATGTACATTATGGTACTTTATTTCAAAACATCGTTTGGATTTGTAACATGGATGTATTTTCACAAACTTTGTAAACCTTTTGGGACAAATGTTGTACTCTGATTATGTTTTTATGAAATATCCAACGATGTGTTTTTAAAACGACACTTTAGGTCGTTCAATATAACTGTGATGTGGTGCTATGACAGTCAATTCCCAGGAATTCCATTCCGCTGCAAAATAGGTAAATTGGGGGTGTGACAAAAAATGAAGAGATAAATATGAAATGAAGATGAAATATGTAAAATGATAGTAATATGCTTACAAGTTAATATGATGAGGTGCAAGGAACAAGGTTAGCCTAAACACTCTAGGTTTTTATTTCAAAACCTTATAAAGAGTGTGATTCTAGATTGATTTATCTTGAACTTGAAAAATTTTGTTGATCCCTTGGGAAAACCCTTGATGGCCGGTTTTTGGAGAGAAAACCCAAGAGAGAAAACTTTAATAACTTGTGAAATAATGAGATGTGTAAATGAAGTGAATGATTGATGTTAATAAGTTTGGAGTATAAGTCTAGTTTTTGTAGAAAATAAGTCACCAACCCATAAATGCTTCCCCCCTCCCCTAGCCGGTTTTTAGGGGATATATGTCAACAAAATATCCTTTTTTTTTTTTTTTTTTTACATTATGTATATACTTGTATACTTGTAAGAAAAGTGTAAGTAAATGTGTAAATAATAATAACTTGTAAGGTTTTGGTAGCTTTTAGGTACAAGTAAATTTTTAATAGATCAAATTAGAGTATAATGATATTATAAAAATTGTAAAAATACATTCCTTGTGAAATTTGAGTGATATAAAAAAATTATCGTGTCGTTTTTAAGAAAAACGTCGTAATAATATAAATTTAACGATTTATATACAAAATAGATTTAAAACACTAGGTAAACTCAAAATATAGTTTTTATAACTAAATGTAAGTATAAAATATATCGGGATCATTTTTAGAAGTAACGGATTAAATATTCAAAATAATAACTTACGCGATAACGTTTATTTAATATAAAATTTACGCGTTTAAGGTAAAATGCAAAGTCATGAATGGACCGGTATGAAATGATGAATATGGAGTATGGGAAATGACCGGAAATTGAGAATTGTGACAACCCTGTTGACACTCCCATGATTGATCGAACCAAACTAGATGAGGACCACTCAGGGATCATGATTGACCAAACGAAATATCGTAGTATGATTGGATCCCTGATGTACCTCACTGCTAGTAGACCAGACATCTTATTCGCTGTTTGCATGTGTGCTAGATACCAGGCTAAGCCTACTAAAAAGCACCTTGAAGCGGTTAAACGGGTCTTTCGGTATCTCCAAGGAACCATCAATATGGGACTTTGGTACCCGAAGGACACTGGTATGTCACTAACAGTCTATGCAGATGCTGATCATGCAGGATGTCAAGATACTCGTCGAAGTACGTCTGGAGGTGCTCAGTTTTTGGGAGATAAGCTTGTGAGCTGGTCTTCAAAGAAGCAAATGAGTACTTCTATTTCCTCTACAAAGGCAGAATACATAGCCATGTCATCTTGTTGTGCTCAAATCCTTTGGATAAGATCTCAATTAACTGACTATGGCTTTGTATTTAACAAAATCCCTCTGTACTGTGATAATAAAAGTGCTATTGCTCTTTCATTCAATAACGTTCAACACTCAAGAGCTAAGCATATCGACATTCGACATCATTTCATCAGGGAGCAAGTGGAAAAAGGTGTGGTGGAACTCTATTTTGTGAGGTCTGAATATCAGTTAGCAGACATCTTCACCAAAGCTCTTCCAAGAGAACGTTTTGAGTTCATACTTCCACGACTAGGCTTGAAAAGCCTTCAACCAGAAACACTCAAACGTCTTCAGGAGGAAGACGAGGAGTAAAGGTCTATCTTCATCTATCTCTTGTATATATCTATTCGAAAAAACAAAATACAAAATTATAAAACCCTCAAAAATCAAACAGAAAAATATAAAACCTTCAAAATCCATAAAAATCTGAAAAATTCGAAAAATCTTCAAAAAAAATATTGTCAATTTGTTATGTTTTTTCTCGGTTCGGAAATATCTACGGTCTTTGTGCTGTCATTCAGAGAATGACACGGGACTTTAGATGTTGTTCGAATTTTTATATATAAAAAAAAAAAAAAAAAAAAATCAAAAAAAAAAAAAATTTGGGAGAAAGAGAAACAATGGTTTATTGTCATTTCAGGCAGTAACCCGCTTTTTAAAGAAAGAACAAAGCCATTCTTTATCATGTTTTTCAAAATTCCATGCTCTGATTCTATAAACATTTATCTGCTGAAAACTAACTGCTTTGAAAAATAACTCAGTCTCTATTTTTGATAATCATCTGGACTTATTTGTCAAAATATCAATCTCTCAATCAACAACCTATGTCATTGATTGAGGGGGAGAATGACTTCAATTAATTTAAAAAGTTATTTGGCATTCAATTGTTTTCAAAAGATATTCATGCATGTTTTATCATTGAAGTTTAAAATTTTAAAATCCGATCCTTATCAGTTAAGACGCTTTCATAATCAAGTCATAATTCTCCTTAAAAGCTTTCAAAATCAATTTAAATCTATAAGAGATCACAAATCTCAAATGATTTGATAATTGTGATCGGGGGAGAATGTGTGATTTAAATTGGATTTCAACTGATAATTCGGTAAATGGTTTTATAAGGATGTACATGCTATCCTTCCCACATGTGACAAACAATTTCAAATTTTCCATGCACATGTTGAGGAGGAGCATCTATCTTAAACCTATGATTTGAAACGTGATCACTTATCTCAACGTGCAGGTTCCCTCTAGTATGTGCAAAACTCTTTTCAAACCTAGAAGCACATATTGAGGGGGAGCAAAATCATGAAAACCTCATCCTTCCCCAAAATGCTTTATCTACTTGATTCGATTAGGGAAGTGATGTTGATATCTTTTAGAAAATGGTAATCAAAGAAGTTAATTCTTCCTCTTGCCTCCGTGTGCAAAACGATTTCAAACATTTGATGCACATGTTGAGGGGGAGCACTTGTTCTAAAAATATCAAAAACAATTCAGGTACAAAATGTTTTGATAATATATCACCAGTATCTGGATTGATTTTCAAACAGTTTTCAATTGGTTCCAAATGGCAGATGAACAATACCAAATAGACCGACCTACTTTACGTTATGTACGGTGATATAAGGATGATAAGGTTAGGTATGTATTCCCATGATCCGCCAGAACCAGAGGGATCTACCCAGGGACATCCACTAGTTAGTGTAGAGTTCTTAGGTATGATGATAAAAGGAGAAAAATGAGAAATGGGAAGAGTGCGGACTGAGATAGAGCTAGTACTGGAACAAACCTAACAAGGTTCTAGCTATGAAGTCTCGGTAAGCACTGAAGGGGTTGAAGAATGAAAAAGAATCAAATGAGATAAGGGTGAAAACAAATAGCCCTCCATATATTCAACCTTAGGGCAGAAACCGGGTTCAATTCATATGCTACTGATGGTAACATCGGTATTGAAGACAAGACGTCATGGACCCAGTGACGCACTGTACTTCAACTTTCCAAAACCACTCAAGTTCCTCTTAAAAGGACTTGTTTCATTCTCACGGGGAACCGACATTATCTATCGACTTTCTCTTAGAGATTGTTGATATTGAAGAAGGAGACCCTCTCCCTAGTCTCCTGCACAGGAAAAAAATATGCACATACTGAGTCTAGAGCCACGAGATCATCTATAAATCTCATTATGACACTTTCAATGAAGACTCTCTGTTTCACACAATGTGGAAAGAGAGATTATATTTTGAGTCCTACGCATTATCCTTGTGGTATTGCCAGAACAACTGAGTGATATGCAAACATATTCACAATGAAGATAGAAAGCCCTCTGGAGCCAACATCAAACAAGCTCCTGGTGGGTGGCATGTGAGATCTATTCAATAGATCAACCATGTGACAACTGAACAGAAACAATGGGGCGATTCAAACTTTTGAATCAATCCTGGTTCAGGTTATGGATTGACGGATACCATTGAAAAACTGGTCATTGTGCTTAAAAACTCTTTTCTTTAGCACATTGACCTTGTTCGAATATTTCAAATCAAAAGGTGTTTTATGATTGATAATTGATTTTCATTAAAACCTTCGTTGCATTGCAAAAGACAATTTCTATTGAGCAATACACGATTTTCTTTCAAATCTCTTTTCATCAATCAGTGAATTTATATTCGCTGGTTCACTCACTCCGTGTTGTCTTCTTTGAGATGTTCCGGTTTGAGAACAGCTAGAGCAGCTGCGAAACCCTGTCAAGGAAATTCTTCGGAATTATACCTGATCACAGGCAGTACTTGTACTGATCAATGGGGAACCGTGGGCCGTGTACCTCAATTCAACGAAAGTGATCAAAGACACTTTCGTGTGCTTTATTGCTAACTGTTTTATGCAGGTACATCCTACGTTTGCAGCTGATCAGAATGAAGCGGTCAATCCATAGCCGCATGCTCACACTACAAATTCATCTCAAAAGAAATCATGATAAGTGCATCAATGACTCTGATATTTTCACTCCATGCTTCTGCTACGATGCTGCCAATATCATGAATCAACGAAAGCTTCCGTTACTCTAATGAGAAGATATCATGATCCAGAATGTGAGCATGTCGGTCCGAAAGTCACAACATCACATAATACCAACACCACAATGGATGTCTCAGAGATTTTTGTTAGCTGATGATCTCAAAAGCTGGCTTAAAATTATTATCACGTGGATCAGTAAAAGACCTCCACTTGGATTAACCAAACATGCAATGAGTAGAATCAATGACTACGAGCTTCAGAGCAAAGTACTACATCAAGAATGCAAGAACAATTGTTAATGTAATATCTGATTGTATTCAATGTATTTTTAGTATATGTTTGAGGTGACCTCCCTTAGGGGGAGATTGTTAGGAATTAGAAATTCCAGGTATTAAAGAGTCGGTCACCTCAAGTATATGTAATCATTAGAAAGCTCGTAGTCGTAGTTATTTTAAGCTAAGTAGTATTTAGTTAAGTAACACCGTGGAGGACGGACGGGTCTTTACCCACTGTATGCCTGATCCACAGCCCGTTGTGTGGCGTTTTATTGTAAGACTATAAATACTCTCTACCTTCCAAGGTAGAGAGTTGGAGCTCATAATAATATTTTCTTTCTCTCACTATAGTTCCCAACTCTCTTCCTTTATCTCACTAGAACTTTCTCTCTCTAACATACTTATACGCCTACTTTGATCATGGTTTAGAGTGTTTGTGAAATCCAATATCCTACAGATTTCTACTAGTGACTTAGGCTAGCGACTTGACATAAAAGAATGAGATGAAGATGAAAGATTGACTCAAACAAAACCATGACCAACATCAGCCTATACACGATATCAACAATACCAAATATCAACATCAGGCTCAACAAAACCATCATCTGACAAACAATACCATCATCAGTCAACAAATACCAAATATCCGTCAATCAAAACCAAGACTCAATCTAATTGAAACTCATGCAAAATCTCAGATTTGTCTCTCAATGTCTTTCAAGGTTTCATTAAGCTACAAGGGCCAATTACATAAGGAGAACAATAATCATCAAAGATCGACCCAAACTTACATAAAAATGATCTCAGCTTTGTTCCTTTTGTGAGTGGTTATTGGAACACATAGATATCGTTTGATCTATTCACAAAGGAACTTGTACCTCATAGATCTATTTTGAGACTGAAATCTAAACGAAACGAAAACAGAAACTATCAAGATCTCAGAATCGGTTCAAACGTTATCTTTTCAGATTTGTTCTCATGACCAGTGAGCCATCATCGATCAAAACAATATTTTTGAGATCATCTCAATTAATATTCGAATACAAATAAGAAAAGATTAATAACAAAGATGTTAAAATCGTTTTCTTTTGTTCTTTCAAAAATAAATTATTATCTGAAAAATACATCACAGGGCTTACCCGAGACCATCATATGAACCATCTTTAGAATAACTCTAATCCATCCCTATGGTTATGTCGCCCAAGGTTTTCATCTCGTGCCATCCCTATGGCTACCCCATGTCCTTCGAATTGAAGATGAGGCTCGAACCATCCCTGTGGTGAGCTCATTCTAACCACATACATGGTGAATGGAAATGATTATCATATGAGTTTGTTGTGATGGGGGCGGACGATTGAGGGATAATTATTTAGAGGAAGGCGGATGGTAATTATTTTGGGTGAGAGAATTATTTGTGATGGGGGCGGACGATTGAGGGATAATTATTTGGGTTTGTTGAGATTATCTAGGGTTAAAATTATAAGTAGTGTCTGTTTTATAAGTCCTAAACATTAGGGTTGTGATTTTTGGAACGTTTCATTAATCTCACATGGGCTTGGAATGGTTGCTTTGACTGCTCGTTATTATTGATACATGGGCCGCATTTTCTGTGTTGGGCTTCAAAGAATTACTGGACCATAATTGATATGATCTATATAAAAGTATTGGTGGGCATTAAACGAATATTTTGTATCATTTTATGGGACATATACTTCTGGTTTTGGACTGCACGTTCACGAGAATTGAATGGGGATGAACGTACATTAATTTGAGCTTGACATTGCACAATAAATGTTGGGACTCAAATTGTAAACAACATGTTATCTCAAATGTTTCTGAAGTGGAATGGATTAAGTGTTTATGTGCGAAGAAACTGGATGATGAGACTTGATATGATGCTAAGATTATTTGTGTTATGAGGTTTGACACTTTGGCTATACATTTTCACGGAGAATATTTCATCACGGCTTGAATTAATGGTTGAACAAAGTTGACTACGGGGTTGTTTGTATTTGGTATTTCTTATTTGGATTTGAAGTAAGGTTTTTTCGGGCGCGTTCACTTATTTCATCTTCTTTCTTTCTACCCTTCCGCGAAGATGACTTGTTTGAGCATTTAAAGAGTGTGATAAAGTCTTGGCTATTTGGTTAAGTTTGTGATCCTTTCTCGCTTAACCCACAACATAGCTATCACTTCGGTGTCTCAATCAGTTGAGAATGTCAAGAGGTTTTGTACATTGGGTACACCATTTCTTTTTCATGAGGATTAGTACAAGTTTAAGTAACAAATCTGGGGAATTTTACTTCATGATCAAGTTTGGCATATCGGGTTTACTTTACCATGTTGTCTCTGCAATAGCCGACAGAATGCGTGAATGATGTGCTTACCAAAGTGTTTATTGGATGGTTGATGTTGGATAATGAACCGTTTATGAACTGCTGCATGTTCCCCTAAAACAGATATTCACTGAAACCAAAGTTGTCATATCACATTCAAGCTGACATTGTTTACGATTTTGTCTTGATTTTGTAAAATCCCACGAAAGAATCTATTTCCCGGATTAAATCATAGACTTGTAAAATCCTGTGACAATGGAAACATCCTGGTAATAGTAAAGTGCATTTCTGGATCTATCTTACGGTTTATTCTTGGTTTTGTAAAATCCCGCGAAAGAAACTATTTCTCGGTTTAAACTATAGAATTATAAAATCCCGTGATGATGGAACCATCCTGGAGAAAGGAAAGTGTATGTCGGGATCTTATCTGATGCTGGTGCTACGGTTTCTGCTTCGAAGATTAGATAAAAGGGTGTATTTCATGAATTGGGTGTTTGTTTGGATTTTCTTCATGACGGTTTGGTTACTTCAAAGTTTTACGGGGATATGCTCATTAAACCATGGTCAGGATGAAAACCATTATCATAGTTCACTTAAAACGTCAAAGAAGGCTAGAATTGAGCTTTTAACCAGAAGATGTGACAACGGCGTTAATTCATTATCATTTATTTGAGATTGAAGTGAAATATCAAGGGCGAGTGTACTTAGTATCTGAAGGTATCGGGGATGGTTGGATGAAGATTCTTCATGATCCTTGTTCGAGCTTATTATAAAAAACGAAGACTTGGAAATCTAGTTGTTGTTGGGTGACTTGTTCCTTTTCTTTTACCACTTGGGGGAATTGGGCTCTTATCACCAAAAAATAACTATCACTTTAAGGAGTTACGTTGTCGTGCTCAGTGTCACATTCAATTGTGGATTTTCAAGAGGTGATGTACGTCTTATACTTGATGGTTGGTTGGATGAAGAGTATAGAGTACTTAGAGATTCAATGGAGGATGAAGTCTCGGCACCGCTCTTTGTTACATATGTGCAAGTTTAAGTCACGAGTTCGGGTTAGTTTACTTCAGGGTCAAATTCATCATATTGGGTTTTCTCCATCAGTTGTCAATACAAAGAGCCTACTGAATGATAATGGGGTGATTACATGTTTTGCCAAGAGATGCTGAAAAGCGAGAGATAATGACGTATGAACACAACAGTTCATGCCTCATACTCTAATGAAAATAAAAGTGTATGCTTCAGTGCACTTTATCTTCCAAAGAAGAGAAATCTTCTCATTTATGACCATTCTCATCAACATGCTTCATGCTTTTTCCAAGCGCTTTTAATTATCAAGTGAACCGGGCTACCATTGATTGTTTTCTCATTCCACTTGCTCGATTATAATGAAGATGGCGACATCACGTGCTAATTTTGTGGGGGAGAAGTGTGAATAGTACATTTGGATGATATTCACTTATTTAATCAAGAATGGCAACTCCGTATGCAATTCTTGAGGGGGAGAAGAAGTGTGAAATTACTGCATGGTTGATATTATATGAGAATAAATGGTCAAACGGCTCCAAACTCATGTAAGAACCGAGCTTCTTCTTATCGGGTCATCTTCACATGGAGTTTTCTTCTAAAGAGCCGTTGGTTAACATCTTCACACGGGCTGATTTTGATTACAGTGCTTCCAGTTGCGAGGCGGATTTCCTTGATGAACGTCTTTATGTTCTTGTTTGATTGGGAGGGATTTGAGTTAAGGGGATTTGCTATATACAAGTTAACGGGAATGCATTTGGTGAGTTGAAGATGTTAACTATCTATTCCCCAACTGGACAATCTTGAAGAAGGTGGAGTCTACAGTCGGTTCTACATTTTATGCTACATGTTAGAAGACTAAAGACGAGTTGCATTTAACAATCTAAATACTTCTTCTTAATCTGGGCACTTATCATACAGATTGTCGGTTTAGGGGAGAGCACTAATTGGGGATAGTGAAAATCCAAATTTAATCCCCAATTAGACTTGCTCACATTCTTCAGCAAGTTGATTCTCACAATGACTTCAAGCGATCTTCTCAACAGATTTCAAGTATTTGGGGTTATAATGTTTTGTTGGTTCTGAAGTATCAAAACCAGAAAGGGGGAAGGAGACACACATCTAAATGCGAGTAAAATTGATGAACTTAATACTTCTAAGTAACTGAAGATATCCCGGGAAGACTACTGTCAGTACCGCAGAGAAACTCAAGGTTTGACTCATGGCGTTTAGTGTTCTTATACCAACTATGTGGGGGAAGAGATGGAATAGTTAGTTTCTGGTGATAAAAGAGGTACACAAGTGTGTGATGATTTTGATGTTATCGCAATCATCAGGGGAGAGAGATTGTGTACATTGGGGACACTCAGCTGTATCACTTGAGTGCTTAATCAGTAATTCAGAGATATAATCACTTATTCCGGAGTTGAAATCTACAGAGATAGTCCTCCGCAGAGATAATCAGTGATTCGGCCTGCTTCTTCAATGTTATCGGTTATTCTCTCTTTGGGCATTCGGGTACTTCGGGTTATTGAGCTTCATGCACTTTCTTCAGGGGAGAGAAAAGTATACATCAGGGTTATTCTTTGGCTATTGGACTTAATCTGCTACTTCGATGGTATAAGGTTCTTTGTCTTTGGGTATATGTGTATTCAGGTTCGAGAGCTCTAGTCTAAGAGATTGACTGCATCAATTCAACTACTCAGGGGAAGTGGTCTCTTGACACCTTTTGGAATGGATTGCTTCAGACGTCAATAGAAAAGAAATTTGAGAAGATTGTTTTATGTGTGGGATGATACGTTGCTGTTGTTCTTTTAGATGATATAACCTCGAATGAAGAATCACGGTGATTATTCTTAAAAGGAGCAGCAAGTTCGATGATAATGGTGTGCTTCTTTGTGCACCTGGCTAAGAGAAGCTTGAAAGAAAGCTTTGAATCTGCTCAGCTAAAGGATTTTCGGTTTGGGGGGAAGCTGCCAAAGTCTCACTTTCAGATGGTTCAATTTCTTTCTTCAATGCAAGAGCCTCGGAAGCTTTGGTGGTGAAAGTTTTAGGGATGATGACTTCTATCTTCTAAAACGGGGCTGCTCGATATCCTTATCTCAGTACTCGTATCATCATCTTCATAAACTATATCATCTACTCTATCTGTAAATATTTATCAAAAAACAAAATACAAAAATATAAAACCATCAAAAAGAAAATAGAAAAATATAAAATCAACAAAAACCCATAAAAATCTAAAATTTTAAAAAGACAAAAAATATGTTTTCTCATGACATGTCTTCTGATATCGATAGCATCTGCGGTCTTAGAAATGTCATTCAATAATGGCACGGGACCATAGATGAAGTTCGAGCAGGAGGTGTAAATATTATTTTCCAAAACATGTCTCAAAATATGGCTTACAGTTATTTCAGACTGTAACCTGAAAGATATTGGATTTCACATACACATAAACACAAGAGGCGTATATAAGTTTTATAGAGAGAGAGAGAGAGAGAGATGTTCTAGTAAGAGAAAACTCATGGAAGGTTAGATTCCAAGTGAACATCCAACCCTCTACCTTGCAAGGTAGAGGGTATTTATAGGTTACAAACTAAACGACCTCCTGACGGCCTGTGGATCAGGTATACAGTGGGTAAAGACCCGTCCTTCCTCCACGGTGTTGTACTAGACTAAACCTAAGCTAATAACTTACTAACAACTAACATAATAAACGATATGTCTACGAGCTACCATAAGCTAGATTATACTTGGGGTGACCGATGCTTCACAATATAATTTCCAATTCCTAACAATCTCCCCCTAAGGGAGGTCACCCCATGAATTACATTGAGAATCCTAGCATTCTAATAACTCTTCAGTCTTGAGCTCGTAGACTTTTCTTCATCAAAGTATTCAGACTATGTGCTTCTGTGGTGTGTGTTTCGTGGAGGTTATTAAGCTGATCCACCTTGATGACCTTTGAGCATAACTAGAGATCATCAGCCACAGCAAATTCTCAGCATCACCCATTGCTGTGTTGCCAGCATATGATGTTGTGACATTTGGACCGACATGCTCACATTCTGGATCATGATTTTTTTTCTTATCAGAATAGCGGAAGCTTTCGTTGATTCATGATATTGGCAGCAGCGTAGCTGAAGCATGGAGTGAAAATATCAGAGTCATTGATGCACTAATCATGATTTCTTTGGAACTGAATGTGTTGAGTGAGCATGCGGCTTTGGATTGACCGCTTCGTTCTGATCAGCTGCAAACGTCAGGGTGTACCTGCATAAGACATTTAGCAATAGATCGCACGAAGGTGTCTTTGATCACTTTCGATGAATTGAGGTACACGGGCCCACGGTTCCCCGTTGATCAATATAGGTACTGCCTGTGATCAGGTATATTTCCAAAGAATTTCCTTGACAGGGTTTCGCAGCTGCTCTAGCTGTTCTCAAACCGGAACGTCTCAAAGAAGGCAACACGGAGTGAGTAAACCAGCGAAATGAGATTCACTGATTAATGAAAAGATATTTGAAAAAAAATCGTGTATTGCTCAATAGAAATTGTTTTTGCAATACAACGAAGGTTTTAATGAAAATCAATTATCAATCATAAACACCTTTTATTTTGAGAAATAAGTACACAGTCGATGTGCTAAAGAAAAGAGTTTTTAAGCACAACGACCGGTTTTTCAAAGGTATCCGTCAATCCATAACCTAAACCAGGATTGATTCAAAAGATTGAATTGCCCCATTGTTTCTGTTCAGTTGTCACATGGTTGATCTATTGGATAGATCTCACATGCCACCCACCAGGAGCTTGTTTGATGTTGGCTCCAGAAGGCTTTCCATCTTCAGTGTGAATATGTTAGCATATCACTCAGATGTTCTGGCAATACCACAAGGATAGTGCGTAGGACTCATAAGATGTTATCTCTCTTTCCACATGGAGTAAAACAGTGAGTCTTCATTGACAGTGTCCTAAAGAGATTTAATTGATGATCTCGTGGCTCTAGACTTAATAGTGCATATTTGGATTCCTATATCGGAGACTAGGGAGAGGGTCTCCTTCTTTAAAATCAACAAACTCTAAGAGAAAGTCGATAGATAATGTCGGTTCCCCGTGAGAATGAAACAAGCCCTTTTAAGAGGAACTTGAGTGGCTTGGGAAGTTGTAGTGCAGTGCGTCACTGGGTCCATGACGTCTTGTCTTTTTCACAATGTTACCTTGGTAACCATCAGTAGCATATGAATTGAACCCGGTTTCTGCCCTAAGGTTGAATAAATGGAGGGCTATTTCTTTTTACCCTTTTTCACATTCAATTATTTTTCATTCTTCAACCCCTTCAGTGCTTACCAAGACTTCATAACCAGAACCTTGTTGGGTTTATTCCAGTACTAGCTCAGTCTCAGTCCGCACTCTTCCCATATCTCATTTTTCTCCTTTTATCATCATACCTAAGGACTTCTACACTACCTAGTGAATTGTCCCTGGGTAGATCCCTCCGGTTCTGGCGGATTGTGGGAATGAATACCTAGCCTAACCATCCTTATAACACCATGCTTAAATTAAATTGGTCGGTCTTTTGGTATTGTTCTTTCTTCCTTGAAACCAATTGAAAAATCATTTGGAAAAACAATCAAGGTACTTGTGATACGATATCAAAACATTTTGTACCTTAATAGTTTTGATCATTTAGAAATGCTCCCCCTCAACATGTGCATATGATTTTGAAATTGTTTAGCACATGGAGGCAGGAGATCTTTGAAATAATTTCTTGATCACAATTTCCGTAGGAAAAGCCATTTGATTTTCTTGGTAAATTCTCCCCCTCAATATGTGCATAGAATATTTGAAATCATTTTGACACATAGAGGAAAGAGACCTTTGAAGTACTACCACGATTACCAAACATTTAGAAACCATTTAACACACAATCAAGGTACCTTATATAAAAGCATGGAAAACTTTGTACCTTGTAGGTTTGAATTTGTTTTGAAATGCTCCCCCTTTATATATGCTTCGAGATTCGAAAATAGTTTAGCACATATTAGAGAGCAGTATGCACTTTGAGATAAAAATGGTCATCTTTTAACATCTTTCATATTTATATCACATTTTCTCCCCGATCAAAAATTTCAAATCTTTTGAGATTTTGGATCTCAAGTGATTTAAATATGTATGAAACAAAACATTTGTTGGGGAAAAATGTGTATGGTTTTATAAGATCTGAAGTGGACAAGATTGAAGTTCCCTTTTTAGACATAAGGGAAACCACAATACACAACCTAACACTAGTACATGCATTATAGTTGTTTATAGAGTTCCAGAAGATATATTCATTCAGTTCTTTGAAGCAGCTTATAGTGACCTGCACGAAGTCTACCACCCACAAAGCTTTCAAGGCTGCGATAGATCATTCTAGTCTTCAATCGTCGTTTGATTGCAGCAATGAAATCTTCACACCTCTTCAAATCCTCATCAGTCCAGAATTTCGTTTTGTTCCGCGGCTTCAAATCAATTTTGATTTCTTTCACACTAGAGTTTAATTCTTCTTCGACCATCTTGAGTGTGCCATCACTGAATTTGTATAACTCACACAATCTCATTAACATTCTTGTTCCATATCTGTCAGTGAAGATAATTGCTCTGGGGTGTCGATCACAATATATTCATGACGGTATTCAAGTCCTTTGGCTTCCCATTGTGGTCTTGTTAGGTTGACACGAGTCTGGTAACTTTCAATACCTAACTGAAGATTCTCAACTCTTAGTCGAATGACCAAGCCTCTAATCCAAAGATTAACAGCCGCCGAAAGAGCCTTCTTCTCACGAGCAGGCAGATGGTCAAGGTGTCCTTGGAGGTTCAAAAGATAGAGTTCTTCAAAGTCATTAGGCATCAGATTTTTGAAGTCGTTTTCTTCTATAGTGCACACTTTCGAGTCTGCTCTTCGAAGAACGATCTTCTTTAGGTAATCATACCCGTAGATTGAGAAGATCTCTATTCTGATAACACTTAGAATACGCAGTCTGGATCAAACAGCCCTGCGACTCTTTTTAGCACTATGTCTTTCGATGTAGAATTATTTCTTCTTGAACCACCAATGAGAAATGCCATATGAGGCGGAAATGTCATACTGTTGCTCATTGTCTACCCAGAATTGATCCGGAACCATCTGTTCAAGACCTTGATCAGTGTAGGTAGCCGCTTTCATCTTTGAGATCGACAATGCTGGTCTTCTTTCAGAAGTGCAGCCACATAGATAGTCCAGATCATGGTTGAAGAATAACTCTGACTGAATGGTCAAATATCCAGGTTCACTGCCTAGAGGAAGAGGGTTATTCACATCAATCCTATTGATCTGATCACCGAATTGATCATTCAGCATTCTATAGCATTCCTCCATTTGATATAGAAGCTGATTAGCATCTTAGTGGAAGACTTTAACTATTTCATACGCTGGGCCTTCAAGATCTTTAGGGGTGATAGATGTAATTTCCTTCTTCTCACAAAACCACTTTATAAAGCTTCCCATATCCCTTGTGAAGTGAATAAGAGAATCTTCTGCTAGTGCTTCATAGTTGGAAATGATGGTTGAAGCTCAATTATTTGCTGGGTTTGTTGAATCAGATTCGGGAATAAACCACGAAGGTTCAGGAGTTTGAGGTTTGTCTTGGGTAAGCCAACTTTGAGTAACATCCTTTGAAGGTGTAGCTCTAGACGTTTTGATTCTTTTTCCCTCAATATAAGCATCCCACCAATCTTCTTCGTCTGCAACATTGGGGATGTGCTTGGTAGAGATGTCATCAACTTCTGATTCAGACTCTTGACCAACGTAGGACTCTTCATTTATTATTTTCTCTTCTGGAATAGTGGGGATGGTTGGTGTAAACCGGTAGTCGACGGTGGTCCATGCAGAAGACATCTTTTGACATTTTTGACCACTTGAAGTACCGGATTGTTTTTGAGTTATTGGTGGTGGTGAAGGTGGGCGTGCATTGTGAGAAGTGGTTGTTCCAGAAGATCCTCCAACTCCAGATGTGCCAGCACCACCAGTAGGAGGTGGTGGTGGTGACTTTGGACCTCCAGACATATCTTTTGAATCCATTGGAACTGATCTTCTTTTCTTCTTAGCCTCCCTTTCACGAACATCGACTACAAACTGCTCATAATCATCATGCCTCATAGATTCCTCGAGAGCCTCGTATAATTTCTTATGTGTACTGTGCAAGTTCTCTCCTGCTTCATACATTATTTCTGAGAGAGCTGATCTCATGTCAGAGATCGGCAAATCCTTGAATCGCTGAAGTAATGGAGCCTTCATTGCCCATTCAATTGCATCTTTAATATCTGCTTCTATAGCCTTTGTTACGACTTCATCGAGATTAAGATTCTCCAGTTTCTTGACACGACTATCAATATTGTTGACAGCTACAGGAAAATGTTTCTCAATAGTAGCAATGCGTAACATGGCCTCTTCAAGCAATTCCTCAGTTGTTTTAATAAGAGGAGGCGAGGCACGAGGTGGTGAGACAGGTGGAGTGACAGGATCACTGATCGTGACAGCTTGTAGTGGATCATTGGAGGGATTGGGAGGTGAAAGTGTAGTTGTCATAGCAGGTACGAGAGTTGGCGTGATTGAATGTGATGTGACAGCAGTGGAGAACATTGGAGCAGACATCGGAGGAATAGTTGATGAGTCTTGTTGAATAGTGACTGAGAACATGGATTGAACTTGTTCCTTTTCATTTGTTTGCTTATCTGATTCGATGTCAGAGGGACCGTCTTTCAAGAATTGGTCACCGTATGTGAGGTCTGCATCAAGATTTTTAAGTGAGGAAAGTGATCCAGTAGACATGTTTGTTTCTTCAAGACGCTTGAGTACTTCAGATCCAGGCTCAAGGTTCTCCTGTGGGTCTTTTACTAGATCATTTTTATCACTTACTGATTCAACCACTGGGGTCTCTGTAGTAAAAGGAGTCTCCTGATTTTCTTCCTGTGCATCACTGGACGTCGGTGATTCAACCGATCTTTCTGCCTCATCAGTGTCCATCCCATTTTGCACTTGTGTAGATGAAGATACGACATCTCTTTTCTTGAGAATAAACTGGGTCGTTGTTTTGGGAGGTGGTGAAGAGATATTTAGTAGCATGTGTGCGGCTTGTTCTGGTTCTCCTCCAGCAATTCCTTTACCTTTGTCTTGAGTGACAGGATTGATTTTTCGAGGTGCTGACTCAGGCTCTCTTATCGTGACTCCTCCCACTGGTGGTCTTTGAGGCTCGTTCAGACTGTCAAGGCTTTGCTGAATTCCTTGTTGGAGTGCAGCTTTGTCTTCATTAATTAACTCTGTCTCTCTTCCTGGAACTTTAGTTCCCTCATCATTATCCTTACCAGTGTCTCTTTTTCTCCTCTTTTGCTTATGTGAAGGAGAGACATTAGATACAGAGCTATCAGGTCCCTTGTTTTTCTTGGGAAGACTTGAGTATGTGGTTACTGATGATTTAGATTTTGATTGAGTGGAAGTGGACTTCGGGATGTTAGCGGTTGTGGCGGAGGCTTTCTTTACATAACTCTTGAAATAATCAGCATTCTTGATTCCATCACTAAGCAAAGCTTCAGGAACTAGCATACCAAAAATCTCCTTGTTATGTCCTCTGGCACTATATTTAAGATTGCCAAGAACGAATTCATCAATGGCTTCATGCCAGGCAGACTCGCTACGTGAGTTGATCCGGTGAGTTTGTAGCAGATGATGGGAATCACTCTTTTACCAAGACTTTTTCTTCCTTTGACTTTATTCTCAAAGTTAATTCTATCAGAGATAAATGTGTCCAAGGACAAGATGAATTCTTCCTAGATAAGTTTAGCAAAGTCAATATATTTCCCTTTGACTATTCCCCACAGTATCTGCATAATGGGAGCTCGAACTCTGCCTGTCCCTGATGTTTTACCAGTTAGGCATAGGTTGAGGATTGTGACGATTGGTCTCCATGGTTGATATATTTCTGCATTGATGAGAGATGAAATCTTAGTTATTCTTTCCGGGTATCCTAATTCGTCGACAAAGTCTAAGATGTCATGAATGGAGGGTGGAGAGATGAATTTGTTAGAAGGGTTTCTTGGTGTGATTTGTAGAGCATCCCTGAGGGTATCAACTGAGATGTCATACCATTTTTCTTCGAGCTTACACGAGTATGACGCATAAATCTTATCCCAAGTAACTGTTTTCCAGAATTGCTGAAGATAGATAGATGGGATAGTGCAACGCTTGGTTAGTGCATTAAAGAAGTTGGTATCCTTCAAGATATCGACAGCCAGACGGTAAGTAGGATTATGTTGCCCTCTATCAACATCTAAGAAGCAGTTGCTCTTAGCAATTGACACCCATTCCGCACGAGGAAGTAATTCTTCATCAGTCAGAGTGACAGTTGGTGCAGAGGCAGTAGGAACATCAGAGGATGTGATGTCAGCCATTGAGATCTGAAGGTTACACAGACAACACAAACCATATCCAGGAAAATTGTTAGATTAAGTCACTGATACATATTATGACCACTTTATAACCCATCATTTGGAGTTACAGAAATAAGGATATGACAAATATGGAGACATAGGATGCAGCACACAGAAAAACGTGATTAACATGCAGAAAATTATGAGCATAGGAGACCATTCGGGAGAAGACATCAAAATAGATAATACCAAAGGCTAAATTGACAAGGATATATGTTAAATTACACACTGCAACTAGCTTTGGAACAACAATTTGAGCAACTCACATAGCACACTTCACATAAGTAATAGTTGGTAATCAACATGCATACTACAAGATATGTGAGATACATAGCATATGGCAACTCGCATCCGTCATATCGCTTAGGCTACAGAGTAGCACGCATACATTCAATATCACAGTCAACTCGCATACATTACAAAGTGTGAATCAAGTCGCATAAGGCAACTCTCATATGATGGAAGACAACACGCATAATCAACTCGCATACATTACAAAGTATGAAGCAAGTCGCATATGGCAACTCGCATGCATCAACTCGCTTTGGTCAAATAATGGATGGTCAGCATATATGCTAACTCGCATTATAGACATGAAGCAAGTCGCATATGGCAACTCGCATATGATGAACGATAACACGCATAAGTCAACTCACATATGTAACTCGCATAGGATACGTTGAACCTAGACATATTGCATAGGAAATAGGCAACACGCATATATGACAGTGCAACTCGCATATAGCAACTCGTTTTAAAAAATAGTCAACACCAACACGCATATAAGTACATCTTTAACAAACTATCAGGTCAACTCGCATCCAAGAAATTCTATCCAACTCGCTAACAAGAACTTACCATGAGTAACCCACTTAAACACTCGAAAACACGAATACATATTCAAACCACGGACACAGTCATGTAAAATAGGAATGCCAATCAACCCACTCAAACCCAATAGCAATATCTTAACCCTACCCATTCGACATCCACAACACGCATAATCAAAAGGATCTATCAGACATTAACTAAGTATGTCATATCATTAACTGAATGTATCTAAGACTATAATCAACAACAATTCATCAAAAACATACGAACCTAGCGTCCAAATAATTGATCAAGATGAGAATCAAGGGGACAAGATCTGCAAAGGGGTTAAGATAAAGATGGTTTAGGTACAAATATTTTCAGAGTGTTAAGATAATCATGATCAGATAACATAAACGACATATCACACAATCTCCAATATATAACTCGCTTACAAGAGAGTTGAGAGAGAATGGTTTATGCGTGTTTTTGACCAAGAAAGAGAAATGATTTGACCATGACACTCAACCCGCATACTTAGGAAAATAATAATAGCGAGTTGACACTATTAGTCCCTCTACTTATCAACGCAACTCGCATATAAGATACACATATATAGTGGAATGACACTTTTAGTCCTTATACAAGGCGGAGCAACTCGCATACAGATAAACATAGCAACTCGCTTAATATAACATAGCAACTCGCATGGCATACCAACACGCATAAAAGAGCAACTCGCATAATATAAGGATTGGAATTGGACTAAAATATCATCACATATCACACCACTCTTAATCATACCAGGAATCTCAAATTAACACCACATAGCATGCAACAGCCAAGGCACACTTAAATAAGAATGCAGACGATTAATTAAGCAATGTACTAATTCAGCTAAAGGTGCACAATTCTCCCCCTCAATCAATGATACGAGGTAGAGAGTAATCATTGATTTACATAGTATTATGAGATTACTACAGCTAGAGTATGAGATTGTAAAAATAAATAAAATAAAAGGTTATAACTGCTCTGTTCGAACTTCATCTAAAATCCCCGTGACATTGTTGAATGACATTTCTAGGACCGTAGATGTTATCGATGATAGAAATTAGAGTAAAAGTGAGTGAAACTAAAAAATATGAAATTTGAATGTCAAATAATAAAGAATATGTAAAATAAAATTTTTTTTTTTTGTTTTTTTTAAGACCTAATAAGTACGAGTCCTGAAGAGAGGGGATCATGAGTCAGAGTATGAGGTATATCAATTCTGACAAGCTACCATTCCGGAGTGAGCATTCTTCAGTTCTGATGGGAACCAGGTCATGATGTTCATGAACGAATTGAGCATAATACCTGAAACAGATTGAGGACACTTTGCACTAATAGCACATGTAGTATTTCAAATGGGTGGGTTAGTGACAGGTATATTCTAAATTTTTGATGTAATACAGTCAGGTCTAGGAGTATCATTAATGGATATCTCTTTAAGTTCAACATTATTAAAGGTTTTTCCTGTGGGGATCCACCTAAGGCAACTTCTAGGTGAGTAAGTCCGTTTGGTACCTGTAAACTTAAAGAGTCTACCAGTAGGAACCCACTTAAAACAACTGCTAACAAAGTTAGATGAGACTAGATTCCTGTTATGACCATTGGTCCTTTTGCATTTAAATTGCTTCTTAGTGGATTGGTCTGTCATTTGACTCCTTAAATTCCTGATCTTAGATTTCTGAGCCATCTGACGGGAATTGTCATTCCTAAGGTTGGAATGAGTTAGCAAGTGACTGGTTTCGACAAAACTTTATTAACTTCAACTTGGGGGGCAGGCTTAAATTTTGATGCTTTAAATATTTCTGTCTTAAATGTATTGGGCCGCCTAGTTACAGGGCGTATAGTGGCATTATGAACAGTTGATTTCTCCAATGTTGATGGTTTTGCGAACTTAGTATTCACTCTATTTCCCGTATTTTTCTTAAGCTCATTTTTTTAACGCAACGATAGTGAAACTCTTGTCTTGAATTTGGTTTTTGATGGCATCTAAGTCAGATGTCATGGAGTTGATTTTATCAATCTGTTTGGTCCTACACTCCAAAAAATTCTTCTTCAAGGATTCATTTTCTCTTAGCAACACATATGGCTAGTTCCTCATTTCTAGACTTAATTGCATCACAGACTTCATAATTAATAGCCGTACTCATGTTCAATTGAATGTCTGATATTTGTTTTTTCAGGTTACAAATGGTTGAGTCTTTGTCTAGAATCTGTGTTTTTAACTGATTAATTTCAAAAAATTCACGGAATTCTGGGAATTCTGGATTTGTGCATGCATTTGAAACAGGAGAATTTTCTTCCTTTTGCTGTAGTGCAATTTCCAAGGAAATGCAGTGTTCTTCCAGAATTGAGTATTTGTAAGAAAGTTCCTTAAATGCCCTTTTTGAAACCATATCATTAGTTTTAAAAAAACAGACTCAGTCTCAACCATGTCAATTTTATCAGACTCATGTTTATCCACAAATTCAAATGATTCGGATACATTACCAGATGCATTGTGTTGATCATTCAAGGGCAGCACATCAGATGATACCTGATCATCCTTTAGTATGACACTTGCATCCTCATTGCTTGTACTGAGCATTAATGACGTTTTGACAGTTTCAGGCTCCTCAGTCTCTAATTCTTTGCATTCATAGTCAGCAGATATAGCATTTGATGCTATTCCAATTTCATCTCAGTAATCAACTGATGGTGCTCTGCATTCGTTCAACTTTCTGATTACAGCATCCCCTGGAGGTTCACTGTTATCTTTCAGTTGATCCTGGGCTTCATTTGCTTTATCCGCTTCCTCAATGTACATCTCCATATTATCCATTAGTTGGGTCAATGTATTGATGAACTAATGAATTTCCATTCCGGTATGTTTCTTGAAAGAAATTCCAGTCACATGTTGATCGAAGTCTGCTGAATATTCCCCATTGATGAATGTCTGAAATTGTTTGTGAATCATCTGAAGTACGACCATGGAATCATTTTTTATTATTTTCCCATTGATGAGCTGATTCTTCAATTGTTCAAGGTATTTAAACAATGTTTTCTTAAGTGAAAGTAAATCCTGATGGAAAAGGGCACTGCATGTCCGATCCATGGATGTGGATAAAACTTGTGATATATGGGAATGAAGCAGTAAATAAGGTTCAATACTACATTCAATATGTAATTTCTGTTGGGGTTCATTTGGGTTGGACTCAAAGTGTGATGGGTTTATATCATCATTTGTAGAATCTGTTAAGGTCAAGCATTCTGAATAGTACATGCTTTGTCTGCAGTCCAGTGAGTTATAAAGTTTAAGCACTTTAGAGATTACTGGATCGGTAGATTGAGCCATGAATGTTAGACTCTACGGGATTTTACTATTCTTTGATTAAACCGGGAAATTGATTCTTTCACGGGATTTTACTAAATCAAAAGAACAACCGTAAGAATGTATCACGAAGAAGTAACAAGTCACAATAGACAAGTAGCTAAACACTCAACTCGCTTAGTTATCAACTCGCTAAACATCCAACTCGCTCAAAGAAACAAGTAGCTTAAAGAATCAACTCGCTAAATAGCCAAGTCGCATTAGTATCAACTCGCAACACAATCAACTCGCTTAATGAAACAAGTCGCTAAATAGCCAACTCGCCTTAGTACCAACTCGCAACACAATCAACTCGCTTAATGAAACAAGTCGCTTTAATAATCAACTCGCTTAATAGCAAGTCGCAAACATACACAACTCGCTTAACCACCATGTCGCTTAAAAGCTTAACTCGCTTAATAGCCAAGTCGCATGTAACAACTCGCATCCAGTAACAAAGCAACTCGCTTCGAAGAAATGTATATCCGAGACTCAGCTCGCTTAGTACAAAGTTCAAAAATAACCACTTTATCAATCAAAAACAACCAAACCACAATGATTTAAGCCTTCCAATTCAAAACTTAAACACATATGATGATCCTAAACACAAAAGTACAAGCAAAATTCAAACTTTAACACTAGAATTTGTCCAAATGATTCAAACTCTCCTAAACACTTAATACCCCAAAAACCTTATGAAATCCACCAAAACAAAGTGCATGAAAGATGAGTGATCAAACCATGGCTCTTGATACCAATTGAAAGATATTGGATTTCACATACACATAAACACAAGAGGCGTATATAAGTTTTAGAGAGAGAGAGAGATGTTCTAGTAAGAGAAAACTCATGGAAGGTTAGATTCCAAGTGAACATCCAACCCTCTACCTTGCAAGGTAGAGGGTATTTATAGGTTACAAACTGAACGACCTCCTGACGGCCTGTGGATCAGGTATACAGTGGGTAAAGACCCGTCCTTCCTCCACGGTGTCGTACTAGACTAAAACTAAGCTAATAACTTACTAACAACTAACATAATAAACGATATGTCTACGAGCTACCATAAGCTAGATTATACTTGGGGTGACCGATGCTTCACAATATAATTTCCAATTCCTAACATAACCCGCGCTTCAAAAATGGCTTGAAGTTACTTCAGATTGTGACCCGCGCTTAAACCATGGCTTGCTATTTTTTTCGATAGCAACCTGCTTTTCATGGAAGGAAAGTGTTGCACTAAAACAATTTTTTCAAATATTTCGTGCACTTATCCTAAAAACAAAAATGAGGAAAGTATGTCGAAGGACTGTTGTTCCTACACAAATGTTTTTCCTTCTAAAATTCTTCAGAAAAATATTTGTTGTTTTCCAAAAAATGGTGGTAAATTGTGTTGCTTGTAAATCAATCAGTTTTAGAGTTTTCGTAAAAATTGAAAACTCAATCAATGACTTCAGCGCTTTTAAACTTTTCAGAAAATAAGTCATTGATTGAGGGGGAGAATGTTTTTCAAATTTAAATCATCTAACGGACTTATCTAATTATCCTAATTGCTTAACTGAAAAATGATGTTAACCTATGTTGAAGGACTAGGTGCCTAGGATATGATTGTTAGGATTAGATGATTAGAGTTTGATAAACACATAATTCCCATGATTTATACGAATTGATTGATATGTTGGATTGACTTGTATTAGTCGATTACTGTTTGGGTGATGTCGACCACCATATATCTGTATGTGTGTTCACTAACGAATGCAGGTATATTGGTATATAAGAATGTTCCCGATCCGGATCCCATAATTGAAGATTGGATGCCGAAAGAAAAGGGTAACTATATATTGGGTTGACAAATGAAGAAACGGAGCTTAATTGGACTTCTAAGGAGAGTTGGCATGGAAAAATGCAACGTAAGAGGTCTCACTGCATCAGCAGATGGTTTTCTTCATCAGCTAATGAAGAAACAGAGCTTAATTTGACCTCAGATGGCATTAAAATGCAACGTAAGAAGTCTCATTGCATCATCAGACGGTTTTTCTTCCAAACTCTACAGCAACAACAACAAAAGCAGCTCAACCACCTAACGTATCTTTGTGCAGGATAACATTTTTAAACAATTTTGAAAACACTGTTTTGAAAATGGAAAAATATTGTCTTGAAAATAAATTGAACTAAATTTTGGAAATCAACCGGACTTCATTTTATCAAAACTTAAGTCACTCAATCAACGACTACCGTCATCGATTGAGGGGGAGAGTGATTTCAAATTAAATATTTTCAAACGATATTTCTTCATAAAAGTCCGGTTTGTACAAAAATAAGTGGTGATCTAAAGATTTAATGTTATGTCATGGTATGATTTTCTTTAAAACTCAAAGATCTTACACAATGAAATTTTTTATGTTCTTGTTTGATTGTGAAAATGTTTTATTTTACTTAACGATCTCTTAAAAACTATCATACCTGACACTAACAATCTTTAACGTCTTAAATTGATCCTCTTCAGTCATTTTTCAAAAGTAAATCATGCCACGTCTTTCCCCAAACTTTTCTAAAAGATTTAAATCAGATGGGATCACAAATGTCAAATGGTTTGATATTTTTGATCGGGGGAGAGATCGTGATTTAAATCTCAAATCTGTTTAAATGGAATTGGTTTTAGTCCTTTAAAGGCACTCCTGCCTCCATGTGCCAAATGACTTCAAATATACAATGCACATTGTTAGTGCAAATATTACGATATTTAATCTATACAGTCTCGTTTGTTTTGATTGATGACAAACATGTAACTTGTAATACATAACGTAAAATGTACAAGTTACTTGTAATTACATTTGTCTCAACATACATTCAACACCTCTCGATGTCTCAAGTCCTCGTATGTTACAACACAGGTTCGTACATGTTTGTTATGTGGCATTATGATCAAACCCATTAACAAATCATTTAGAATGTTTAAAATACGTTTAGAGTCACTAAGTATTTTAATAGGTTAACCATTCTATTTCGAACCTCATTTTACATTTTGCATTCACAAGTATTTCAAAAGGTAACTAGACATTTTATCAACTAGTTACATAATACATTTTACAAGTTTACTTTGATAAACCTTTAATCTAAAAATGGAAATACATGTTACATCATGTCATGCATCATCTTTGAAATCCTTTGAAGATCACTTGAATATTTTGGTTAGATTGACACTCAATATATCAAATGTGATCTTAGTAAGATTTGGTAATATCTTGGAAAGATTTGAAGAAAGATTTTTTAGATTTTATGTCAGGTACCCACGGCACCAAATTGTATAAAGGACGGAACCCTTTTAAGGGGTCCGTGGTCCGTGGACGCTCCTGTCCACTTTTGGCTATAAATAGAAGCCCATTGTTTTCCCATTTCTTCACCACTTCAAAGCACATCTTCTCCACCTTCTTGCATACATTTAGATCAATCATTAACAATGTAGTAACACACATTAAACACCCTAATGATCATGATCATAATGCTTCTAACATTCATCTTTGTTGTAAGCATACTCTTTGATCAACCAAGGAAATCTTGGAGATCTAGCCATCCCCACTCACCACAAGTTGAAGATCTATCACAAGAAGTTTAGGGAACTTGTGATCTTCATCATGAAGGCTTCCTATCAATGGAAGTTCATTTAGAAGTAGTTATTCATATCCATTAGACATTTGTGTCATGGATCATTAGTGTAAACATCATTGCATCATAACAACACTTTCACCAAACTAGATTAGATGGTTTATGTGTTTGTGCCATAAAACACAAGGTTTATTATGTTGGGCCATAAAACATATTGGGAGTGGTTGTACCCTTGTAAAAGAACTCGACATCTAGCTTAGTGTCGGAAATATTGTATAGGCGACGTTAGGTTGGTTCTACCTCGAACTAGAACCCGGTATTTAGCTTTGTACCGGAAAAAGTGTAAGCGACGATTGTAAGGTTTTCTCCGCCGAGAAGGGAGCTTGTTGATTTAGTGAAGTAACTCTCGAGTTGGGTACTCGGGGAGTGGAGTAGGGCGGAAAGGAGATCCGTGACCGAACCACTATAAATCCTCGTGTTTGGTTTGCACTTTCCTTTCTTTATCTCTTTACTTTTATACTTGCACTATACTATTGTTTGTGATGTGGTTTGATGTTCATGATTGTGTGACAACTTGGTTTACCATGCTTTATATTAGTCACAAACAATAATTGGTACTTTCATATTATAACAAGCTTCATAAGCGATTTGATACTAAAGATCTAAAGTTTTTAAACGGTTACGTATTCACCCCCCTCTACGTTTCCACAATTGGTACCAGAGCCACGTAGCTCGTATTTTCAAAACAAATGGTTTTTAAAATAGAGTACGATCCATGTATCAAATTACCATTGAAGCGAAAAATAATATGAAAAATGCTTTGCTTGTTATACTTAGAAATTTTGTTGTTAAATGTAACTTTGTATACAAGCTTGAAGGTTTTCTTGAAAAGTAAAATAAAAAAAGTTTGTTGAAAGAACTAGTAAGTATTGTATTGTGTGCTCATAGAAAATTTACGAAGAAATATGATTTTAAAAAAGTGTTTGGGATAACTATAAATCTAGTTGAAAAATCACCTCCGTAAATGTTTAAGATAAGTTACATAAGTAGATATATTGTTAAATATGTGTATTATATGTTTACTATGAAATCTAGTAAGTCGCACACGTTTTCTCTATGTCAAATACTAGTTTTGATGAATCTGTCTCAGAGGACCACGGCACCAAATCTTATAAAGGGCGGATCCCTTTATTTGGTTCCGTGGAATCCGTATGTACAGTATGCAGTTTTTTGGGCAACTTCAAAAAATCATAACTAATTAACCGTAAGTCCGTACGAGTCGAGCCACCTATCATTTTAAAGGGAATTGAGTCTACTTTCATTTAAAAATACTCTCATGGCCTGAGTCTAATTTTAAATAAGTGAAATAGACCAAATACTACAGTATGTCTAAAATATTGAGTTTCGCTTTAACATAAAAAACTCAAAATTTTGAATCAAGCAATTTAAGTTGGTATTCTTAGAACTTTGTTACAACTTCCTTTGAAACTAAATAATTTGGTAATATGTTTAAAGGAAACTAATCAAGCTTGTTATACATCGTCATATTTAAACGCAAAATGACGAAAAGTGTCTTTCTTGTTATGATATGCTAAATGACCACTTGTTTATGTTGTTTGCATATATGTTGCTTGCTTATTTTTCAAATTGTTGTTTACACTTGTTTGTTTGCATAATATAAGTGTCAATCTTGCCATGTTATTTATTCACTTGTTTGACGATTTCTTGTTTATGCACAATAGGTTATTTGCTAGATTTTGTGCACTAAGTTGGAAAATTATTTTACCATCGCTTGTAGAATTAGATCACTTCGTTTGCATAGGTTACTAACATCTCGCATAACTTATGAAATATCATAACTCACTTAGCAATGAGTACTAAGTAAAATAGTCAAGTACTTTGAAAAATGAAGGTGTTAAGAGAGTGTTTGGTACAAGGACAAAAACAATGTTGTATGATGTAATTTATTTGTTTTTACTTTGTAGGATGATAATATGACTTAAAACAATGTTGTATCCTAACCGGTTTATGCAGGTGGATAGCACAAGCGTCTTATCAAATTTTACCCATTTTCACTTTTATGTGAAAATCGTTAGCCCTTGGTCAAAGTCTATGCTCCACTATATTTGTATATGTGGTATCGACTTTTCCTAACTAGAAGTAATTAATGTCACATGTTTTAAGCAAAATTTCAGGTTTCAGAAAACTCCCCGACACCAAAAAAATGGGTCTGTGAACTTTTCTGATGTCCACGGATCAGACGGCACCAAAATGTTGGTACCGTCTGTTATGTATTTTGGTACCTCCATACCTGTACAGGCGGACCAGGCGGCACCAATTTAAGGGTTCCGGCTGTGTAAAGAAATGGTGCCGTGAATCCTACAGGTAAGTTATTGAATTTTACTAAATCCCGTAATCTAATTTACCAAACTTCGTTTCTAGGATAGTTGTTAATGCATATCTTTCATACCTCACTCAACACATCCTCAATGGATTAACTTAGGATGTTTGACATGATTTTAGACACTTCCATCTCATTAGAAACTACCATCTTTGTATGGATTAACATCAAATCCATGAATCCTTAGTTCCATAAATCAACACATTCAAGATGATCATTTTCACACCTTCACTGTTACTTTTCCTCAAGCTTAGCATTTCTTAAAGTAAAATCAAAATGAATAAATCCTTAACCTCAAATAAGCCACTTAAGAAAACCACTAGGATTAGCATTCGATCTTGTTGCTTCATAAACTTGAGCTCTTCATCCTCAGACTCATTACCCCTCAACATCTCATCACCCAATGAAGATGTGAACTTTCTAAACTTTAGTACTCCAACTCCACCACCAAAAATCACCCACCATCATCCAAAACAACTTCACTACCAAAGTTTCCAAAGCTTGTTCCTATCAAACTTTGTGCAACGCCACCAACATCTCCTCACCCGTTTGCGGATGACTTAGATGACTTACCGAGACTAATAAACCTGGACTCATTATTTGCAAAGATATCATACACAAGTCTAACATATGACTATAGATATTGTTTTGTATCTACATGTATTGCCTCACCTGGTTAACATGAAAATAATGTGTCATCCTTCAAGACAATAAGTATTTACATCGAGTCATAACTCACACATATGTTAAATACATATTATCAAGTCTTGTTATCCTTGAGTTCAATCTAAGCTTTATAACCTCAACAAATTAGGATTGACAACTTAAGTATTTCATCCGAAATATTCAAGTATATGCGACTTACGATTGTAGTCATTAAAAGTCATATCCGAAAAATCAACACCCAAGTATTTTAACAACACATGTTGAAACACTTATCCAAAACAAACAACCCACGGTGCCACTTATCCCTCTTTGACACCTACTATCCCTCTTCCATCTTTTGGCACTATTAACCGTATTGCTCATGAACTTCCAAGAGTATACTTTAAATCAAACGTGCCCTTTCAAGGCGAACCTATACCTCAGCCCCTAAGCTTCATAGACATAACCAAAACTTCAAGCACTTCACCCGCTAGTTGTAGTAACCAATGAACCATAAGAATTAGTATCCATACTTTTTGTGTTCAACATCCGTGGACAAATAATCAACCTAAGTACTCCCATAGCACAACAAACCCCTACATCACCACATCCTTATTTAGACACACTAGAAGACCTACCACCTAGATCAACCAATCCACCATCCTTGCCATCATTTGAATTCGTTGAGTGTATTGCTCAAAAAGCCCTTGTGTCCAACACTTGTACTGAATCAAATGCACGTTTGAACAAACTCAACCATCCTTTCCCACATATAAGGACTTAGATAATTCATTATGGCTAGAACCTCAACTATCAAATAAGCATGGTGCTCTTGGTAATTGTTGTCAATTTCCACTAGGTATAAGTAGTACTACCTTCACAAATAATCAAAGTATTAGTAATACTTTGTCGTTAAACTTCTGCATAAATTTCGTTAAACTTCAAATCAACATTTTAACAACATATGTTAAAATGCAATCTCAAAGCCAACATCATACACCCCAAGCAACAATGACTCTTGAGGAGTATACATAAGAAACTCGAGTGAATTCCTCTTGTCATCATCTAGTGAATATAATCTTGAGACCAAGTTTATTTAGATGGGACTATCCGATTCAAACACTTTGGCTTCATATCTTCATTTAGGAAAACATGATGTTTTGAAGAACATTATGACTAAGATTCATGCGTTAAGCTTTCATTTTGTTAAAAGGATATTGTATATCCTATGCATCACTCTTGCGACATAAATAGTTGTGTTACAAAAGATTTCATTACACCTCATTAGCTAAATGATCTTGAAACAAACATCTACAAGTTCTGTGAACTAGCATATTCAATTCATCTTGTCATACTTGTTTTCATAAGCATGATAACTTTATCCCATGGGATAATCTCATTTGTTGAAAGATACTATTTGTATCTATTTCCTTTCAAGCGTACATCATAACCTAACCTTGCTCAAACCGAGTGCACATCCAAGGTTAAAACTACACAATTTTAGAGCATACACAAGATCTATTGAAGTTGGTAACCTCACTTAGATTCTTGTTAAATAATGTTCCAAAGAGCTTTCTTGAGAACGTTCTTAGTTTAACATATTCTATTCTCTAGTCTTAGATGATCAATTCACATTTAAAGTACAAGATGTCATCCATTAGATCATACAATTAGTTGTGTAATTTGAACAACTTTCGATTCTAAACACAAGATTAAAACACATTGTTTATCAAACACACCATTGTTAAAATTCATGTGTATAACATGACATCTTCATCTCCTTAGTTATATTGCATATTAGTTGTGTCACATTAAGCCAAGTATTGGTAAACTATCATCTTTTATACACTTTAATAGGCAAAAGTAGGAGTTCCCATCTTTCTAACATGAGAATGATTACTGGAGAATCTATTGCACTAGAAACTCAATTTGACCTAACGGTTGAATTGCTTCCTGGAGAGAAGTTGGGTATGTGGAATCACCCGTAAAAATGGTCGTGTTTAGCCTTAATTGAGCACCGCTAGTAATAGTCTCATATTCATTCTCCAACTTGAAAAATCTGTTTTCCTATACTTGCCTAAAGTAAGTGTTAAAACATTGATAGTTTTCCTCGCCTTAGGAATACTAATCAAACAAGTAGTATATATGATTTTTCTTTTAAAACCAATTGCATTGCACTTACATGCGTTGATTACATGTTCTTGTTTGATACGATAAGTTGATTTGACATTATCTTAGTGTTTGATAACTAGTCAAATGTGTAAACCTTAGTAAAACCACTTGCATTGCACTTACATGTGTTGATTACATGTTCTTGTTTAATACGATAAGTTGATTTGACATTATCTTAGTGTTTGATAACAAGTCAAATGTGTAAACCTTAGTACGGTTTTATCTTTATAATGCTTGTATTGTTGTTTCATGCTACTAAACGTTTAAACCTAAACTTTATTTGCATGATACTTACTTTTGAATTATTTTTAGCATGATTAACATGTTACTTATGAACTCATAATATGCTATTTTGATACGTGATAATTTTGATATGATATATTTGTGTTTGAAAGCTATTAGTTGGCATTCATTACATCTATGTGTAGTATGATCCAAATGATACATGCTCCAAATTGTTATGTCTTAAACATGGCTTACAAAAATCTTTCATCTTGTTTCTTTTGCTTCTTGTCACACTATTTGTTTGCTACGTATGCACATATAATCTGTCAAAGTGCTTTTGGTATGACTAACTTTTAGAATCCTTTTTATCTTACAAATTAATCACATAGATTGTTGTGTTAACTTACAAGCCAAGTATGCTTAAGCGTCTAAGTCTAACGACAAAACAATCTCAAAATGAAATGTCTTGAATAAAGTTGTATTCTTGCATAATATGATTGTCTTGATGCTATCTTGTATGGTGATTTCTTGTCTACTAAGTACAATGTGTTGTTTTTGCTTATATAATATGTTATCATTTGATTTCTATCATGTTAACATCTTTTGTCACTAACAAATTTGTTTTGTAGGTTGATAACAAATTATTTGTTATCTCACTTGGTTTTAACTTTTATATGCTCATTTTGCATAATCCCCTTTATTGCTACATAGATTAGTAATATGCTTTATGGGACCCTTACACTTGCATATAGTCTAAAAGCATATAGAATTAAGTTCTAGCTGGTTGACTTTGCATTTTTGTCTTTCAACCGACCTCTTTCCAAATCTCATTTTAGCTTCCGCTTTCCAAAAATCATCTACATCATTATTTAGTTATAACAATACTCTGATCCTCTTCACTTCCTATTAGGAAACCACATGCCTCATCATACGATCATCTCGTATTAATCGAGAAGACGTACGTGACTTTAAGGATGAAGCTCATTGTATGCTAACCATCATCCAGAAAAATATCACTAAGCTCACCTCTTTCGTTAACCCGAATAACCTCCTAAACACTTTGTTGTCATTCCTTATTTGATACATTACACATTATGTTGGATGTCCACTAATTAAGGGGGAGAGAAATCCATTCACATAATTGTCTTTTGTCAAATTTTATGTCTCTTAGACTCTACAATACCAACACATAGGTAAACATCACTTAGCTAAAGCCAGTTCATGAAACCACAACTAGTTCAACCTTTTTCGCACCAATACCTCATCAAGTGAAAAACGCATCATGTGTTTTTACAAAACGTCTTCATCTCCACATATAGGATTTTCCTTAGACTAGCACCTTACAACTTCACCATCTAGAACACCATCATAGGATCTTATCCTTTTCTCGCTTATCATGCATGTCCTTGTCAGTGCAAACGATATATTAATCAAAACAGCCATCTCCAACACGTTGGTCCATCCAACTCTCACCCATATGATGTCATTCTCATCCTCATATAGGTACTCATTATTAGTATTTTCCATATTGTCTTCACTTCTTTTCAAAGTGATAATCATCCATGTCGGTCAAAACCATGCTAATATTACCTTTCCCATTGTCACCTAGAATAGGTCATTTTTATAATTCGTGTCAATCAATGAACGAATTTATCTTCATACTTTTTGGTATCTTCATTATAATATTCTTAGATAGAACGCATTATTGATTACTCTTGGGTTAAAGCATATGAGAACTTGCTCAAAACAATAGGTTGTTGGCATCAATAAATCATTCAAATCATAACCCTTATGCATCATTGAAATGCAATGTCCATTCATATTTTTTTCTTAGCTTTGGTCACTTGACATGACGAAAGGATTGCATGAGTCCATATTTTTTATATTTGCTATACATATGAGTTTCTAACTCCTTAATAGCTTCCTACCTAATCACCACCACCTTCCATCACCACTTTCACTAATCATCACCATCATGGATTAGTGAAAACTTACTTTTGTAAATCTCGAGTCATCTACCATCACCACATGATTCCTACTAAGTAAACCGACACCAACACTAGCACCACTAGTGGCACACCCGGTGGGAAGACTTCATATCTTCTTTCTAGGAACTATTTTGTAGGCTTTTTATCACATTATATTCTCACTTTTCTTATGATTGTAATTAGGAGACTATACTTCATGAGATCTTTGATTATATCATTTATCACATATATACATCTTATTTTTATTTGTGAAAAAGATGAAATATATTGCACTAATGTTTTTCATTGTAGGTTCATCATCATATACACTTGATTGTATATAATTTACTCATCTAAAGATGAAGTTTGCATCAATTATTTTTCTTATTTAGGTGCTTCTTGACACCATAGAACAAGGAGAAATGTCCTATAAGCACTCATATTGCATCGTCTATACACTTGGTTGTATATGACATATTTGTCTAAAGACAAAGCTTCTATTATACTAATATTTATTTTGAAGGTTCATCTTGACGCCCTAGAGCAAGGGGAGCTTCCGTCAAGAATTTACTGAGTGCATCTTATATACACTTTGTTGTATATCACTTACTCGTCCAATGACGAATATAGTTTTGTACTAATATTGTTTTGTAGGTTTTTAATTATACCCTGACGCTTCAAACAAGGGGGAGCGACCGTCAAGGGGGAGCATGCACGCATTTAGCATCATTCTCACTTTTCAACAAGCATTTGTGCTTCGATAAAAGTGGAGAAAATAGGCTAATATTGCTATGCATTTTTCTTTTTCATATATTTCTCATAATTTTTGTTGCATAAAACTAACCTTGATGTAGGTTAAGCCTCTTAATTTGATCCATGGATCCGCTGCCTAACAAGGAACGGATTGAAGTAGACGATTTAACTTCACTAGGGATGATGCAAGCTCGCCTTTTTGGGGAGAAATGAAGTTAAACTCCAAGGACACGCCCTTTTTGTTTCGACAAAAGGGGGAGAAGAGTGTAAACGGAGAAGGTAATGTAAAGGTAGTAAGGATACACGTAACCTTTTACATTTTACTTTCTATTACGTTTACATATATTTGTCATCATCAAAAAGGGGGAGATTGTTAGTGCAAATATTACGATATTTAATCTATACAGTCTCGTTTGTTTTGATTGATGACAAACATGTAACTTGTAATACATAACGTAAAATGTACAAGTTACTTGTAATTACATTTGTCTCAACATACATTCAACACCTCTCGATGTCTCAAGTCCTCGTATGTTACAACACAGGTTCGTACATGTTTGTTATGTGGCATTATGATCAAACCCATTAACAAATCATTTAGAATGTTTAAAATACGTTTAGAGTCACTAAGTATTTTAATAGGTTAACCATTCTATTTCGAACCTCATTTTACATTTTGCATTCACAAGTATTTCAAAAGGTAACTAGACATTTTATCAACTAGTTATATAATACATTTTACAAGTTTACATTGATAAACCTTTAATCTAAAAATGGAAATACATGTTACATCATGTCATGCATCATCTTTGAAATCCTTTGAAGATCACTTGAATATTTTGGTTAGATTGACACTCAATATATCAAATGTGATCTTAGTAAGATTTGGTAATATCTTGGAAAGATTTGAAGAAAGATTTTTTAGATTTTATGTCAGGTACCCACGGCACCAAATTGTATAAAGGACGGAACCCTTTTAAGGGGTCCGTGGTCCGTGGACGCTCCTGTCCACTTTTGGCTATAAATAGAAGCCCATTGTTTTCCCATTTCTTCACCACTTCAAAGCACATCTTCTCCACCTTCTTGCATACATTTAGATCAATCATTAACAATGTAGTAACACACATTAAACACCCTAATGATCATGATCATAATGCTTCTAACATTCATCTTTGTTGTAAGCATACTCTTTGATCAACCAAGGAAATCTTGGAGATCTAGCCATCCCCACTCACCACAAGTTGAAGATCTATCACAAGAAGTTTAGGGAACTTGTGATCTTCATCATGAAGGCTTCCTATCAATGGAAGTTCATTTAGAAGTAGTTATTCATATCCATTAGACATTTGTGTCATGGATCATTAGTGTAAACATCATTGCATCATAACAACACTTTCACCAAACTAGATTAGATGGTTTATGTGTTTGTGCCATAAAACACAAGGTTTATTATGTTGGGCCATAAAACATATTGGGAGTGGTTGTACCCTTGTAAAAGAACTCGACATCTAGCTTAGTGTCGGAAATATTGTATAGGCGACGTTAGGTTGGTTCTACCTCGAACTAGAACCCGGTATTTAGCTTTGTACCGGAAAAAGTGTAAGCGAAGATTGTAAGGTTTTCTCCGCCGAGAAGGGAGCTTGTTGATTTAGTGAAGTAACTCTCGAGTTGGGTACTCGGGGAGTGGAGTAGGGCGGAAAGGAGATCCGTGACCGAACCACTATAAATCCTCGTGTTTGGTTTGCACTTTCCTTTCTTTATCTCTTTACTTTTATACTTGCACTATACTATTGTTTGTGATGTGGTTTGATGTTCATGATTGTGTGACAACTTGGTTTACCATGCTTTATATTAGTCACAAACAATAATTGGTACTTTCATATTATAACAAGCTTCATAAGCGATTTGATACTAAAGATCTAAAGTTTTTAAACGGTTACGTATTCACCCCCCTCTACGTTTCCACACACATGTTGAGGAGGAAGATTTATCAAAAACAAGATGAGTTTTTAAATCAGACACATTTTCTCCCATGTTTTTCTAAACCTTATTAAATCACTTGGGATCCAAAATCTCAATGGGTTTGATATTTTTGATCGGGGGAGAATTTGTGATTTATAATGAAATTTGATATATGATGATCGATTTGATTCAAAAGTGCAGGTTGCTCTCCCCAATGTGCTAAACGCTTTCGAATCTCGAAGCACATATTGAGGGGGAGCATTTCAAAAGAAAATAAACTATCAAGGTACAAAGATTTATATGTTTTAACCTAAAGTACCTTGATTGATTTTCTAATGGTTTCTTAATGGCTTCTGTGATCCTGAAAGTACTTCAAAGAACTCATGCCTCTATGTGTTAAAACATTTCAAACAATAAACGCACATTTTGAGGGGGAGAATTTACCAAGAAAATCAAATGGCTTTTTCAAAGGAAATTATGATCAAGAAATAATTTCAAAGAACTCTTGCCTCCATGTGCTAAACAATTTCAAAATCATATGCACATGTTGAGGGGGAGCTTTTCTAAATGATCAAAACAATTAATGTACAAAATGCTTTGATTTTATATCACAAGTACCTTGATTGATTTTCCAAATGATTTTTCAATTGGTTTCGAGAAGGAATGAACTATACCAAAAGACCGACCATTTTACTTTATGTATGGAGTAATAAGGATGGTGAGGTTAGTATTAGTTCCCACGATCCGCCAGAACCGGAGGGATCTACCCAGGGACAATCCACTAGATAGTGTAGAAGTCCTTAGGTATGATGAAAAAAGAAGAAAAATGAGAATTGGGAAGAGTGCGGACTGAGACAGAGCTAGTACTGGAATAAACCCAACAAGGTTCTAGTTATGAAGTCTCGGTAAGCACTGAAGGGGTTGAAGAATAAAAAAGAAATGAATGTGAAAAGGGTGAAAAGAAATAGCCCTCCAATAATTCAACCTTAGGGCAGAAACCGGGTTCAATACATATGCTACTGGTGTTTACTAAGGTAACACTGGTATTGAAGACAAGACGTCATGGACCCAGTGACGCACTGAACTACAACTTCCCAAGCTACTCAAGTTCCCCTTAAAAGGGCTTATTTCATTCTCACGGGGAACCGTCATAATCTAACGACTTTCTCTTAGAGATTGTTGATATTGAAGAAGGAGACCCTCTCCCTAGTCTCCGGCATAGGAACCAAATGTGAACAATTGAGTCTAGAGCCAAGAGATCATCCACAATATCTCATTAGGACACTATTCTTGAAGACTTGTTGTTTCACACAATGTGGAAAGTAAGAATATAATTAAGAGTCCTACGCATTATCCTTGTGGTATTGCCAGAACATCCGAGTGATATGTAAAAATATTCACGATGAAGATGGAAATCCTTCTAGAGCCAACATCAAACAAGCTCTTGGTGGGTGACATGTGAGATCTTCTCGTAAGATCAAGCTTGTGACAACTGGATAGAAATGATGGGGAGATTCAATCTTGAATCAACCTTGGTCCAGGAATGGAATTGACGAATACTTTTGGAAAAACCGTTCGATGTGCAAATCTTCTTCTCTCTAGCACATCAAATGTGTATTCATGTTTTCAAACACAAAAAGTATCTCTGATTGAAAAATACTTTTGGAAAAACCGTTCGATGTGTGAATCTCTTCTTTTATCTAGCACATCGTATGTGTACTCTTTTCAAATACAAAAAGTATTTCTACTTGAAAATTGATCTTTCTCATAAAACCTTTGTCGCATTGCAAAACTTTTCTTCTAAGCAATACGCGATTGTTTTCAAATCATTTTTCATCAATCAGTAAATCTCAATTTGCTGGTTCACTCACTCCGTGTTGTCTTCTTTGAGACGTTCCGATTTGAGAACAACTAGAACAGCTGCGAAACCCTGTCAAGGAGTTCGTCAGAATTATACATGATCACAGGCAGTACTTGTACTGATCAACGGGGAACCGTGGGCCGTGTACCTCAATTCAACGAAAGTGATCAAAGACACTTTCGTGTGTTTTATTGCTAACTGTTGTTTGCAGGTACATTTGGAAGGTTGTAGCTGATCAGAATTGAGGAGTCAATCCAAAGCCGCATGCTTACAGCATTCACACTTAATTGAAGAAATCATGACTTGTGCATATCTACAGAACCTGGCTCTGATATTTTTATACTTTGCTTCTGCTACGCTGCTGCAAATATCATGAACCAGTAAAGCTTTCGCTACTCTGATGAAAAGATGTCATGATCCTGAAAGTGTGAGCATGTCGGTCCAAAAGTCACAACTTCACATGTTGGCAACACAATAAAGGGTGATCCAGAGATTTACTGTGGCTGATGATCTCAAAGAAAGCTCGAAGATCATCAAAGATGTGGATCAGTTAAAGGCCTCCAGTTAAACTACAAAACTATGCGGACTTTAAAGAATCGCTACTAATGCACAAAGATTGCGGAATTTAAAGAATTGAATTCTACGAGCTCGAGAACTAAAGACAAATAAAGAATGCTAGGATGCAAAATGTATTTCATGGGGTGACCTCCCTTAGGGGGAGATTGTTAGGAATTGGAAATTCCATGTTAAAGTCGGTCACCCCAATTATGGTCTAGCATATGTTAGCTCGTAGACTTGTAATTATTTATGTTATTTAGTAGTTAATTAGTTAGTTTGTAGTGTAGTATAGTTTAGTGTAACACCGTGGAGGAAGGACGGGTCTTTACCCACTGTATGCCTGATCCACAGTCCGATAGGAGGACGTATTCATTGTAACTATAAATACCCCTTCCATCCATGGAAGGGGTGGTGCTTCTTTCAATCTAACATTACATATTTGTGCTACAAGTCTCTACTAAGAACACCCTCTCATTCTTTCTCTCTCTAAAACATGGCATACTTGTATAATCACCATCCAAGGCCACCCGAATCATCAAACATAATAAATATAAGATCCTAACACACCAGCTTCATCCTTGAGAGCCAAGAGTAGAGCCTCTTTGTGATAAGCGCTGCCTCTTGTCCTCGGCTTAGGGCATGCATTAGCCAGATGACCCTTCTCATTAAATTATAACAACGAAGACCATTAACTCCATTCTGAGCATTACCCTGTTCAACCACTTGAGCCCTTTGTTGTTGTGGAGCACCCATGTTATTCCTTCCGATTGGATTAAACCCTTGACCACCTCCCATCTGACGAACATTACCATGATTCTAAACTTCAACACGTCCATTGTTAACAACAGCCTGATTCCTTGTGTTTGATGAGGTACGAATGTGATTGTTGGATTTGTTTGAGTATCGGCCGAAGGCTCTAGCAATCATGACAAACCCTTGTTGCAATGCATCGAAAGCTTCAGTATCCTAATTAGATTCACTTTAAAGTGCTTGATCGTTGTTGTTGTTGTATGGAACCAATTGAGTTTCTTGAGATTGGTGTTGTGATGGATCATATGGTGTAATTGTTGCAGTTGGTTGTGGAGGATTTGTGAAGACAGTTTGTAATGTCGGGAATTGAGGATAACAAGTTTGAGCCCACATAGCTAATTGTTGATTATCCAGAAGTGAAGGTGAGACAGGGAGTCCACGGATAACCCTTTCTTTGTCAACTTCTTTTTGATGGGGCTTCAAATAGTCATACAACAATCCGTATATAGCATGATGAAGGTTCTTCACTTGACGGATGAAAATGACATACTTTTCCCAATCAGGACCAAGACTACTCAGGAACTTAGTGTTGACAGCAATTCTTGGCATAATGATTTTATATTTGTCCAAGTCATTAATGATATCTGTGAAATGATGATGATATGACTCTAAGTCTCCCCTGGTTCAATCATGAAGTGTTCATAAGCCAAGTAGATTTTGGATTCCATGTCTTCTTGATTAAGTTATGTGCCTTCCATGAGAAGATGAATATGCTCCCACATTGCTTTAGCAGTCTTTTGAGCATCAACACTTCGAAGTATCAGATTGGGTAATCCCAAAAGGATATATTGCATTGCAAGTTCATCTGCTTCGTAGTGTAGATGTTGATCGGTAGTGAGTTCATTAAGATTTGCAACGTTGGTGACATCACCTCTTGGTGGATTAGCATTTGGATCTCCGGGTACAGTGACAGTAGGCATCTGAAATGGACTTTCCATGATGACCTTCTTCAAGAACTTTCCATGTTGTTTCTTTAGATCACAAAACCTAAAGAGCCTTATCACCCATTGATCATAGTTTCCGGGAGTGAGCATTAGAGGTCTATCAAGTGATCCAACTTCATGTATGGATTGTTGGCTGCTTAAAGCTTCACACATCTTGCCAAACCAAGACGGTTCCTTCATAGTATTCCTGGATGGATGTTGATTGTGAATGTTAGTGTAGGGTTGTACTTGGAGACTAGGTAGTGGTTGAATCATTTGTGGTTGAATTGCTCCTTGAGGAAATTGTTGTTGAAGTTGTTGTTGTTGTTGTTGTTGTTGAAGTTGTTGATATAATTGTTGTTGTTGATGCAGTTGTTGTTATTGTTGTTGTTGTTGTTGAGGATACACATGAGGAAAGTAGTTAGAGTATGGTGGTTGAGACATCTTGAAACTTGTGTTGTAAAAATGTATCTTTGTAGTCGAATGAAACTTTGTTGATGAAGAATCCTTATACGTAGAAAACCAGTTTAGGCAAAGAAACCCTTAAGCGTAAAAACACCAACTTACGCGTAAGGAGAGAGCTTACGCGTAGGATTAGCTTACGCGTAGGGTTAAGGATACCTTAGCTTATGCGCAATCCAAATGCTTAGTAGTAGAATGGTTATGCGTAAGAATTGCTTATGCGTAAGACAAGGCTTAGGCATAAGAAAAGGCTTAGGCGTAAAGATTCTACGCGTAAGTTTTAGCTTAGGCGTAAAACTAGAGTTTTGCCCAAAAATCCTTTACACTTATTCCAGGGTAAAAGATATCCAAATTCGAAGTGTTTTCAGGCTTATCCAAGCAACAAAACACCGAGTAAACCAAGAACACTGAAGATCAAACCAAGGAAACCTTACGCGTAAGATTAGGGTTTTGTTATGCGTAAGATTTGTCAAAATCTTCCGAAACTTTGATTTCTCCCCAAAAGTGTTTCTAAACCCGATTTTTGTGATGAAACAGTTTCAATATCACCAAAATAACACAAAAGTGTGAAACTTGATGATCCAACACGTTTATACACCTTACGCGTAAAACAGACTACACGTATGAAACCAAGCTCAAAAACAATGAAAAACACATAAAGTTTCAAACTTTTTGCCAAAAACTTAAACTTTAACACCAAATAACCTTCAAAGGGCAAGAATCTTGAGTTTTAAAGTGTAAAAATGAAAGCTTTTATGCGTTTAAAGATTTGAGGACCGAAACTTATGCGTAGGAAAGAAAAACATCAAAAACAAAATCGTTCACCCAACTATATGGCGATTGATACCACTGTTAGGTTCCCATTTATGTAACACAAGCATCAATATGAAGAAACAAAGAAGAGAAAGGATCGGTTGAACACAAAACCAAAACACACGAATAAGTGAGAAAGTTTATGCTTAGAGTGAAATAGAAAAGTGAACAACCAACCTTCAAATGAAGGTTTACATGAGGTATTTATAGAAAGGAACTAGGGCAACATGCAAGTTCCCTTCCTTTCCTTATTAGGCTTGGGCCAAGGATTATGGGCCTTCTACATAAGCCTTAGCATAATAACAAACATAAAGGCCTAATTAAGCTAACTATTACATATTAATTACTAACACTTGTAATCTAGTTTAGGAGTGAATCCAACAGAAGTCGGCAAGGGTATATTGGGGAAAGGGTTTGATGTATTTTGTGAATTAAATGTATAAAATGTTATGTATATTGAGTATTTGGTACATATAAATAATTATTAAGTTTAGCGTTAGCTAGAAATCGATTTTAATAGAACAAAATAAAATATATCGAAGTCATAAAAATTATAAAAATACATTTCTCGCAAGTATTGAGTGAAATAATAATTATCGAACAAAATTTACGAAAACCATCGTAAATATATATATAACAATTTATATACCAAAATAAATTCAAAACATCGGGTAAACTAACAATATAATTTTTATAATCTTAAAATGAGTATAAAAAATATATCAGGATAATTGCTTGAAGTGTCGGATCAATTATTCAAAATAAATGATCGTGCGATAACGTTTATTTAATAGAAAAATATACGTTAATGAAATATGCAAACCCATGCATGAACTAATATGATGATGATATTACTAATAATATGTAGACTAACTTTAGTCTATATGTAGTGTTCTCAATGATGTTTCATGAATACGCAGCTAAACCCTTACGGTTACGCGAATTTGATACTCGTAAACCTAGTTTACGAAAAATGATGAATAGTGAATCATGAATAGTGATTTTTCTCCGGGAATGAATAGTGTTTCGTGAATAGTAAAATTTTAAAATAACCTCTCAAAGTTGCAAACTGACTTCAAAAACGATGAATAGTAAAATGATAAATAGTAACCTATGTATAGTAAATTCTCGAGATGAATAGTAAATTTGAGAAATGACCTGAAATTACGAGTTGTCACATTCGCCCACCCAAAAAGAAATTCAGTCCCTGAATTCAGTTCGTGTTGGTCTCTCAGGTTTAGGGTTTGTTGTAGGATATTGGATTTCACAAACACATCATAACATAATAATATTAGGCGTATGGTTTAAGAGTTAAGAGAGAGAAGGTAAAAGGTGGGAGCCTTTCTAGAAAGAGAAAGTAAACAAAGAAAGAAAGGTTAGATTAAGTGAAAGGTCCAACCCTCTACCATGGGACGTAGAGGGTATTTATAGTTACATAATAAACGTCCTCCTTCGGACTGTGGATCAGACATACAGTGGGTAAAGACCCGTCCTTCCTCCACGGTGTTGCACTAAACTAAATAACTAACTAAATAACTAGCAAATAACGTAATTAACGACAAGTCTACGAGCTAAAATATGCTAGACTATAATTGGGGTGACCGACACTTTAATATGGAATTTCCAATTCCTAACAATTTTCCCCTAAGGGAGGTCACCCCATGATTTACATTTTGATTCCTAGAATTCTATTCTTGAATTTGTTCTTGAGCTCGTAGACTTCAATTCTTCAATTCCGCAATCTTTGTGCTTTAGTAGCGATTCTTTAAAGTCCGCATTGATTTGTACTTTAAGTGGAGGTCTTTAAACTGATCCACATCTTTGATGATCTTCGAGCTCTTATTGAGATCATCAGCCACAGTATATCTCTGGATCACCCTTTATTGTGTTGCCATCATGTGAAGTTGTGACTTTCGGACCGACATGCTCACACTTTTGGATCATGACATCTTTCCATCAGAGTAGCGGAAGCTTTACTGGTTCATGATATTTGCATCAGCGTAGCAGAAGCATAGTATAAAAATATCAGAGCCAGATTCTGTAGATATGCACCACTCATGATTTCTTAAATTAAGTGTGGATGCTGTGAGCATGCGGCTTTGAATTGACTCCTCAATTCTGATCAACTGCAACCATCCAAATGTACCTGCAAACAATAGTTAGCAATAAAACACACGAAAGTGTCTTTGATCACTTTCATTGAATTGAGGTACACGGCCCACGGTTCCCCGTTGATCAGTACAAGTACTGCCTGTGATCAGGTATAATTCCGAAGAATCTCCTTGACAGGGTTTCGCAGCTGTTCTAGCTGTTCTCAAACCGAAACGTCTCAAAGAAGACAACACGGAGTGAGTGAACCAGCAAATTGAGATTTACTGATTGACTAAAAATGATTTGAAAACAATCGCGTATTGCTTGAAGAAAGAGTTTTTCAATACGACGAAGGTTTTATAAGAAAAATCAAATTTCAGTCAAAAATACTTTTTATATTTGAAAAGAGTACACATTCGATGTGCTAGAGAAAAGAAGAGATTCGCACATCGAACGATTTTTCCAAAAGTATTTTTTCCATCAGAGATACTTTTTGTGTTTGAAATATGAATACACATTCGACGTGCTAGAGAAAAGAAGGTTTGCACATCGAACGGTTTTTCCAAAAGTATTCGTCAATTCATTTCCTGGACCAAGGTTGATTCACGAATGAATCGCCCCATTGTTTCTATCCAGTTGTCACAAGCTTGATCTTTTGCAAGATCTCACATGTCACCCACCAAGAGCTTGTTTGATGTTGGCTCTAGAAGGATTTCCATCTTCATCGTGAATATTTTTACATATCACTCGGATGTTCTGGCAAAACCACAAGGATAATGCGTAGGACTCTCAATATATACTCACTTTCCACATTGTGTGAAACAGCAAGTCTTCATTATTTTTGTGTCCTAATGAGATATTGTGGATAATCTCTTGGCTCTAGACTCAATTGTGCACATTTGGTTCCTAGGCCGGAGACTAGGGAGAGGGTCTCCTTTTTCAATATCAACAATCTCTAAGAGAAAGTCAATAGATTATGTAGGTTCCCCGTGAGAATGAAACAAGTCCTTTTAAGAGGAACTTGAGTAGCTTGGGAAGTTGTAGTGCAGTGCGTCACTGGGTCCATGACGTCTTGTCTTCAATACCAGTGTTACCTTAGTAAACACCAGTAGCATATGTATCGAACCCGGTTACTGCCCTAAGGTTGAATTATTGGAGGGATATTTCTTTTCACCCTTTTCACATTCAATTCTTTTTCATTCTTCTACCCCTTCAGTGCTTACCGAGACTTCATTACTAGAACCTTGTTGGGTTTATTCCAGTTCTAGCTCTTTCTCAGTCCGCACTCTTCCTATATCTCACTTTTCTCCTTTTTTCATCATACCAAAGGACTCTACACTATCTAGTGGATTGTCCCTGGGTAGATCCCTCCGGCTCTGGCTGGATCGTGGGAATGAATACCTAACCTAACCATCCTTATAACTCCATGCATAAAGTAAATTGGTCGGTCTTTTGGTATTGTTCATTCTTCCATGAAACCAATTGAAAAATCATTTGGAAAATCAATCAAGGTACTTATGATACGAGATCAAAGCATTTTGTACCTTAATAGTTTTGATCATTTAGAAATGCTCCCCCTCAACATGTGCATATGATGTTGAAATTGTTTAGCACATGGAGGCAAGAATTCTTTGAAATAATTTCTTGATCACAATTTCCTTAAAAAAAGCCATTTGATTTTCTTTGGAAAATTCTCCCCCTCAATATGTGCATTGGATATTTGAAATCATTTTATCACATAGAGGCAAGAGTTCATTTGAAGCACATCCACAATTACAAAAGCCATTTAAGAAACCATTTGCTCCCCCTCAATATGTGCATCGATAACCGAAAGAGTTTAGCACATATTAGAGAGAACTTGCACTTTGAATCAAATCGATCATCATATATCAAATTTCATATTAAATCACAAATTCTCCCCCGATCAAAAATATCAAACCCTTTGAGATTTTGGATCCCAAGTGATTTAATAAGGTTTAGAAAACATGGGAGAATATGTGCCTGGTTTAAATACTCTTCTGGTTTTTGGTTAAATGCTCCTCCTCAACATGTGCATTGTATATTTGAAATCGTTTGGCACATGGAGGCAGGAGTATTTTGAAACAATTACCCTTTAAAACCTGATTTGAGATTTAAATCTTGATCTCTCCCCCGATCAAAAATTTCAAACCAATTGAGATTTTGGATCCCGATTGATTTAAATCATTTAGAAAATTTTGGGGAAAGACGTGGCAACATTTAATTTTGAAAAATGACTGATAAGGATCAATTTAAGAAATTAAAGTTTGTTAGTGTCAGGTATGATAGTTTTTAAGAGAACTTAAAGTAAAATAAAACAATTTCACAATCAAACAAGAACATAAAAAATTTCATTTTGTAAGATCTTTGAGTTTTAAAGAAAATCATACCATGACATAACATTAAATCTTTAGATCACCACATTTTAACGTACAAACGGACTTGATAGATGAAATATCGTTTGAAAATATTTAATATGAAATCACTTAAGATTTGACAGAATAAAGTTCAGTTGATTTCAAAACTTTGAATCCGATTTATTTTCAAAACAATATTTTCCATTTTCCAAACAATATTTTTCAAAGTTTTAGAAAAATGGTACCATCCACTACTTTTACTGCACAAGATACGTTAGGTGGTTGAGCTGCTTCTGTTGTTGTTGCTGTAGGGCCTGGAAGAAAACCGTCTGCTGATGCAGTGAGACTTCTTACGTTGCATTTTAATGCCAACTGAGGTCAAATTAAGCTCCGTTTCTTCATTTGCTGATGAAGAAAACCATCTGCTGATGCAGTGAGACCTCTTACGTTGCATTTTTTCCATGCCAACTCTCCATAGAAGTCTAATTAAGCTCCGTTTCTTCATTTGTCAACCCAAGATATAGTTACCCTTTCCTTTCGGCATCCAATCATCTTCATTTGTGGGATCCGGATCGGGAACATTCTTATTTACCAATATACATGCATACGTTAGTAGACACAAAAAAATATATGGTGGTCGACATCACCCAAACTGCAATCGACTAATAAAAGTCAATCCAACATAACAATCAGTTCATATAAGGTATGGGATTTATGTGTTTATCAAACTCTAATCATCTAATCCTAACAATCATATCCTGGGCACCTAGTCCTTCAACGTAGGTTAACATGATTTTTAATTAAGCATATAGGATAATTAAGAAAGTCCGTTAGATGATATTAATTTGAAAACATTCTCCCCCCTCAATCAATGACTCAATTTTTGAAAAGTTTAAAAGCGCTGAAGTCATTGATTGAGTTTGCAAATTTTATGAAAACTCTGAAGCTGATTGTTTTTAAAGCTACTCATTTACCACCATTTTGTTAAAACAAATATTTTTCTGAAGAATTTTTGAAAGAAAATTATTTGAGTAGGAACAGCAGTCCTTCGACATACTTTCCTCATTATGTTTGAGGATAAGTGCACGAAATATTTTGAAAATATGTTTAGCGCAGCACTTTCCTTCCTTTGAGAAACGGGTTGCTATTTGAAATAATAGCAAGCCATTGTTTAAGCACGGATTACAGTCTGAAGTAACTGCAAGCCATAGTTGTTTTTTTTTTTCTTTTTTTCTTTTTTTTAAGACATGTTTAGAAAAGAATATTTATACCTTCTGTTCGAACTTCATCTAAATTCCCGTGCCATTATTGAATGACATTTCTAAGACCGTAGATGTTATCGATACCAGAATACATGTCTTGAGAAAACAATATTTTTGGTATTTTTCAAATATTTCTGATTTTTATGGGTTTTTGTTGATTTTATAATTTTCTATTTTCTTTTGTTGGTTTTATATTTTTGTATTTGGTTTTTGATAAATATTTACAAAGATAGAGAAATAGTTTAAGAAGATGATGATATGAGTACCGAGATAAGGAAATCATTTAGCACTTTGTAGAAGATAGAAGTCACCATCTCTTAAACTTTCACCACCAAAGCTTTTGAGGCTCTTGAATCGTCGTCAGAACTTGAGCCTTCAGAAAGTGAGACTTTGGTAGCTTCCCCCCAAAGCAACAAACTAAGAACAAAGACCATTTCTCCAAGAAGTAGAAGTGAAAAAAAGGGTCTCATTGAATGAAGCTCAGCACCCCGAAGAACATGAGAACACCAAAGTAACAAGTTGAAACATTGATTGTCTCAGTGGATATCAAATCCGGAATAACTGATGAAGTCCGATCACACGAACCTGTTGTGCGTCCCCGATGTACACATTACTCTTCGAGATTGACCACTTGTCTTATTCAGGGGAACAATACATCAACGTCTTCATTTTACCAAATGCATTCCAGTTATCTTCCATATAACTAATCAACCCATAATGTACACAAGTACCCAACCAGAGTAGAGACAACAACATCACACTAACTGGTTGAATCACTGATCTCCTCTGCGGATGTCAACTCTAGAATAACTGATTAAGCTCGATCATGTGAATATGTTGTCCGACCCTGATGTACACATATATCTCCCCTGATCGTTGCGATCACATCAGAATCATCATTACATTGTGTACATGAAGCACTAACCGGAAGCACTTTATCATAAATCATATAGAAGATGTCGATATGCAATATCATCTCACGAACCAAATATTCTTTTCACATTTCTTCTAACTGAACGCTGAAGTAACACATACCAAAAGTCTCCAGATACCATTTAATACACCAAAGGCTACGAGATAAATACTGAGTTTCTCTACGGTTATGACCATTGTCTTTCCGGGATAACTTCAATCAGGTAGAAGTGTTAAGTTCATCATGTGTACTCATTGTGCTTTTAGATATCTGTCTCCTTCCCCCTTTCTGGTTTTGATACCTCAGATTCAGCAAAACATAATATACCCAAAAACTCGAAATCTTGTGAGAAGAACTCAAATAGCCCAAATGAATCCTGTGAGAATCAACTGCAACGGAAACTCTCCCTGACTATCTTTACCAACCCATATGTGGACAAATTGAAGTGACCAGTGATGAAGCAAACCCGATATACCAAACTTGAAACTGAAGTAGAATTTTCCACATTTGTATCTTAAGCTTGCACTTAATGATGGAAGAACGGTGTCAAGAATTTATGCTTCAAGCAAATTTCTAAGTACTCACTACTCAAGCAAAGTATGAGACATTAACACCTCTTGCGATTATCCACACTGTCATATGCGTGTGACACTGAGTAAAACAAAGTAACTCCTAATAGTGATAGTTAACCAGGTCTTCAACCATCCACCTCGACTGTTGGTAACTAGATAACCCAAGACTTCAACTCAAATTCTTAAGCCCGAGCAAGTTATCAAATAAGAACACACCTTTGTGAATGTCAACTTCAACCTCAAATAAGTGATAAATGAGTAACTTCGAAGTAATCAACTTGTGTCAAATGTCCAACACGTGAATAAACATACAATCGGATGAACATTGACCCACTGAATGAACCAGAGCAAATGATTCCTCAACATCAATGCATTCTTCCTTAAGGTATGCATGTAGAAGCTTATCTGGAAGATTTACCAAAAAATGTCTTTTAGCGGATGAGGTAGTCATTTTCCTTAATGTTCATGTGGTTGATTTATAGCATGCACAATGAGAGGAACAATAATCCATGAAGATTTGGCAAAGCAATACCAAAGAGCGGATCATTATTCAGTAGTGCAACTACAATATCATGATAGTCATTATCAACGCCTTGTGAAGTAACTGGAGATAAGGTTTCTTGAGAATTCTGAGAAGTACTTCTTAGATGGTGAACCAGTTGAGTCAGTAGAAACCGGAGCATGAGCTTCAGAAGCTGGATGATCAACATTTGTCGGAGGTTGGAAGTACTCATCAAACATACCTTTGAAAAACAATGAATCCCAGTTATCCTTAGTAAGTGAAGCATTAGGCGTTGGAGGAGAGTCATCAAAAATCAAACAATGAATCATTGCTAAAGAATATGAGCAAGTCTAATCGAGGATTAAATTTGGCTTTTCAATCTCCCCCAATTAGTGCTCTCCCCTACACTGACGAAGATTTTCAAGTGTTCTTCTCAGCCCGGATTAAGAAGAAGTCTTTAGATCATCAAATGCAATTCGTCTTTAGCCTTCTAACATGTAGCAGAAAATGTAGAACAGACTGAAGACTCGACCTTCTTCAAGATTGTCCGAATGGGGAAATAGACAGTTAACATCTTCTTCACACCAAAGGCATTCCCGTTAACTTGTAAATAGCAAATCCCCTTAATTTAAAATCCCTCCCAATCAAACAAGAACAGAAAGATGTTCATCAAGGAAATCAGTAATCAGCCCGCAACGAACACACGAAATGGTAAAACCAAGCAAACAATCACATCAAACAAGAATAAAGGATTGTTCGGAATCATCATGTTGATGTGCCCCATGAAGCATTAACCGGAAGCACTTTGTCGTTAAACTCATATCAGCTTGTGAAGATGTCAACCAACGGCTCTAAGAAGAAACTACATGTGAAGATGATCCGATAAGAAGAAGCTCGGTTCTTACATGAGTTAGGAGCCGTTTGACCATATATTCTCAAATATCAATCAACCATGCAAAAAAAATTCACACTTCTTCTCCCCCTCAAGAATTGCATACGGAGATGCCATTCTTGATTAAACAAGTGATTATCATCCAAATGTATTCTATTCACACTTCTCCCCCGCAAAATTAGCAGATGATGTCGCCATCATCATTATAGTTGAGCAAGTGGAATAAGAAAATAATCAACAGTAGTCCGGTTCACTTGATGACTGAAGCGCATGGAAAAAGTATGAAGCATGTTGATGAGAATGGTCACAATAAGAAGATTTCTCTTCTTCAGAAGATAAAGCGCACTGACACGTACACTTTTCTTTTCTTTAGAGTACGAGTCATAGCCGAAAGAATATCAAGATTGTGTTACTTGAACCCGTGAGTTATGAGATATCAATCCATTTGTAATCCATACTTTAAGCCAGTCCATGTAGTGAAGGATTGAAGTATCTGCAACAGAGTAAGGATTACCTGCACTAATATTACAAACTTGATTGCATATATTTTGGTTAGTGACATTAGTATCCAAACCCTTTAGGGTTTCACAGGAAACCTTGATTTTGTCATCGGTAAACAGCTTTTCGGTAGGTATCCACCTAAGTCCAGGATCCTTAAACATTCTACCAGACGGCATCCACTTATGGCAAGGTCTACGATTGTTGATATTCTAATGCAAATTGGAAGACTTATCGTTATTCCTAGACTCCAAAGATTTAGCAGTTTGGATCCATCTAGATGAAGTTTTAGGTTTGTTTTGCATCATAACATGTTGAACCTTAGCCATGTAGGTAGTCTTAGTGGATTGTACCTTGGCATGTGAATTAGGAAAATGTTTCTTATGTGGAAAAGACTCAGAATTTCTAGTTTTTTTTTCTACATGCTTAGCATTCTTACGCACATAACTACTCTTAGATGCACACCAATCCCTAGTCTTTTGAGTGTTCCTAGGTAGTGGTTTACAACTACTAGAAGTGCCTTAAAATCTCGTAGAATTCCTCACCCTAGTTCTTGCACCTAAAATTCCGTCTTTTTGAATCTGCGCCTTTTTCCTAGATTTTTCTAGATAATAGTTCTTCCACAAGTCATTCATATCATATGAATTCTGGGTTATAATGCTTGGTTTTGACACTATTTTCGAACTAATCCTAGAGGTGCTGGGAGTAGAAGTGGTTACGTGTTGAGAGTTAACGGAGCTAGAAGCCTTATTCTTAGGTAACTCTGGTGAAGTGACTGGTTTTGACAAAACTTGTTTCTCATCAACTTGGGAGGCAAACAGTGTTTTTGAAAATTTTGGTCTTTCGGATATAAACGCAGTAGGCTGCCTAACATTGGACCGGTTTCTAATGGGATGAGAAACTGGTTTCCCCAAGGTTGATGGTTTTGTAAACTTAGTGTTCACACTTTTCCCTACAGTTTTCCTAAGCTCATTTTTTAAGGCAACAATAGCGAAACTCTTTTCCTGAAGTTGAGCTTTGAGTTCATCAATTTTTTCTATCAAAGAGTTTGTTTGCTCCATTGACTTAGCTCTAGCTTCTTTGACATAGTCACTTAGTTCTATGTGATGCTTTCTCAACGACTCATTTTCCTTTAGTAATTTGCCCACACAAACCGCTAATTCATCATTTCTCATTTGAATATCATCAATAGTATTAACATCAGAATTACTTGTAACCAAATTACTTTTCACATGCAAATTAGAAATATGTTTCTTCAAATTGTTGATAGTTGACTCTTTGTCTTGAAGTTGAGCTTTCAAAGTTTTAATTTCAAAAAGTTCACGGAATTCAGGAAGTTCAGGATTTTTACATGGTTTGTTAAGTTGAAAACTTTCTTCTTTTCTCTGTATCGCAATTTCAAGTGAAATGCAATGTTTTTCAAGTTTTGAGAATTTGTTTGAAAGTTCATCAAAAGCCTTTTTGTCAACCATATCATTTGTTTTGAAATTATTAGACTCAGCCTCAACCAAGGAACATTTATCACAATCATGTTCAGCTTTAAGATCAGTATGTTTAGGTACATTAGCAGATGCACTATGTTGAACAGTTAAGGGTACCTCATCACATGACACCTGCTCAATTTCTGGTCTGATATCTGCATCCACATCATGTGTAACAAGAGTCACTGGACCGCTAGCTGTTTCAAGCTTATCTATCTCTGAGCCTCTGTATTCAGTCTCAACTGATCCATCATCTGGTGCTTTACCCGACTCATCATTATTTGTTGTCTCTGACATTCTGCATTCAGCAACACCCGATTCTTCAACAGATACATTACCCAACTTATCACAACAATCTCTCAACTGCACCAAACACTCATCCACTTTTTCATCTGTCTGAGTCACTTCCTCAATATACTTCTCCACATTATCCATGAGATGGATAAGTGTCTCTATGAACACGCTAATTTCCATTCCAGTGTGTTTCTTGAAAGACACTTCAGTCATGTCTTGATCATAATCTGATGTAAATTCCCCACTGATGACTGACTGAAATTGTTTGTGGATCACCTGAAGTGCAGCACTGGAACTATCCTTTTGAACCTTTTCTTTATCAAGTTGTTGTTCCAATTTTTCTAAGTTCAACAGCAAGTTTCTAGTCAGTGTAGGTAAATCCTGACACAAGATGGCACTACATGTTTGTTAGCCTTAATAGTTTTATTAGAAGTGATGGTCATTCACATTTTAAGAACTTTGTAACGTGTGTTAGATATCGTATTAGAATAGTCAACGGGCTCGTGCATTGGACTAAGCCAAATGGCTAGAAGTTATGTTAAGCTAGCCTTGTATAAGTTGTCATCCAATCCATGTCCAACTCATATCTACGAAGCCCATGGAAAGCCCATTAGGGCGTTTTGCCTTGTACTATATATACCCCTCAAATGGTCATTTGAGGGGTGTGCTTGAGTGTGTGTGTGTGTGTTTTCCTTTGATATTAAAGTTCTTCTTTTCATCTTTCTCTCTATACACATATACACATAATATTACTACATCAAGTCACCATCTTTCTCATCTTTGTTTCTTCTTTATTTACGCATAACGTGGGTGTTTTTTTACGTGTTCTACTCGTTTGGTTAGCTTTGGTATAAGCGTAGAGTTGATATATTTGTGGTCCTACAATTGGTATCAATCGGCTAACAATGGTTTAGGAGTGTTGTGTTACGTTTTTATTCAAACTTTACAAAGAAAAGTTGCGTTTTTATCTATAAACGTGGGATTTTTGCATAAAGGTTTGATTTTTACGTGGTTTTAAGGTTAAAGTAGTAGACTTTATCGATCTTTAAGTGTTTTGGAAGAAGTTTGTGCAAAAGAAATCGTTTGGAAACGTGTTTTTGGTAAAAAAATTCGTGTTTTTGCAAAAACTGGGCAGTTTTTACGCGTAACCAACATTTGGTCAAAACCATCTTTTTACGCGTAAGAAAAGTCAAAACCCTAATCCTACGCGTAAGGTTTTACGCGTAAGATTTGAATTTTACGTATAAGATTTTGGTGCAGATTCTTCGAGCTTCAACGGTTACTCAGTGCTTCCCTCACTTGGATAAGTGTGTGGAACACTTCGACTTGTGGATATCTTTTATACTGTGAGAGTGTAAAGGATTTTTGGTTTTAAACCTAAGTTTACGCATAAGCATAAACGCTTACGAGTAACACTCTACGCATAAGCTAACACTTACGCGTAAGGTTTTTACGACTAAGCATTTTGTTTACGCATAAGACTTACGTTTAACCTTAAGTTTACGCGTAAGTTGGGTTTTACGTATAAGGAATCCTACGCCTAAGCTTTCTACGCATAAGGAATCCTACGCATAAGCACTAATTTCTACGCTTAAGAACAGGTTTACGAGTAAAATTCTTAGCAAAACTTCAAACGGCTATAACTTTTGAACTGTAACTCCGTTTTCAGCGTTCTACCATCAAAACGACTGTGAGAACGAGGAGAATAGACCATTATACCATCTAAAGTTCATTCGGGTCAACCTTCAAGTCCTAAAAATGCTCTGAAAATAAGTTATTGAGGTTTTTATGTTTTTAGACCAAATTTTCACTACAACAACCGAGCTTAATCTTCATCAAACACAACTCCTTTATCGTTGAATCGATCCTACATCAACTTTATCATATCATAACTTCATCAATGGAAACTCAATAAGACATTCATGCAGTCGGTGCCGAAAACCGTCCTCCTATGTTGGAAAAAGGTGGTTATCTTCAATGGACAAGTCGTATGCTTCGTTACATTAAGACCAAACCTAATGGAAAATTGATTATTCAATCCATTACGAATGGACCAATCATACCTCGACAAGTCCAAGACCCTGGAAATGCTGATGCAACACCTCCCGTCCTATCATCTTTTCGTGTTCAAAAGGAATCTGAATACACTGAAGAGGATCAGAAACAAGTCGAAGCAGATGACATGGCAATTCATATTGTCCAACTGGGTTTACCAAGAGACATATTTGCTGCTGTAGACAGTTGTGAAACTGCTTTCGATATGTGGGAACGTGTTAGGCGGCTTTGTCATGGAACAGAAATTGGTCAACAAGATACGGAGAACAAGCTGCTAACTGCTTGGGAGAAATTTACATCTACTCCGGGAGAATCAATTGAATCCTACTATGGAAGGTTTTGCACTTTAATGAATGAGCTGATCAGAAACAAGTTGACACCCAGAACTATCGTGAGCAACATCAAGTTCCTAAACAATCTACCAGAAGAATGGGGACGATATGTCACTATTGTCAACCAAACAAAAGACTTACATCAAGTGAACTTTGATCAACTCAACGATTTTCTGAAACAAAACCAAAATGAAATGAATGAAGTCAGGAAAGAAATACTAGCAAAGAATCATGATCCATTGGCACTCGTTGCAAAGACTCAAACCCCAGTGCATACACAACAACAAGCTTCATCATCTTCCACTAACAACAACTTACAGCAATACATTCCACAACAACAAGTTGTTATCCCTCAACAACAAATCTATCCACCAGAACAACAACATTACCAGGAACAAGGAATCACTGATCTTGAAATTGAACAAGAACAAGCTTTGCTACATGCATTTGCATTTTTGGGTAAAGCATTCAGAAGTCGTTATTCCACACCAACTAACAACAACCAAAGGATTTCATCAAACACTCGCAACAGGCAAATTGCACAGCTGGGTGTGAACATGGGTAATCAAAGACAAATGGTTGGAGTTATTACGAACCCACAGGGATATGATACTAGATTTCAGATGGGTAATCAGGCGGTTCCGAATCAGGGTAATCAGTTGGGTCAGAATGTTGGAAATCAGATGGGTCAGAATGTTGGGAATAGAGCAGTGGGTAATCAGAATGGGAATGTTGCAGCTCCAGTCGTTGGGCATTAGGGAAATGTGAATCAGGGTAATCCAGTTAAGTGTTATAACTGTCAAGGATTGGGTCACATGGCAAGGAATTGTCCTACTAAGCCGAACAAGAAGACTGCTGAGTATCTTCAGAAAGCTATGCTCTTAGCATGAAAGACAGAAGCAGGATTACAGTTGAGTGCTGAGGAAAATGACTTTTTCGCCATTATGGATGATTTGGATGACCTGGAGGAAATCAATGCAAACTGCATCTTCATGGCAAATCTTCAGGAGACTAAGTACGACACTGACTTTTACGCACCTCCTGTCTATGACGCCAATGCAGTATCTGAGGTACCAATCACTGATCCATGCTATAACAATGTCATATTTGATGTGTTTACTCATGACGAACAACATTCTGTGACATCAGCACCTACTTATGATACATACCTGGACAATCCGAGTTGTAGCAATACTAACTCTGAGACTCCAGTGGATCCTAGTGGAGACTGTGTGGCATAAAATACTGAGACTGATGAGGAAACACATGCTTATTTTGAATCATTAATCAATAACTGTGGCATTGAAATTGAGAAAGTTAGAACGGTCAATCGCGAAGTTAAGGCCGCGAATGCTAAATTGACCGCTGAGCTTGAGAGTTACAAGGAGAACGAAAAAGCCTTTGAATTTCATAAAAACAAAGAATCAGAATTAGAAATTGGTTATCGAAATTTGGTTTCTAAAGAACAACTAGTGCAAATCAAGTATAATACACTTGATGTGAATTTGAACTTGAAAATTAAATCTTTAAACAAGGAAATTTCTGATTTAAATGACCAACTTTCTAAACAAAAAGAAATGTTTTCTGATCTTGAAAAAGAGAAGAAGCAGTTGATTACTGATTTTTCAAACGAGAAGATTCTGTTCTTGATGACATTCTTGATAAAAATGAAAATATCCAAACTTTGGAAAATTTGCTTCTTAAAACGGGTCATTGTGCTCAAACAAACAAGATGCTTTCTAATCAAGTAAATCCGTGTTTTCATACTAATCATAGAATGGCACTTGGTAAAGACCCTTCTTCATTCCTCAAGAAAGCTCAGAAACCTCAGAATGTGTTAAACAATGGAAATGTTTTACATGAATCCATTATTGTTCGAGATTCTCTTGAAACGTTAGAACTATCTAAGGAGAGCAGAGAAAGAATGAAACAAGAACATCCGGAAATCAAACCAATAGACTATAACAAATGGAACAAAATTTCTGGAATTACTTTTGTTAATCAAAAAGAAAAGTCAAAGTTTTCCATCACACCAAGTGTTTCAAACAAAGAGTCAACACCTGTTTCAAAATCTGTTTCAAAACCAGTTGTTGTCTCAAATTCTCTTTCGAACATTGAACAAATGTCTTCAAACAATCCTTTTAACACAAGTGATGCGAGAAGTATTTTAGAAAATGTGAAAACTAGAATTGCGGATCTTCAAGACACTGTTAAAACTAAAACCAATATTACAACAAACAACTGGTTTAATAGTTTTGATAATGAAAATAAAAAGTATTTTGAAACTCAAATTTCCCCTCAGCTGAATAACATCAACTCAAGGGTAATTCATTTTGAACAATCGTTTTTGAAAGAAACAGCTGACTTTGTCAAGGACCATAAATCCCTAGTAAAGCAAGCTAATGACTGTGTCGAACACATCAAATTTTTGGAAAATTTAAATGACTATCTCTTGGAAGATGTTCTGGCTACCGATATTATGTCCATTATTTTACAAACATATTCTGTTGAAGATCATGAAAGACTCCAGTCTGAGACCTCCAAAATTGTTTCAAAATATGAAAAAGCACTTGAGAAACTTGAAAAAGAAAATGTCTCATATTTTAAACAACTTGATCGAAAAACTGAGGAATGCAAGTATGACAAATTGTCGTATGAGCGTGCCTATAAAGACATGAAAGGAACAATAGAGTCTCGCTTTGTCATACTTGCATTCCTCAGAATTTGTCATACTTGCATTCCTCAATTAAAGGGTTTTAGATGAAGTTATCTTGAGCACAAACTATTTTGAAAGATTTTTAAAATCTTTTTGAACAATCTTGAATAGAGTCTCATATTCACAATTTTATCTAGAGAGGTGGTTTCAGCTTTCTAGTCTCTTTGGAGTGCTTTTCTAAACTTATGTCGTTTGTTCCATATGGTTTAGATGTGGAGGCAGACGCATTAGTGGTACTCATCTTAAAAAGGCCAGGTGCTAAAACTTTTGGTTTCTTGAGAACCGCTTTTCCTTTTTCAAGATAACTTCATCGAAAAACTTTTGGTTTCTTGAGAACCGCTTTTCCTTTTTCAAGATAACTTCATCGAAAAACTGAGGAATGCAAGTATGACAAATTCTTGAAAGACTAGCACCTTTTTCAAGATTGTTCAAAAAGATTTTAAAAATCTTTCAAAATAGTTTGTGCTCAAGATAACTTCATCTAAAACCCTTTAATTGATTATGCTTTATTAAAGGGGGAGTATAAAACAAAAATGTTCCAAATTCATGCTTAAATCAAATCCATTTTTCTCCCCAAAAGATTCTTAAATGTTGTTTAATCCGTTGATATCAAAAATATCACGAATATGCTATTTTTGAGGGGGAGGAGACGTGATTAAAATGTGATCAAAAAGTTTAATGATCGTTGTTTGAATCTCAAAATGAGCTCGACTCAGATGAAACCATTGAATTGACGAGGAATAATGTACAATCTCGAGAAACTTTCTATGGAATTGACCAGGACGAGTAATAATTTCAAGCTAGTTCTCTAGTGATGTAAACGTGTCTCGAATCAGTCTAGTTCATTTAAAGTCGATCAATTCAAAAAGTGCGAACTCTACCCTCTATGTGCAGATTTCTGTCAAAACTTATAAACACATGTGAAGGGGGAGTGTTTCTGAATATATAAAACTCACGGAGTGTTTCAAACATGTTTTCTATCATAAACACTCTGAGAGATTTTCAAGAAAAATGGCTTTATGGCAACAATAGGCAGTCATGGAGTTATAAGGTGACTAAGGATAGAAAATCCGTCCTATGATCCGCCAGAGCCGGAGGGATCTACCCAAGGACATCACAAATAGTTAGTATTAGAAGTCTTTAGGAATGATTGAAAAAAGGAGTAATGTGAGAAAGGAGAAAGAAGGGGTTGAAGAATTAAAAAGAAATATAATGAAAAAGGGTGAAAAGAAATAGCCCTTCATATTCAACCTTAGGGCAGAAACCGGGTTCAATTCATCTGCTACTGGTTGTCACTTAGATGACGCCGGTATTGAAGACAAAGACGTCATGGACCCAGTGACGCACTGCACTAAACCTTCTAGCTACTCAATTCCTCTTAAAAGGATTTGTTTCATTCTCACTGGGAACCCTACATAATCTATCGACTCTCTCTTAGAGATCGTTGGTATTGAAGAAGGAGACCCTCTCCCTAGTCTCCGCTTAGGAAAACCAAAATGCACTTATTGAGTCTAGAGCCACGAGATTCATCAAAAGATCTCATAGGAACACTTGACATAACATCGCTTGTTGTTCATCAATAAGGACACAAGTGATATATTCTAGAGTCCTACGCAGATGTTAGCAATCTACCAGAACATTTATGAGAAGTTTCACTTCTGTGATCTTCAATGATTGAATGGAAACTCCTGCCAGGGTCAACATCAAGCAGCCCTGACAGCATGTCACTTCGGTAACTTCCCGTGGATTACGCTTAGTGTGTCTCAAACGGTCTACAGTTGTGGAGTGATGCTTCGGTGTACTTCAGCGACTCATCTGAATTGTAGATGTACTTCGGTATATCGCGTTATCTCACTTGTGGGACTCCAGTTCAGGAACGGCCTTTGTGAGAATTAGAGACGTGTTTTTACACTATGCTGTTAACACACTCGAAATTCAAACTTGTAAGCGCTGGATTATTTCTAACCCGTGTTTTATGTTTTCTTCTTATGGATGCTCGCGAGAGGAAGAAATCGTGCAGATTCTCCACATGCTCATACCAACAATACATGAAAGTTCTCATCAAAATCAAAGGCAACAAAAGTTTAAGATGATTCTTCGTCAATGTCAAAGAATCTACAAAGTTTAAAGACTCGAGAACTACATCATTGGTAACCAAAAGACAAATAGAAGTGTGAGCATGGTGGAGAAAGGCGTGGAGACACCTAACCAACGAAGTTAACAACGGCAGACAACCACATTAACTGATCACAAATCATGAAGGAACAATGAAACAAGACTATTCTATATCTACACAAAAAGTTCAAGCTCGAGAAAAGTAAAGACCTAATCAAGTGGAGCATCTTTTGAATGACTACCCCTTAGGTGGAGATTGTTAGCCTTAATAGTTTTTATTAGAAGTTATGGTCATTCACATTTTAAGAACTTTGTAACGTGTGTTAGATATCGTATTAGAATAGTCAACGGGCTCGTGGATTGGACTAAGCTAAATGGCTAGAAGTTATGTTAAGCTAGCCTTGTATAAGTTGTCATCCAATCCATGTCCAACCCACATCCACAAAGCCCATGGAAAGCCCATTAGGGCGTTTTACCTTGTACTATATATACCCCTCAAATGGTAATTTGAGGGGTGTGCTTGAGTGTGTATGTGTGTGTTTTCCTTTGATATTAAAGTTCTTCTTTTCATCTTTCTCTCTACACACATATACGCATAACATTACTACATCAAGTCACCATCTTTCTCATCTTTGTTTCTTCTTTATTTACGCATAACGTGGGTGTTTGTTTACGTGTTCTACTCATTTGGTTAGCTTTGGTATAAGCGTAAAGTTGATATATTTGTGGTCCTACAATGTTCGATCCCTAATTGTGGACAAAAGCTGTACGAGGTGAGAGTGAAGTAACTGATAAGGTTCAATGTTACTTTCCATTATCATGGCATTTTGTAGCCTAAACTGGTGCAATTCTCTCTCTTTAGATTCTGAACACGGAGATCTCACATCCTCATTGCTTAATTCAATCATCTTTAATCGATCAGTGTAGCATACATTATCATTGTTGTCCACAGTATCATACAGTTTAAGCACTTCTGAAATCACTGGGTCAGTAGAGTAAGACATGATGTGGTAGAATGCACGGGATTTTACAAGTCTATGATTTAAACCGAGAAATAGAATCTTTCACGGGATTTTACTAAAATCAAGACCAAACCGTTAAGCAATGACCAATGGAATGTGTTAAGATGAATGATGGATCGACACAATGATAGAAAATTGTGTGTTAGGACATATGATTGTTTGTAGGATTAGCAGAGATGTTGTTTGGTTGAGATTTGGATTGGTTTATGCCTGTTTTTACTAAGAAATTTAGGTCTAAAAACATAAAAACCTTAATAACTTCTGTTTGGAGCGGATTTAGGCCTCGAAGATTGATCCGAATGAACTTTAGTTGATTCGGAGTGCCATTCTCCTCGTTCTCACGGTCGTTTTGATGGTAGAACGCTAAAAACGGAGTTACGGTTCAAAAGTTATGGCCGTTTGAAGTTTTATCGGGAAAAGTCAACAAAACGCTATGAAGACAAGTCGCTAAGTCACCAAGTCGCTAAACACAAGTCGCTATGAACCAAGTCGCTAAACACAAGTCGCTAATGAACCAAGTCGCTACACAGTCAAGTCGCTAAAGAGTAACTCGCTAAGGTCCAAGTCGCTAACACCAAGTCGCTAAGAATACTAGGTACAAGTCGCTAACAAAATTGAAAGCAAGTCGCTAACTTCACCAAGTCGCTCTCCGTAGTGGAGAATCCACTAAGTTGTAATGTTTGTCGGCTTGTCTCAATAGACAAGTCGCTAGGACGAAATCGCTAACAATTAACACTACAACTCGCTACCTTTTACTGAAGCAAGTCGCTACGATGAAAAACACTACGAGAACCAAGTCGCTAGAAAGAAAAACTTCAAAAACACACTTTTCAATCCAAACCAAGCTCAACCACAGTGATTCAAGCTTACCAAATCAAAACCCAAGCACTTACAATGGTTCTAAACACAAAAGTACACCCAAAATTCAAACTTTAACACTAGAAATGATCCATATGATGCAAAAACCACTAAACTTTTTCAAACTCAAAAACCATCTAAAACCACTAGAAATCCCAGGATATGTAAAAGAGATGATCAAACCATGGATCTTGATACCATTTGTAGGATATTGGATTTCACAAACACATCATAACATAATAATATTAGGTGTATGGTTTAGGAGTTTAGAGAGAGAAAGTAGAAGGTGGGAGCCTTTCTAGAGAGAGAAACTAAACAAAGAAAGAAAGGTTAGATTAAGTGAAAGGTCCAACCCTTTACCATGGGAGGTAGAGGGTATTTATAGTTACATAATAAACGTCCTCCTTCGGACTGTGTATTAGGCATACAGTGGGTAAAGACCCGTCTTTCCTCCACGGTGTTGCACTAAACTAAATAACTAACTAAATAACTAATAAATAACGTAATTAACGACAAGTCTACGAGCTAAAATATGCTAGAATATAATTGGGGTGACCGACACTTTAATATGGAATTTCCAATTCCTAACATTTGTGATGAATAACGAGAAGAGAAAACATGAAGAAGTGTCGTTACGGTTATCTATGATTAAGAGTGTATAAACATCGTGATAGAAAAAATATTGGAAGAATCTCCCATGAGTATCACTTTGACTTTTAAGAATATGTGAAAATTTTGCTTGCACTAAGATTTATAAATAACTGCTCCCAACATAAAATGATCCCTCCAGAATTAGACATAGTTAGCTAGGCTATGTATAATTAAGGAACGATAATGTGACGTTCGGTTTAGTTGTTATAACTCTCAATGTTTAAATAGATTTAAACCATGTCGTTAAAATGGCAGTTAAGGTGAAAGGAAGTAAAAATTTTTGTAAGTGATAACAAGTCAGAAAGGAAAGTAAAGTACTATAGATGAGAATATTTCACAACGAGTGGTTTATCAAATAGTATATAGTCTTAAGTTTTAAAGATCTGAATGCTAGGGAAGACATAAACTTAGTACGACATAGTGTATAAGGAAATAAGACTGTTAATTTCTAAACTTCTTCAGTCTTCCGCGTTGTTGATACCTTGGTGAGCTTCTCCTCCTTCTAACATATATGCCTTCCCATGAGCACCTTCAACTTGTTGACCTTGGTTTTGGAGACATTGATTCCGATAGTGTCATTGCTCCCCACATCCGAAACATGTAATTATGGCCTTGCCCTTGCAGTCCTTAGCAAGGTGTCCCACTTTGTAACAGCTAAAGCATATACCACATGGACCATCATGATGTAGCATGCATTGATAGCATCGTGGTAAGTTTCCAGTATAAGTTCTTCCCTTTGTTGGTGCAGCAACATAAACCCTGGCGACTTCTTGTCTTTTATTCTGTTGTTGATAATGGTTAGTGTTATGGTTTTGGTTGTCATAATTATAACCTCCCTGGTCATTTTCCCATTTCCTTGTGTTGTTGCTAGTTTGGTTGTTGTTGTTGTTGCGGTTATTGTTGATAATGTTTTCCCTTTTCACAACTTGAGCCATGAGTTTTTGAGTCATCCTGATAGTCTCTTCAATCGTTTGTGGATCGGAAGAAGTTACATTTCCTTGAATACTTTGTGGAAGCCCTCCAATGAGGTTTTCCAGTAATTTCTCATTATCCGAAACCATCGATGGACATAGTGCAGCCAACTCTTGAAACCTCCTGATGTAGGTCTCGATGTCATAACCAATAGTCACTAACTCATAAAATTCTATTTCTAATTTCTTCACCTCCGTGCGTGGACAATACTTCTTAGTCAACAACCTCTTGAATTGATCCCATGTGAGCTTGTAAGCATTTTCCATACGAATAGGTTGTGCATACGAATTCCACCATGACATTGCCCCATCTAAGAGTGTACTAGTAGTGAACTTCACCTTGCAGTCATCTGGGCAGTTGCATAGAAGAAATACAGACTCCATCTTCTCAAACCAACGGATCATAGCAGTGGCTCCTTCCGTACCTTTAAACTTTGTGGGATCACCGCTCTTAAATTCCTTGTATGTACAATTTCGAACTCCAGACCCTCCTGCAGCCCCTACAGCAGTAGCAAGTCTTGCAGCTTCAGCAGTAGCCGCAACCTCGGCAACAGCAGTTACTGTTGCTCGTTCTTTCCTTAGTGCCTCGGCTATACTATCCTTTACATACTTTTGGATAGCAACTTGTGTCATTTCTGGTGCAGGTTTCTTTGGCGCCATAACTCTTCAAAATAAGAGGAAGGATGAGACGTAGCAAAGTCCTATGATAAGAATAAGCGCTCTAAAGAGATGTGATATGAGGTAATAAGTTTGAGGTTATTTTTCTAAATGAGTGACAGTTTAGTGACTTAATGTGTGATTAACGTCTAACATGACGATTTGGTGGTGAAACAGAGGAGTGAGAGCAACTTCACTCTCCTTAGAGGTTTTATCTCGGCATTCGATGTTATCAGTGATGTGTTTAGTGCTGAGTCAATTGATGTTAATATTGTGGTAGGGACTGTCAGGATATTCTCCATATTGGAGAATGAAGAAAGAATAATGGAATGGGTATTTGAAGACATCTATGTGACAATCGATTTGAAATGAAAGTAAATAACTAGCAAAATGTAGGTATGAAACCTCATGCATAGTGAATATTCACTTATGATGAAATGATGAGATGCTATGATGATGTATTTATAGTTTAGGGTCAATGATGCAACCTAGTTCTCTATAACTCTTGCTCTGATGCGAATCTGTCACACCCCCAAAATACCTGTTTTGCAGCGGAATGGAATACCTGGGGGATGACTGTCATAGCATCACAGTTACAGTTATATTAAACGACCTAAAGTGTCGTTTTGAAAATACATCATTTGATTAAGTAAAATATTCAGAGTTTACAAAGTATAGGTCCCAAATGATAGTCAACATGTACAGAAATAAGTTTGATACAAGCCAAACGATGTTTTTAAAGTGCATAAATCCCATGTGAGACGCGTCGTCACCACGACTCTATGATAAGTCCACATGCATGCCATGAAGTGTATGCCTTAGATACCTGAGATAAAACATGCTAAAAGTGTCAACACAAAGGTTGAGTGAGTTCATAGAGTTTGTATTGTCATGAAAAACCTTTAAAGAACGTTCATGCATCAAAGGCATTGCAAATCCACTCAGTTCCAAGTCCCGCACATACAAAACTTGCAACTTGTGTGTTTACAACCCATTGCACAAAATGTTATAGTTTATGTTCAAGCACACATCGTCAAATGAGTTCAAAATATTACCTAACTTAACGTATCAATAGTCAATTGATATAGCTCATAATTTGACGTAGAACAATAGTACACGACTCGACGTATCAGTAGTCAACTGATATAGCACAAAACTCGACGTAGAACCATAGCACATAATCAATAGTACATGACTCAATGTATCAGTAGTCAACTGATATAGCACATAATTCGACGAAGAACAGTAGCACACATTCAAGAACAATAGATATGGTACGACATTCGGTTTTGAAACAATTATGATCATGATAAAACTTGTAGCATGTATCTCCCCCAAAAATAGTACAAAACAATTGAAAATAGAGGCCATGAAACTCACCTGATGCAATTATTATGATGACCAAAGTGGATACACTGAAATGAGGCGCAATCTCTAACCGCGACCTATTATGAATGATATGATCTAATATAAGTCATGATTTAATGTTGTGCATGAAAACTCGTATGATATCCATACCACTTGTGCATTTGAAAATAAAGTTTAACGTCGAAATGTATTTTTATGACATCTCGTCATGTTATAAAATACTTTACGCGTATTTATGTTGAAACAACTTCCCACGATAGTTGTTTAGAAATAGAACAAGAATTTATAGTTTTTCGTCGCAAAACAATGTACTTTGACAACTCATGAAAATGGCTAATTTTGAGTGTTTGTATATTATTCGTTATACTTTCACTTGACAAACGGTTGAACATTTTGGAAAATAGAACAGGTGAACTCACTTTTACTTGAAGACATCGTTTTCTCAAAAGTACTCTACCAATGTGAAAAAATGGCTCCAAACATGGTTACTTGCGATAACTATTTTTTACTAATAAAAATATGTAAGTGTTATTACTTGTGAAAAATAGTTACGATAGCCATATTTAAAATGCGTATAACTTAATCGTTATAAGTCCGTTTCTATGTTTTATATATCCTTGGTTTCGTGTTAATATATACTAATATATTTTTAATAAATTGACTCATTTAGATAATGTTTAAAACTCATTTTTGCCCCTTAAATAATCCTTGACAGCTTCTATATATTCAGAAAATTAGTTTTCGTCGTTAAACTTAAAAATAGCGTAACTTGTTCGTTATAAATCCGTTTTAACCCGTTCAAGCGACCACGATTTCGTTTTAAAGTCTATTTTCTGAATATATAGCCCAAAATAATCCATGACCTGTCGAAATTTCCAGATTTTATAAAAATGGACAGCAACTATATTTTTATCGTCTAACTTGATTTTTCTTGCGTAAATCTTGCTCCAACCACTTCAAATCAACACCAAATCTACTCTAAACCTACCATACACCTTCTTAGGGTGTCATAGGTTCCTAAACTTCATCAACAATGATAGGTTTCATGGGAATAATTATAGGATAGTTTATACTAATAATAAGTAATAAAAACAAGTAAAAGTGGTATGAATCATAGAATACTTGCATGTTTGTACTAGAATGATAAAAATAGATCAAATATGATTATGAAAGAGTATTAAAAATATTTAGAACACTTACTAGTAATATGATAAGGTTTAAGTAACTAGGTACCTAAATACTTCTTGGTTTTTACCTCAAAACCGAATATAGAAGTAAAATAGTGTTTAATAATCACTTGAATATTGAAAAACTATGATTTCTTCTTGTTTTTCCTTGCTTGGCCGAACCACCACAAAGAGAGGAGAGGGTTTTAGTTTACTTTCACCTTTAGAATGTGTAGTGTATGTGTTTTTGGATAAGTATATAGAGTAAGGATCGAATGAGAAATAAAATTACAATGAGAAGGATGAGAAGAAACCACAACCGCACATTTTAGATGCACCTACAAAAGTAGATGCATCTTCCCTTAAATTTCTTTTTCTATTTGAAATGTGTGGCCAAGAATATTTCTCACTCTTCTTATTTTATTTTCTCTTCTCACTAGATCTCTTCCCTAAGTATATATTGTATAATATACAAATATCTAGTATAAATTGTGTATGTGTACACTTAGGTGTAATTTTAATCAATGAAATGGTGACTAGGGGGGGGGGGAGGTGAAGTCGGCAAGGGTATATTGGGGAAAGGGTTTGATGTATTTTGTGAATTAAATGTATAAAATGTTATGTATATTGAGTATTTGGTACATATAAATAATTATTAAGTGTAGCGTTAGCTAGAATCGATTTTAACGGAACAAAATAAAATATATCAAAGTCGTAAAAATTATAAAAAAACATTTCTCGCAAGTTTTGAGTGAAATAATAATTATCGAACATAATTTACGAAAACCGTCGTAAATATATATATATATATATAACAATTTATATACCAAAATAAATTCAAAACATCGGGTAAACTAATAATATAATTTTTATAGTCTTAAAATGAGCATAAAAAATATATCAGGATAATTGTTGGAAGTGTCGGATCAATTATTAAAAATAAATGATCGTGCGATAACGTTTATTTAATAGAAAAATATACGTTAATGAACTATGCAAACCCATGCATGAACTAATATGACGATAATGTTACTGATGATATGTAGACTAACTCTAGTATATATGTAGTGTTATCAATGATGTTTCATGAATACGCAGCTAAACCCATACGGTTACGCGAATTTGATACCCGTAAACCTAGTTTACGAAAAATGATGAATAGTGAATCATGAATAGTGATTTTTTTCCGGGAATGAATAGTGTTTCATGAATAGTAAAATTTTAAAATAACCGCTCAAAGTCGCAAACTGACTTCAAAAATGATGAATAGTAAAATGATTAATAGTAACTAGTGAATAGTAAATTCCCGAGATGAATAGTAAATTTGAGAAATGACCTGAAATTACGAGTTGTCACACTTGAGCTTGCACCAGTAGCATTTTGTCCCTAAAGTACTATGCATTTTGTGGACGTTTTGGAAGAGTGCATTTCCTTGCAATGTGTCCTTCTCCATCACAGTTGTAGCACCTGATTGGATTCCCTTGACATTGAGCCGCAATCCTTCCTCGATTCTGATTTCTCGCATAACCTGCACCGGCTCCAGCATTCCCATAACTAGTACCAACCCCAACATTTCCTTGCTCATTATGTGGTAGATAAGCATTCTGCCTTCCTTGTACGTTTTGCACTACTACCTTTCCATCTTTAACCGTAGCATGATTGTGTAGGTTAGAAGCAGTTCTGAGATGATTGTTGGTATGTGGGGTAAAGTTCAGGTTTTTCTTAATCATTCGAGCCAGTTGATTGACTAGTTGTTCCATGAATGAGTCTGAAAGCTTATAACCTGGATCCGAGATGAGTTTGTGATTACCATCCTCAGTAGGTATGACTTATGATGCTTTGGTAGTTATTCCCACATTTGTGTAGAATGCAGTTGAATCATTTGAAGAGCTTGCATCTCCAGCATTGGTTTCGAACTTTTCCATGATCATTCGTTTAAATGCAGCATGCTTCTCATTTTGGAGCAAATAAGCATTGCTCTTAATTGGTGTTCCTCAATCCTTTTTTAGTTTGACTTTAGTGACAAATTTGTGTCATTGGGGATTCATGTTGTTCACAAACTTTGAATTGAGCTGGATATTTGGCATTGTCATTTTGATATTCCTCATATCATTCACAAGCTTGTGGAATCTCAAAAATAGTCTGTAAGAATTTCTCCTGGATTCATTTTAAAGTTCTCAAAGTTATCATACAACTGAGATTCTCTATCTTCCTTGGTTAGTTCCGAACCAGAGAGAAGAATCTTGACATTATCCCAGACAGCCTTAGCTTCAGTGTTGTGATTGATTAGCTTGTAAATGTCCTTTGGTAAACCTTGAAGTATGATGTTTGAGGCTCTAATGTCAGCATCATATCTCTTCTTTTCCTTATCATCAAGCTCATCAAACATTCTTGGTCTATCCAACCCTAATGTGACATTTCCATCAGTTCTAGTTTCGAGAATATCCCAAGTCGTTCCAATTTGAAATGGTCCTTCATCAATTGACTTAAGGATGTTAACCCCATTCTCTTTTCCTAAGCAATACAGTCTAATTCTTTGAGCCCAAGAGTCATAATCGGTTATATCAAGCATTGGAATACGAGTGTCGGATCCTACTTCTTGAACGTCATCTGCAACGGAAGAAGTGATTGTAGACATGATTGATAATTTCCACGGGATTTTACTACTCTTTGATTAAACCGAGAAATCGCTTCTTTCACAGGATTTTACTAAACCAAGAGAAAAACCGTAAAACATATCACGAAGAAATGACAATTCTTAAAAGACAAATCACAATACTAACAAACCGCTTCTGTCAAATCGCTTAAGTGTCAAAACGTTTAAAGTGACAAACCGCTTGACATAAAAATCGCTTAATCACACAAACCGATTAACAGACAAAACGCTTAACAGACAAACCGCTTAATGTGACAAACCGCTTACTTTGTCCTTTCTTGACAAAAAGCAGGGGAACACAAGTACATCCACTACTTTGTCCTTTCTTGTCTCTTTGTCTCAACAAACAAATCGCTTCTTTGACAAACCGCTTCTCAAAATAAGACAAACCGCTTAAAAACTGAGACAAACCCCTTCAAAGAACTTTCACCCGAGATACAAATCGCTTGATTTGCTAGTCAAATCGCTTCAAAGAAAACCCTCCGAAGGACAAACCGCTTCTTAGCAACTTTTAAAAACTAAACTTTTCAATCCAAAAACAGTCGAACCACGATGATTCAAGCCTTCCAAACCAAAACTTAAACACTTATGATGATTCTAAACACAAAAGTACTATCAAAATTCAAACTTTAACACAAAAAATGATCCAAATGATGAAAAATACTCAAAACTCATTCAAACCCAAAAACCTATGAAAACCACTAGAAATCCAAGAACATGAAAGATAGATGATCAAACCGGGCTCTAATACGAACTGTTACATATTGTTTTTCACAATCACACAAACAAGCACAATAAGGGTCGAATGGTATGTAGTTTTAGAGAGAGAAAGTGGAAGAGAGTTGGGAACTTTAGTGAGACAAAGAAAAATGAATTATGAAAGCTCCAACCCTTTGCCTTGGTAGGAAAAGGGTATTTATAGGTTCATACAAGACACGCCTCCTACGGGTTGTGGATTAGGCATACAGTGGGTAAAGACCCGTCCGTCCTCCACATTGTTAGTTAACAAGTTACTTACTAACACTAAATGACTACGACTACGACCTTTCAAACGAATACATATACTTGAGGTGACTGAGTCTTTGAACTACAGGATTTTCTAAATCCTAACAAAGATTAAGGGACCATGATATCTTTTATATAAATTTGAAATCTTCTTGGTCTTATCCTTGGGTGATACAAAATGTGTAAAGAGGAGGGGTCAACAAGAATTTCTCTGCAATATATTACCCATGGAAAACTTGTACAACTCTGGAACATATGTATAGGCCGATTTTTATTAGTATAACTTAGGATGGGTAGATTTTATTCCAGATTCTTAATTTATAACACATGGTTTATGTTTATATTATTCCAAGTGTATAACATATAGTTTTAAGTGTTAACTGATTATTACATAAGTTAGATTAAAAACTCAATTTAGTTACGAAAATGGAATCCGAATTTTAAGGTTCTACAACTCTTCCCCTCTAAAAAGAAAATTTCATCCTCAAAATTGAAATAGGAAAGTCAAAATGGGTACGTACAAAATCAAAAAAAGAAATAAGGATAACTGTCTGACTGTATCAGGCCCTTTGGCTAACGACATATCATCACGGATTTGGTCTATGGTTACAGAACCATGTGAAGAGAGTGATTACAAAGGACATATCAGATTGGGAACTATGGTAAATGATATACTTACATAAAAATCAAGATCATACATTTCTAAGGGAGCAAATTAGCAGAACGGATCTTATTATCAAAACGTAATGAATAATAACCACAAGATTCCTAATAGGAATGGATGATGCAAAAACTAATAATGAAGTGAGGATGTTAACTTATTTAGCAAAGAAATTAAAAACTACCAAATGTGTTGTACCAGTATCAAATAAAACCAAAAATAGTATGATCAAACATGAAAAGAAGTTTCCATAATGGTACCTTAAGTGCTAGCTGCCTAGTCCCTGGTCATAGCAAACACTCGCCCTTTAGTAGCTGGTTAGCCTTCATCCCCATTGTCAGCCCTCTTGGGATAGTCCCGAATCTTATGCTCCATAGATCCACATTTGAAACATGCTCCTGAAATCTTGTAGCACGATCTGCTAAGGTGAAGCCTCCCATAGGTGACACAAAGTGGGGTTGTAGCTTGATCAAGATACTGCCTCTGATTAGTACCATCATTAAACTGTTGAGCCTGATCTCTTCCCGTCCTCTGGTTGTTGAAACCCCTTCTATCATCTCTCCATTCATCACCTCGTCTATCTAAACCTCGTCGATCAAAGCTGCGCCTATTGTAGTCCGTCTAATCATACCCACGCCGATTATCTCCCTAAACTGGTCGCACACGATGTCCGTCACAGTTCCTCTTAACACCCCTATCTAGCCCTCTCCTGCATGATATCAATGTTGTGAGCAGCGTTAGCAACCAGTGCTACATCATCAAACTCGGTATTCACAATACCATCCAAAAGATCATCCCGAAGTGCCCACTTGAAAGTCCTAGCTTCTTCTTCTTGGATTCCTGCCTTGGTCCCGAAGAATCCCGCCAAACGAAGAAACCTCTTCATGAACTCATTACTAGTATCTTTCTCCAACTAATGAATCAAATGATACTCTCTCTCATACTTCTACTTCTCTGACCTCAGAAAATACTAAAGAAAGAAAGTATCGCAGAAATCATTCCATGACTAAGTAGCAACAAAAATCATCTCCACCCTTGGCTAACTTATACGCCTTCCACCAGCTGAGGGTGTTACCCTCAAACTTATAGCTAGTAAGTCAAGCTCTGAACATGTCATCACATCCCAGAACTTCAAAGATCTTCTCAATACGCGTGATCCAATTCTCCGCTTTAACTGGAGTAGTCGCAGAGCTGAACGATTGAGGATTTTGCTTACAAAACCACTCTAACCAAGTATGAATAGTCACAGGTGGAGCACCACCACCTGAACCATTCATCGTGTTTTGTCGGATTTCATTTGTGATACAAACATTGAGATCTGGTAGCAGTGCTGCAACTTCATGGGAAAACGCAACAACAAAGGCAAGATCTGAACCACCATTACGCGTATTCACCATCTGAACTATTAATAAATGAATCACTATCAGTGTATTCTACCAAATCAAAAAGAGAATCTTTTGGATACCTAAGGCCCTATTTTGGTTGACCTTTTAAGTAATTAAAAATCCTTTTCATAGCATGAAGATGTGAAACCTTTGGATTGACTTGGTATCTAGCAAAGACACACACTACAAACATGATATCAGGTCTTGAAGATGTAAGGTACATTAATGAACCAATCACTGACATATACAAATGAACTTCAACTTCTTCACCATCTTCATTCTTGAGCAGATGCTTTTGAGTTTTCATTGGTGTGCTTGCAGTCTTGACTTTTGTAAACCCATTTTTTTAAAAATTCAGCAACATATTTATCTTGACTAATAAATATGCCATTCTTCTTCTTCTTTACTTGTAATCCCAAGAAGATGTAAGTTCTCCCATAGAACTTATTTGAAACTTCTCATGCATCAGCTTCTCAAATGCAATGTATAGCTCCTTCTTTGTTGAACCAAAGATGAAATCATCCACATACACTTGGACCAATAAAATATCACCTTGTGCCTTTTAATGAAAAAGGTCTTGTCAATTTTCCGTCTTTGAAATCTATTGTCCAACACATATGTTGACAAGGTTTCATACCAAGCTTTGGGAGCTTGATGTAGTTCATACAATGCTTTTTCAACCTTGTATAATCTATTTGGAAAATCTGGATCTTCAAATCCTGGAGGTTGACATACATGCACATCTTCTTCAATCTTCCCATAGAGAAAAATGCTCTTTACATCCATTTAATACACCACAAAATCTTTAAATGAAGCATAAGCTAGAAACAACCTAATTGCTTTAATTCTTGCAACAAGGGTAAATAATTCATCATAGTCAATTTCTTCTTCTTGTATGTATCCTTGAGCAACTAATCCTGCTATATTTATTATCACAATTCCCATTTCATCCTTTTTATTCCTGAAAACCTATTTAGTGCCTATAGCCCTTTTTCCATTAGGTAACTCCACCAAAGTCCAAACTTCTTGTAACCTAAATTGTAGAAGCTCTTCATGTAAAACCCTAAAATCTCAATCGCGTAAAATGACAATTTTGCCCTCAAACTTAAAATTATACAAACTCGGGAACCACTTCAACATCGTTTAACAAGTTATATCATTAATAATATTCAGCCATTATGAAGTAATTAACTTATGATATAAATTAAAAGAAACATGAATGATTAAATCCTAAGTAACAATTAAACATACCAAAGTGTACACAATTAACTTGGACTAAAAAAGGGACTAAATACATTATGAAGAGATAAGATTGGAAGTTACAAAACTTGGTCTCCCCTCCTCCTTGATGGCCGGCCTATAGGCTCCCCCTCATTTAATCACAAATCAATTTCATTAATCTCTTAATTATCATTCCATTCTCATTTCAAAAACACCAAGAAACCCTAAGTTTCTCTCTACCTCTCCATAGTGGTGGCACCTTGATATTTTCTCCATTTTGATCCGAAATTCATACAAACAAAGGTTCCTAGGAGGCTCGTGATAGTGTGTGATCGATTGGTGGACGTGGGGATTGTGTTTGGTTCGAAAAGAAGCTTGGACGTGGGGTTGTTTTGTAGCCGTGGGTTTGGTTTAGCCAAGTAGGCTTGGTTTTGATCGTTGTGGTTCGATTCTTGTTTCTTTGTCACGTACACGCTACTAGGGTAACGTATCGACATCTCACATCTTTTCCTTTTTGTTCTCATTCAATTCGTGGCCATGGGAAGGTTTTCTAGGGCTTGTTATTCGATTTTTTTAGAACACATAAAATCATGATTCCATTTGTTACATGAAATGATAAAACAAGAATACTTAAAACCTTGATTATTAACCTAGGTAATTCGAATGGTATATGATGTATAACATGAATACAAAACTGATTTTTGGGATCTCTTTATGTCGACATATGTATGTTTGGTTAAAGGATTCAATGAGCTTTTGAAACTATACGAATACGTATGTGATTAATGGATTCGATAACGAATGATTTACGGGCTTGTTTTGATTTGAATATGGGGCGTATATATATTGTTTTGGAAGGGATGTTTCGAATTAAAATGATATCACATAAGGAGTATTATAATCTTGTAATAATCGAGCTAAAATGGTTTAGAACGGATACGTAATCATAATCTAAAACTAGGGTTTTGTAATTACATGATTTAATAAAGTTAAGGGGTTATTTTGTAAATTATGAAACTTGGTGGATTAACTTGTTAATATAGTAACTAAATGGATTTAATGAGTAAAATGAGTAAACTTGCTATATTTACACTTTTAACCCTATACTTTACATTATTGACATTTTAAACCCTAAACTTTTGTAACTTGTCATAAATGATCCTTATATCATAAAAACACTCATTTTCATTATTTAACTTTAGATAAGTGACTATACATACTAAATATGGAAACCTGCTAATTATGGAAAGTTAATAAATATGGAAACCTGCTAATTATGGAAAGTTACTAAATATGGAAACCTGCTAATTATGGAAAGTTACAAAATATGGAAACCTGCTAATTATGAAAAGTTGTTAAATATGGAAACCTGCCTAAAATAGAAAGCTTCCTAAAATAGAAAGTACTTAAAATGGAAAGATTACTAAAAATGGAAAGCCGTCTTAAACGAGTAATCTGATTCTTATAGAACGTTATTTAATTCATATAGGTTCCAGGCGATGGGATTGATCTTCTTTCTTGATTTTACTTTCATTGTGATTTGCTTCGAATAAGGTACAAATATTCTGACCTTATCTCTTAAGGTTTCTCGTGATTCTTATACATCTTTCGATATTAGCTTGAGCTGTTATGTTGTACTCTAAGCCTCATGATTAGGGCCTCCCTATGACTTTGCTATGCTCTCTTTGATATGAAACTTATATGAACCTTTGATATGAAACTCCGATATGAAACTATGATATGAAACTTTGATATGAAATATGATATGAACCCTTATGATATGAATATGCTTTGACCCTTCAGTCTGATACCCGAGCCAAAATATGTTTCCTAGTCAGGAAGGTAACCTGACCGTGTCATTGATGCACCAATGGCATGACTCCAGTGTGTACGAGTGATGATACACACCGTCCCCTATTATGATATGTTATGATATGATTTGATATGTATATGTTTTGGCCACTGGGGGGCGTATGGATGCATCCTAGATATGATATGTTTCGAGGGATTTGATCTGATTGGAGCTTTGTCTAGTGAATGATGTCGGGTGAAATCCGCGTCTTCACATTTCTGGGAGTTGATCACTCCATGGTTACTTGAGGTCTCCCCTCCTATATATGGTATTCCGAGGTCACCCCTCGGAATACAACTGTTATGATATGATATGATATGTGTATGATATGATATGGGCTCGTGGTTGAGGACTGACCTTTCATTTCCATTTCTATTCGTTATCCTTTGTTATGCCTTATGATATTCCCATTTGCACCTTATGATTATGCTACCTTCGTTACTTACCTTCGATTATTCGTTTGTTATATATATATCTGTTCACTGGGCTTTTTAAGCTCAGCCGCGTTTTCTTTCCATGCGGCAGGTAATTAAGCTAGAAGCTGGGATTCTTAGCTATGGGTTTGAGTGATGAGCGGATATGCGGACTTATGGCTTTAGTCATCTTAGTTTCTACTTCATTATGTTGACATTATTTAGACTCGGATTATGCTTATTTATGTCTTGGATTATTCCTTTGAACTTATGTAACGTTTAAGCCGTGCTGGCTGGATTTTTCCTTTGGTTATTTATTTAAGACTTCCGCTGCTTTGTTATGTTCATTATGTATGCTTTGATATGACACCATTTTGTAATACTTCTACCCTTAGCGGGTTGGGGTGTTACAATTATGGCATCAGAGCCCAGTTTTACGACTTGTAGTCAGGACCTGTGACATATGGACCCTAAGCGTTATCCGTAGAGCTTAAGATTTGACTGGTGAGGTTTGGGTAGATTCTAGGTTCATTATCATCGTTTCCGTTCATGATCTTCATCTTATTTTCCTAACCTTTGCTAATCGTTTAATGAACTCTTCAGATGGTCCAAACTCGAAGGAACGGCGACGACAACGGGGATGGACATCCTAATTTCGAAGCTTTGATTGCACGCGCTCTGGCCACTGCTATGCCCGAGATCGTTGCTACCATCACTAATAACGTTCGGAATGGCTCTAGCTCTTCTGGTGGGGATAATGGTGGGGGTGCTAACCCACCTACACCCATTCATGTTTGGATCGAGCGCTTAAACAAACTTAAGCCAATCCCTTTTCGCTCGGCAGCTTCACCTAATGAGGCAGAGGACTGGATCACGCACATGGAAAAGCTTTTCAATGTGCTGGGTTGTGGTGATGAGGTGAAAACCTGACTTGCTGCCTTCAAACTCGAGGGTGATGCCCTAAACTGGTGGAAGGCCTATCTCTTGTCCAAAGAAGAGAACTTTCTTGATACTTGTGCTTGGAATACCTTCAGGGACATCTTCTACAAACAGTATTTCCCTGAGTCAGAACAGCTGCGATATGAAAGGGAGTACAAAGCCATACATCAGCTGGATAAGGAAAATTCTCACGAGTATATGCAATGATTTATGAGGATGGTTGGGTTTGTAGGTACTGTTGTTGCTGGAGATGCTCGTCGTCAAGCTCGTAAGTTCAAATGGGGATTGAAGAAGTGGGTATTGGATAGGGTGATTAATACTGAGTACACTGAGGTGGCTGCAGTTGCGGATGCTGCCCGCAACATCGAGTTATTGCATGAGGAGCAGGGCTACAACAAGAGGAACAGGGATGGGGATCGTATTCATCCTCGGGGTCGACAGGACCATACTCAGGAGTTCAGGGGTAGACATGACCGTGGGCGTCAGGATACTAGGGCACATGGTTCACAGAGGTACGACAGATCGGGAAACGACCGTCAGGGTCGTGATGGTGGGGGTCAACGTCAGGTTAGGGACTAATCTTATCGTGGTGGTCAGCAGGACCGTTCTTCTGGTTCGTCATATCAGCGGAGGCCCGCTGAGGTTTTGCCTCCTCCTGCACTTTGCAACACTTGTGGTAAGCCCCATCCGGGCGTTTGCTTCAAGGCCACAGGTGGTTGCTATGCATGTGGGTCTACTACTCATAGGGTGAAAGATTGCACTCAGGGGAAAGTGACTACTCCGGGAAACACGGCCAAACCAGCTCCGACTAAGGGCCGTGTGTTTTTTGTTACTCGGGACCAGGCAGCGAACACTCCAGGTACCATTACCGGCATTATTTATATTGGTGATATTTCTGCCTTTACTCTATTTGATACCGGTGCTACGCATTCTATGATATCTACTTCGTTAGTAAGGAAATTAAATATGACACCCACACCTTTGTTAAACCGAGTCTCTATTTCCACCCCTATGAAAAACCAAGTGCTTATTGATCGTGAATATGTGGATTGTCCCCTACGTTTCGATGATGGTATTCGTTCGGCTAATCTTCTTCCTTTAGATATGTTTGATTTTGATATTATTCTGGGTATGGATTGGTTGGCCTTGCATAGGGCTACCATTGACTGCTATGCTCGTATTGTTATCTTTGGTAATATTCACCAACCTGATTTCGTTTATCATGGTGCTCAACCGCCTAAGTCAGTTAAGATCATCTCGGCTATGAAAGCTCGCACTCTCATTTCGCATGGTTGCCTTGGTTTTCTGGCATCCATTAAAGATACTTCTCTTGAAGTTCCGACCATCGAAAGTCTTTCTGTTGTACGCGATTTTTCCGACGTTTTCCCTGATGAACTTCCTGGTATTGCTCCGGCTAGGGAAGTTGAGTTTGGCATCGATTTGATTCCTGGTGCCGAACCTATATCTAAAGCTCCTTACCGTATGGGACCGATCGAATTGAAGGAGTTGAAGGAACAGTTGCAAGAACTGTTGGAGAACGGCTTTATTAGGCCCAGTGTTTCACCTTGGGGCGCACCGGTGTTATTTGTTAAGAAGAAAGATAGGAGTATGAGGTTGTGTATTGACTACCGTGGGCTGAACCGTATCACTATCCGTAACCGTTATCCCCTTCCACGCATCGACGACTTGTTTGATCAATTACAAGGTGCAAAATTCTTCTCTAAGATTGATTTGAGGTCTGGTTATCATCAATTACGTGTGAAGGAGCAAGATGTTCCTAAGACCGCGTTTCGTACTCGCTATGGCCATTATGAGTTCTTGGTTATGCCGTTTGGTTTGACTAATGCACCTGCAGTTTTCATGGATCTTATGAATCGTGTTTTCCACGAGTACCTCGATAAATTTGTAATCGTCTTCATCGATGACATTCTTGTGTATTCTAAGAGTGAGGCTGAGCACGAGCAGCACCTTCGTATTGTATTGGAGACTCTTCGGCAGCAGAAGTTGTATGCAAAATTTTCTAAGTGTGAATTCTGGCTGAGCCAAGTTGCTTTCCTTGGTCACGTTGTGTCTGCTGATGGTATCAAGATGGACACATCGAAAGTCGAGGCTATCACAAAATGGCCGAGACCTACTACCGTGACGGAAGTGAGAAGTTTCCTGGGCCTTGCTGGTTATTACCGTCGTTTTGTTGAGGGTTTCTCTCGATTGGCGTTACCTTTGACGCAATTGATGAGGAAAGGAGAAAAGTTTGAATGGACGGAGGAGCGTGAAAAGAGTTTCGAGGAGTTGAAACATAGATTGGTTTCTGCGCCTGTTTTGACACTTCCATCGGGTTCCGGAGGTTTTCAGATTTATAGCGACGCGTCAAAGAAAGGGTTGGGTTGTGTATTGATGCAGCATGGTAAGGTGATTGCCTATGCTTCGAGGCAATTGAAATCGTATGAGGAGAATTATCCCACGCATGACTTGGAGTTGGCTGCGGTGGTTTTTGCCTTAAAGATTTGGAGGCATTACTTGTACGGAGAGTCGTGTGATATCTTTACTGACCATAAAAGTTTAAAGTATATATTCACACAAAAGGAGCTCAATATGAGACAGCGGAGATGGTTAGAGCTTCTTAAGGATTACGACACGAACATCCAGTATCACCCGGGTAAGGCTAATGTGGTTGCTGATGCACTAAGCCGAAAGTCGGGTATGATTGCTAGTTTAGAGATTGAACCCAGAGTTCTCCACGATCTTGAGCTTATGGATGTGGAATTTTGTTTTCGGGGTTATGATGGTTATTGGGCGAGCTTGAAGGTAGAGTCCAACCTTATATTGCGGATTAAGGAAGCTCAGAAGGATGATGGTGAGCTTTGGTCTATAGTTCAGAATATCGAGGCGGGTAAGCAGACTGAGTTCAGTGTTGATGGTTTCGGCGTCGTATGGTATGAGGGTCGACTTTGTGTTCCGAATGATCCTGCTTTGCGTGAAACTGTTTTGTCAGAGGCTCATAGTTCTCCTTTCACTATTCATCCTGGTTCTACCAAGATGTATCGGGATCTTAAGCAACATTTCTGGTGGAATGGTATGAAGCAAGATGTGGCTTCATTTGTGGCTAGGTGTATGACCTGTCAGCAGGTTAAGATTGAGCATCAGAGGGCTAGTGGTTTATTGCAGCCGTTAGATATTCCTACATGGAAGTGGGAAGAAATCTCCATGGATTTTGTCACAGGGTTGCCTCCTACTCAGAAAAGACATGACGCGATTTTGGTGGTTGTTGATCGACTAACCAAATCTGCTCATTTCTTACCTATCCGGAAAGATTATCGTGTTAGTAGATTGGCGGAGATTTTTCAGCAAGAGATTATTAGATTGCATGGTACTCCTACTGCTATTGTTTCCGATAGAGATCCGCGCTTCACGTCACAGTTTTGAAAGAGTCTGCAGAAAGCTTGGGGCACGCGTCTTAAGTTCAGTACTGCTTTTCATCCTCAAACTGATGGTCAGACGGAGAGGACCATTCAGACTCTTGAGGACATGTTGAGGGCTTGTGCATTGGAATGGACTGGGAACTGGGATGAGTATTTGTGCTTGGTGGAGTTTGCCTACAACAATAGTTGGCACGCTAGCATCAAAGGAGCACCGTATGAGTTGTTATATGGGAGGAAATGTAGAGCACCTATTTGTTGGGATGAGGTAGGTGAGCGTTCGATTGAGGGCCCTGAACTCATTGAGATTACTAATGAGAAAGTGGCGATTGCTAGGGAAAGATTGAAGGAGGCTCGTTCACGGCAAAAGAGTTATGCTGATAAGCATAGGCGCGACTTGGAGTTTCGTGTTGGTGATCGTGTTTTTCTGAAAGTTTCGCCGTCCCGTGGTATTAAGCGTTTTGGAATCAAGGGCAAGCTCAGTCCTTGATTCATCGGACCTTTCGAGATTCTGGATCGTATTGGGGAGGTTTCCTACCGTTTAGCTCTACCTCCTCAGTTATCTCATGTTCATGACGTGTTTCATGTATCTCTGCTGCGGGGATACAACTACCATCCGTTACACGTGGTTTCCTATCCTTTGGATCAGATTCAGCCAGATATGTCCTTACCGGAAGAACCCGAAGCTATTTTAGATCGACGAGATCGAATCACAAGAAACAAAGTAATTACGTTTGTTAAGATTCTTTGGAAGAATCACCCAGAGTGTGAAGCTACCTGGGAGACCGAGGAATCTATGCGAGCTAATTATCCACATTTCTTTTCATCATCGGGTATGTCTTCGTTTATTGCTTCGTTTCCTTTTCAATTTTCGAGGACAAAAATTTTCTTTTTAGAGGGGAAGAGTTGTAAAACCCTAAAATCTCAATCGCGTGAAATGACAATTTTGCCCTCAAACTTAAAATTATACAAACTCGGGAACCACTTCAAAATCGTTTAACAAGTTATATCATTAATAATATTCATCCATTACGAAGTAATTAACTTATGATATAAATTAAAAGAAACATGAATGATTAAATCCTAAGTAACAATTAAACATACCAAAGTGTACACAATTAACTTGGACTAAAAAAGGGACTAAATACATTATGAAGAGATAAGATTGGAAGTTACAAAACTTGGTCTCCCCTCCTCCTTGATGGCCGGCCTATAGGCTCCCCCTCATTTAATCACAAATCAATTTCATTAATCTCTTAATTATCATTCCATTCTCATTTCAAAAACACCAAGAAACCCTAAGTTTCTCTCTACCTCTCCATAGTGGCGGCACCTTGATATTTTCTCCATTTTGATCCGACATATGTATGTTTGGTTAAAGGATTCAATGAGCTTTTGAAACTATACGAATACGTATGTGATTAATGGATTCGATAACGAATGATTTACGGGCTTGTTTTGATTTGAATATGGGGCGTATATATATTGTTTTGGAAGGGATGTTTCGAATTAAAATGATATCACATAAGGAGTATTATAATCTTGTAATAATCGAGCTAAAATGGTTTAGAACGGATACGTAATCATAATCTAAAACTAGGGTTTTGTAATTACATGATTTAATAAAGTTAAGGGGTTATTTTGTAAATTATGAAACTTGGTGGATTAACTTGTTAATGTAGTAACTAAATGGATTTAATGAGTAAAATGAGTAAACTTGCTATATTTACACTTTTAACCCTATACTTTACATTATTGACATTTTAAACCCTAAACTTTTGTAACTTGTCATAAATGATCCTTAAATCATAAAAACTCTCATTTTCATTATTTAACTTTAGATAAGTGACTAAACATACTAAATATGGAAACCTGCTAATTATGGAAAGTTACTAAATATGGAAACTTGCTAATTATGGAAAGTTACTAAATATGGAAACCTGCTAATTATGGAAAGTTACAAAATATGGAAACCTGCTAATTATGGAAAGTTGCTAAATATGGAAACCTGCCTAAAATAGAAAGCTGCCTAAAATAGAAAGTACTTAAAATAGAAAGATTACTAAAAATGGAAAGCCGTCTTAAACGAGTAATCTGATTCTTATAGAACGTTGTTTAATTCATATAGGTTCCGGGCGACGGGATTGATCTTCTTTCTTGATTTTACTTTCATTGTGATTTGCTTCGAATAAGGTACAGATATTCTGACCTTATCTCTTAAGGTTTCTCGTGATTCTTATAAATCTTTCGATATTAGCTTGAGCTGTTATGTTGTACTCTAAGCCTCATGATTAGGGCTTCCCTATGACTTTGCTATGCTCCCTTTGATATGAAACTTATATGAACCTTTGATATGAAACTCCGATATGAAACTATGATATGAAACTTTGATATGAAATATGATATGAACCCTTATGATATGAATATGCTTTGACCCTTCAGTCTGATACACGAGCCAAAATATGTTTCCTAGTCAGGAAGGTAACCTGACCGTGTCATTGATGCACCAATGGCATGACTCCAGTGTGTACGAGTGATGATACACACCGTCCCCTATTATGATATGTTATGATATGATTTGATATGTATATGTTTTGGCCACTGAGGGGGCGTATGGATGCATCCTAGATATGATATGTTTCGAGGGATTTGATCTGATTGGAGCTTTGTCTGGTGAATGATGTCGGGTGCAATCCGCGTCTTCAAATTTCTGGGAGTTGATCACTCCATGGTTACTTGAGGTCTCCCCTCCTATATATGGTATTCCGAGGTCACCCCTCGGGATACAACTGTTATGATATGATATGATATGTGTATGATATGATATGGGCTCGTGGTTGAGGACTGACCTTTCATTTCCATTTCTATTCGTTATCCTTTGTTATGCCTTATGATATTCCCATTTGCACCTTATGATTATGCTACCTTCGTTACTTACCTTTGATTATTCGTTTGTTATATATATCTGTTCACTGGGCTTTTTAAGCTCAGCCGCGTTTTCTTTCCATGCGGCAGGTAATTAAGCTAGAAGCTGGGATTCTTAGCTATGGGTTTGAGTGATGAGCGGATATGCGGACTTATGGCTTTAGTCATCTTAGTTTCTACTTTATTATGTTGACATTATTTAGACTCGGATTATGCTTATTTATGTCTTGGATTATTCCTTTGAACTTATGTAACGTTTAAGCCGTGCTGGCTGGATTTTTCCTTTGGTTATTTATTTAAGACTTCCGCTGCTTTGTTATGTTCATTATGTATGCTTTGATATGACACCATTTTGTAATACTTCTACCCTTAGCGGGTTGGGGTGTTACACTTCATGCGCAGCCTTTATCTAGCTTGAATCCTTCAATGCTTGAATTACCTTTTTGGGTTCTTCTAGTGATAAAAAACAAGCAAACAAGCATTTTTAAAGGTCTTTATGGTTTGTTCTTTGTTTAAGAGAACTAACAAAGCCATATTCCTTAAAATTCTTTAACATCGTTCTTGTTTGTGTAGCTGATTACAAATCTCCAATCACTTGATCAAGAGGATGATCTTTATGAATTTTTATAGTTGGAGCAGGACTGACTTGTATTGTTGTATCCAAATTGTTCATGTCAGCCACTTCACCACCATCTTCATCACTACATGAGTTGTCAAAAATGCTAGAATCTTCCAAAGCAGGCATTTGTGGATCAAATGGAAGTTCAATGCTTAGTTTTTCACCAACAACATTAACTTCTATGCCAACAGCATTAACAGTTGAACTAACAATATTAACATTGTTAGTGATGTTTCTAATACTACTAGTATTAACGTTATTAGAGGTGTTAACATTATCATCCTTCTCTTGATCATCTCTTTCACTTTCTGTTCTTGGATCTTCATTAACCTTCTTTCCATCATTACTTGAAGGTTTGGATCCATCATCATGAAAAATCCTTGGATCTTGGGAAAATGGTGGATCAATAGTCTACAATGGTAACAAAGTGTAATCTTTGACAAGTTATGTCTCCTTTCTAGCTTGACCTGCATTATCACTTGCTTTTATACTTACAAAACCATCAGACTGTGTACCTGCAACAACTGGCTTATAATTCATTTTTCTTGTTAGTGCATCAATATCAAATAGCCAATTTGGTCCACTACCTACAACATTAGGTGTACTTTCACTAAAACTAATATGAAAGTTCTCTTCCACTATCCGTGTTCTACTATTGAATACTCTAAAGGCTTTACTATTCAAAGAGTATCCAACAAAGAAACGTTCATCAGCCTTACCATCAAATTTGCCTAAGTGATCTATGGTATTGAGAATGGTAATAGGACACCCAAAAGGTCTCATAAAACTTAAACTTGGTGTTTTACCATGAAAAATTTCATATGGGGTCTTGTTATGAGGCTTAACTACTAACACTCTATCTGCTTCTGCCTAAAAAGTAGTTGGCAACTTAGAGTTAGCTAGCATAGACCTAGCAGCCTCAATTAGTGTCCTATTTCTCCTCTCAGCAACTCTATTTTGTTGAGGAATTCTAGCTACACTATATTGTCTCAAAATACCCTTCATCTCACAAAACTGATTAATCACTCTATTTTTTAACACAATCCCATTATCACATCTAATCACCTTAACCTTGTAATCAACTAAATTTCCAATTCTAGTTATAAAGGACTTAAGAATGCCACTAGTCTCATCCTTAATAGCTAGAAAGAAAACCCATTTAAACCTACTGAAATCATTTGTGAAAACTAAGCTGTTGGGATTACGTGTAATCAGTATAAAGTTTATGTTGGGATTACGTGTAATCTTAATAAAGTGTCGGTCATTAGTTTATGTAATAGGTTATCTTAGTTATGGGCTTTTATGTATGTAAGTAACTTAAGGTCTATGTAGTAAGCCCATGGGCCTTAAGAATGTTTTTAGAAAACCCATGAGGTGTTGCCCTACCTTTTTTTTAGTATAAATACTATCTAATGGCACTCTAGTGCCTTGGTTGGTTCATTTGATATTCAAACTTCTCTTATTCATGTTTATGATGAATCCTCTCGTCTCTTTCTCTCTCTAGTCTTTCTCTCACTAGAATACTTGTGTTAGTTTACATATTTGGGAACCTACAAAGTGGTATCAATCGCTAGAAGATTGTAACACCCCTAATTTGTGAACGCATCAGAATTCAAACTGCGTGTTACTTCATGGCACAACAGTTATAACAATAGAAATAAAACTCTAATTGAGGCGTTTTAAAAGATTTATCATTCGAATTATATAATTTTTAAAGTTTACAAAATGAGGTCCTAGTAGTTTCAAGATTTACAAATTACATTAAATGGATTTTTGAATGATAATAAAATTTATAGGCTTCTTGATTATCTGTGCTCCTCCGTGCCAACCTCGTTCATTATGGACCTTAGATAAACATCCTAAAGTGTCAACACAAAGGTTGTTGAGTTTATAGAGATTGTCAAAATAATTGTGGAAACCTTGTAAGAATCATCGTGACAATTATATGTAAATACTAACTGTATTTTGTAAAACCTTCGAGTGTATGACTATTGCTCATAATTATGATAAAACTTAGATATAGTGTTTTTCGTTGCTCTAAGTTCCTAGCATCGAAGTCTTAAGTTTTCTAGTTTCTCTTTCTGGTATTTGTTTAGTTCATGATTGTACTAAGTCTGTTGAAACGTCATTATATGAAGTTGAATCATGGGTTACGTTATTATATACCCTTGGTCGTCTCATCTCATTCTCGTAGATGTCGATATAGTAGTTTATAAAAAATCTACATGGTTGGGGAGGGGGGGGGCACCAATCATTCTTGTTAACCTTTAACCTTGTACCAATAGAAATTAGCATAAACATTCTGGTTAATCTTTAACCTCGGGAAAATAGAAATTGGTATATTAGTCACAATCATAGCCTAGTAGGTAATTTGTTGTGGTACCTAGTATTTATTGCGTTTGTTTGTTCTAACTGAGTCAACTTAATGGTTACACTAATCACAATATATCTAACCATAGTATTTGTGTTCACTACGCATAGTGCTTAATGGTTCATGATATAGAAACGTTACATATGGCAATAATTTTATTTCACATGAATAAAGATTTAGTTCAGATACAACATATAGTTTTCAAATAATCAAAATTTAATTAGAATAGTTGAACATGTATCTCCCCCAAAGAGTTTACAAAATAGGTATACGATAGAAAATGGGGCTGTGACTCACCGTAATTCGTAAAAGTTTAGAATACTTGTAAAAGTAAAATAAAGTAAATGAGCATGTATCTCCCCAAAGATAGTATAAAACAATTAAAAGTGGGGCTATGAAACTCACCATGAGTTAGATGATTTTTAGTGAGTAGTGAAAGTGGTGGTCGAGTCGTAAAAACCTCTACGAGCAACCTATAATATGGTTTCGTGTCTTTTTTTATGGAAAGCATAAATGAGTATATAAACATCATTTTATATTGATCATGATGCTTTATATGGTAGTTTGTGCATGTCGTCTTTATAGAAGTGGTTTATAAAACATTTATACTTTTATCTCGCACTACCTTTCGGGCCATCATAATTCAGAGGTCATGTAGTAAAATTTCGAGGAGCTAGGACACTTTAACTTGTAAATCTAGCAACTCGTCAATCCATTTACCCAAATGAAACCCTTCACATGAAGCTCCCTAATTTTATAGTATTCGATATGGAAAAATATATATTTTGGCCATTTTGATTATATAACATATAGTTTAAGTGGTTACATGGTTTACAAAATAGTCTTGGTCATGTTCCGTAGGCGGGTTTGAGTTGGTTTAGATGTTTAACAAAAGTAGTTTGGTCCTTTGGCTATACAAGTAATTTAAATGGTTTTACAAGTTCTCGTCATTCTACAAAAGTTACAATTCCGAAGGTCGAGTAAACTTAAGAAAATTTATTTTGAATGAAGATTGATATTTATAAAATTTCATGGTTTATCGATGGAGTAGATCCAAATTGTTTTGGTGTTTGTGTTTTTTTTGCTACGGCTAAGGCCTTGGCTAATTGTCTTAGTTTAGAAAGCCTCGAGGCCTTAGCCGTAGCTTTGCCGTGGCTTTGGTATCGGCTACCATGGCCTTGAGAACTCAGCCTTGGCCTTAGCCGTGGTTGTGGTCTCGGTCTAAGGCTTGGTTATACTTTAGCCATGACAAAGTGTATAGTTGTTTGGCTATACATAGGGATGTTAAGATTTTTAAAGAAAATAGCCTTTATTATGCATTTTTAGGCTGAGTTTCCTCACGTTGGATGTAAAACATTGTTTCGGACAACTTTTGTGTTTTAAAGTTTGAGGAATCAGACCAGAAGGGCCTCAAAAAAATTCAAAATTTGAGCAGTAAGCAGTTTGGCAGATTCAGTTTTTCAGTTTCGCTAATTTCTTTTGATCATATCTTTTGACTCGTGTGTCCGTTTTGGGTGATTAAAATTTCTACGTTTTTGTTATAAGATCCTCTACAACTGTATTTTATCTATCCAAGGTCATGGCTATTCTAGTCTGGCCGTTTTTCATAGCATAATACATTAGTTTACTTGTTCACTTACATAAGTTAACATATAAGCTTTTTCAACTTGTTTTAAGGGTTTGTACATCATGAATTCAATATAATGACCATATATAGCATGGATTAATTATTAGAAATATGTAAATGATATTGAGCAAGAGTGGTGGTTAGTATTTTTTACAACTTTTAGTTTTCTATAAGAAAGGAAATCAAGGATTCAAGAACTAGAACAAGAACTAGAAACCCTAGCTTCCAAATTCTTCAACCTCTTGATAGTAAGTTGAGATTACTTGGGAAAGCAATTGAAATCTTCTACTAGAACCTTCTTGTGTGGCTTGGAGATCACCAATGGAAGGAAGAAACTATAACTTGGATCAAACAAAGCTTGACAAGAGATTTGGAATTGATAAAGGACTTGCACTCTTGAATAATTCTTGAAGGAAAATACCAAAATGAAGCGTGTTTTGTTTATGGTGATGGTATGAACAATTCAAGGAGGGAGGAGGGTATATATAAGCTATTTTTGGTCAAAGGAGGTGGAGAAAATGAAGACTTACCAAGCTTTCTTGGTAAGCTTGTGTTGGTGGCAGGATCTTGTACTAGATTGGCCTTTATCATGCCAAGCGCCCTTTTTAAGATTCCTTGAGAAGCCTCATGATGCTTTCTTCAGAATCTTGATAAGTTTCTTGCATTATCTTGCTTTTATGGAGTCAGTTTTGGTCTCGTTAATTGCTAACTGTAAGTCGTTAAGTCACGAAACGTAAAATCGGGTATCGTAAAAATATGAAACTTGCAGAAATGATTAAACTTATCATTATACTCCATACTAATAAATAAATTGAGTGATAAGTGTAATGGATCACGTAAACGCTGTTAAAACTCGAAACGTAGGTTTAAACGCGTAAATTGCATAAAACGTAAAATCAGAAAATGTAAAATTACAAAATTCTTGGGAATGTCATAGAATGTGAGAAACACATATTTTTATTGTTTTTAATGATGTATATACATATCGGGATGTTCGAATGACGTTTAAACCTAAAAGTAAATCTCAGACACGGTTTGGTGAAATCGGTTCTGAATGGATTCAACGTAAGTCGTCAGGACAACTCGACGAGTATCAACTCTCTTGTCATGATAAATGAAATTTTTTTGTGATGAATAGTAAAATTGAATAGTAAAAATTTGAGATTTTAGTAACCTGAAAATGCGAATTGTTACAGTCTCCACCCGTTAAGAGAACTTCGTCCCGAAGTTCAGATTGTGTTAAAGGTAGTTCACAAAGTTTTTAAGATTTTATTTCAAAGCATAAGTATGGTTTAAAGATTCATTTTTCCAGACCTGTACAGAAAGTGCACAAAAGGTATACCCCAAAAGTTTATGTTTATTAGACTCACTTTAACACTTTAGAAAAATCCCCAAAAATTTCAGAAAGTCACAAATATCTTACTTATCAACCTTGTAAAAGGCGAGATCCTAACTCCCTATTATTTGGAAATGAAAAATGAAACAAGATGACTGATATTAAGTTCTCAGAATTCAGCTTTGACACATGATTTTATAAAATCTAAAAACACAACCAATAAGACTCTAAATTCATCCAAACTAATTGAAAAACTTAATAAGGCAAAAAACAAGTTTTAAAAGAAAAAATCTAGACTCCAACAGTTATGAAACTTATTTTATTACTCACACCAATTCAACCTACAAACTGTCCATTTATAGAAGTCCTTTTTAAGCCATTATAATGAATGGATGATGCAAAAACTAATAATGAAGTGAGGATGTTAACTTATTTAGCAAAGAAATTAAAAACTACCGAATGTGTTGTACCAGTATCAAATAAAACCAAAAATAGTATGATCAAACATGAAAAGAAGTTTCCGTAACGGTACCTAAAGTGCTAGCAGCCTAGTACCTGGTCATAGCAAACACTCGCCCTTTAGTAGCTGGTTGGCCTTCATCCCCTTTGTCAGAACTCTAGGGACAGTCCCGAATCTTATGCTCCATAGATCCACACTTGAAACATGCTCCTGAAATCTTATAGCACGGCCTGCTAAGGTGAAGCCTCCCGTAGGTGACACAAGGTGGGGCTGTAGCTTGATCAGGATACTTCCTATGATTAGTACCATGGTTAAACTGCTGAGCCTGATCTCTTCTCGTCCTCTGGTTGTTGAAATCCCTTCTATCATCTCTCCTTTCATCACCTCGTCTATCTGAACCTCGTCGATCAAAGTTGCGCCTATTATAGTCCGTCTAATCATACCCACGCCGATTATCTCCCTAAACTGGTCGCAACCGATGTCCGTCACAGTTACTCTTAACACCCTATCTAGCCCTCTCCTGCATGATCTCAATGTTGCGAGCAGCGTTAGCAACCTGTCTACCCAAGTCCTCACAGGTCAACAACACGAAACCTGTCTCTGATACCATAATTGTAACACCCCAACCCGGAAAGGGTAGAAGTATCACATCATGGAGTTAATATCAGAACATACTAATAAAATTTTACAAGCGGAAGCCTTATAAATTAAATACCAAGTCATATGAACGAATGACTTACAAAGAACAATGAAAAATCCAAAATGAATTGAAATCTCAAAACAATAGCTCTTGAAATTAAGTCTAAAATAATAAGGTAACTAGGGGCGGTCCAAAAATTTCAACTCTCAGCCCATCAAAGCCCATCTTCCAACCTAAAACCTGCCACAGGAAAAGAAATGTAGCTGACGGCCTGTGGATCAGGTATACAATGGGTAAAGACCCGTCCTTCCTCCACGGTGTTACTCTAAACTAAACTACGCTACAAACTAACTAATAAACTGCTAAATAACGTAACTAACGACAAGTCTACGAGCTAACCTATGCTAGATAATATTTGGGGTGACCGACTCTTCATAATGGAATTTCTAATTCCTAACAATCTCCCCCTAAGGGAGGTCACCCCACGTTTTACATTCTGAATCCTAGCATTCTATTTTATCTTCAGTCTTGAGCTCGTAGACTTGAATTCTTCAACTTCTGCATCTTTGTGCTTTAGCAGTGACTCTTCATAGTCTGATTACTTTGTGCTTTAAGTGGAGGTCTTTGAATTGATCAACATCATTGATGATCTTCGAGCTTTGTTTGAGATCATCAGCCACAGTAAATCTCTGGATCACCCTGTATTGTGTTGCCATCATGTGAAGTTGTGACTTTCGGACAGACATGCTCACACTTTTGAATCATGACATCTTTCCATCAGAGTAGCGGAAGCTTTACTGGTTTATGATATTTGCAGCAGCGTAGCAGAAGTATAGTATAGAAATATCATAACCAGGTTATGTAGATATGCACCAGTCATGATTTCTTCAATTAAGTGTGGATGTTGTGAGCATGCGGCTTTGGATTGACTCCTCAATTCTGATCAGCTGCAACCGTCTAAATGTACCTGCAAACAACAGTTAGCAATAAAACACACGAAAGTGTCTTTGATCACTTTCGTTGAATTGAGGTACACGGCCCACGGTTCCCCGTTGATCAGTACAAGTACTGCCTGTGATCAGGTATAATTCCGAAGAATCTTCTTGACAGGGTTTCGCAGCTGTTCTAGCTGTTCTCAAACCGGAACGTCTCAAAGAAGAGAACACGGAGTGAGTGAACCACTGAATTGAGATTCACTGATTGATGAAAAATTGATTTGAAAACTTGATTTGAAAACAATCGCGTATTGCTTAGAATAAAGAGTTTTGCAATACGACGAAGGTTTTATGAGAAAGATCAATTTTCAATCAAAAATACTTTTTGTATTTGAAACGAGTACACATTCGATGTGCTAAATAAAAAAAGAGATTCGCACATCGAACGGTTTTTCCAAAAGCATTTTTTCAATCAGAGATACTTTTTGAGTTTGAAATATGAATACACATTCGATGTGCTAGAGAAAGGAAGACATTTGCACATCGAACGGTTTTCCAAAAGTATTCGTCAATTCATTTCCTGGACCAAGGTTGATTCAAGATTGAATCGCCCCATCGTTTCTATCCAGTTGTCACAAGCTTGATCTTTTGCAAGATTTCACATGTCACCCACCAAGAGCTTGTTTGATGTTGGCTCTAGAAGGATTTCCATCTTCATCGTGAATATTTACATATCACTCGGATGTTCTGGCAATACCATAAGGATAATGCGTAGGACTCTTAATATATATTCTTACTTTCCACATTGTGTGAAACAGCAAGTCTTCATTAATTATGTGTCCTAATGAGATATTGTGGATGATCTCTTGGCTCTAGACTCAATTGTGCACATTTGGTTCCTATGCCGGAGACTAGGGAGAGGGTCTCCTTCTTCAATATCAACAATCTCTAAGAGAAAGTCGATAGATAATGTCGGTTCCCCGTGAGAATGAAACAAGCCCTTTTAAGAGAAACTTGAGTAGTTTGGGAAGTTTAGTGCAGTGCGTCACTGGGTCCATGACGTCTTGTCTTCAATACTAGTGTTACCTTGGTAACCACCAGTAGCAAATGAATTGAACCCGGTTTCTGCCCTAAGGTTGAATTAATAGAGGGCTATTTCTTTTCACCCTTTTCTCATTCATTTCTTTTTCATTCTTCAACCCCTTCAGTGCTTACCGAGACTTCATAACTAGAACCTTTTTGGGTTTATTCCAGTTCTAGCTCTATCTCAGTCCGCACTCTTCCCATATCTCACTTTTCTCCTTTTTTTCATCATACCTAAGGACTTCTACACTAACTAGTGGATTGTCCCTGGGTAGATCCCTCCGGCTCTTGCGGGATCGTGGGAACGAATACCTAACCTAACAATCCTTATAAGACCATGCATAAAGTAAATTGGTAGGTCTTTTGGTATTGTTCTTTCCTTCATGAAACCAATTGAAAAATCATTTGGAAAATCAATCAAGGTACTTGTGATATAAAATCAAAACATTTTGTACCTTAATTGTTTTGATCATTTTAGAAATGCTCCCCCTCAACATGTGCATATGATTTTATAAATTGTTTAGCACATGGAGGCAAGAGTTCTTTTGAAATAAATTCTTGATCACAATTTCCATGGAAAAAGCCATTTGATTTTCTTGGTAAATTCTCCCCCTCAATATGTGCTTTGGATATTTGAAATCATTTTATCACATAGAAGCAGGAGTTCTTTAGAAGCACATTTACGATCTCACAAGCCATTAAGAAATCATTCGCTCCCCCTCAATATGTGCCTCAAGGTTTGAAAGAGTTTAGCACATATTAGAGAGGGCCAGCACATTGAATCAAATGATCACCTTTTATCAAATTTTATATTAAATCACAAATTCTCCCCCGATCAAAAGTATCAAACCCTTTGAGATTTTGGATCCCAAGTGATTTAATAAGGTTTAGAAAACATGGGGGAATATGTGCCTGATTTAAAAACTCATCATGTTTTTGGATAAATGCTCCCCCTCAACATGTGCATTATGTATACTGAAATCGTTTGGCACATGGAGGCAGGAGTGCCTTTAAAGGACTAAAACCAATTCCATTTAAAACAGACAAGATATTTAAATCACGATCTCTCCCCTGATCAAAAATTTCAAACCAATTGAGATTTGTGATCCCAGTTGATTTAAATTATTTAGAAAATTTTAGGGAAAGACGTGGCAAGATTTGATTTTGAAAAATGACTGATAAGGAACAGTTTTTCGACATTAAAGATTGTTAGTGTCAAGTATGATAGTTTTTAAGAGATCTTTAAGTAAAATAAAACAATTTCACAATCAAACAAGAACAGGAAAAAATTTCATTTTGTAAGATCTTGATTCTAAAGAAAAAATCATACCATGACATAACATTAAATCTTTAGATCACCACTTTAATTCGTACAAGTCGGACATTTGTGAAGAAATATCGTTTGGAAATATTTTATTTTAAATCACTCTCCCCCTCAATCGATGACCGTAGTCAAAGCTTGAGTGAATTAGGTTTTGATAAAATAAAGTCTGGTGATTTTCAAAATTATGTCCAATTAATTTTCAAAACAATATTTTTCCATTTTTCAAAACAATATTATTTAAAAAAATTGTTTAAAAAATGGTATCATCACAATTATCCTTCACAAAGATACGTTAGGTGGTTGAGAAGCTTCTGTTGTTGCTGTAGGGCTTGGAAGAAAAACCGTCTGCTGAAGCAGTGAGACTTCTTACGTTGCATTTTTATGCCAACTGAGGTCAAATTAAGTTCCATTTCTTCATTTGCTGATGAAGAAAACCATCTGCTGATGCAGTTAGACCTCTTACGTTGCATTTTTCCATGCCAACTCTCCATAGAAGTCCAATTAAGCTCCGTTTCTTCATTTGTCAACCCAAGATATAGTTACCCTTTTGGCATCCAATCATCTTCAATTGTTGGATCCGGATCGGAAACATTCTTTTATACCAATATACCTGCATACATTAGTGAACACACATACAGATATATGGTGGTCGACATCACCCAAACAACAATCGACTAATATAAGTCAATCCAACATATCGATCAGATCATATAAAGGCATGGGAATTATGTGTTCATCAAACTCTAATCATCTAATCCTAACGATCATATCCTAAATTGTTAGTCCTTCGACATAGGAAAATATCATTTTTAATTAAGCACGTAGGATAATTAAGAAAGTCCGTTAGATGATATAAATTTGAAAATATTCTCCCCCTCAATCAATGACTCTTTTTCTGAAAATTTTAAAAGCGCTGAAGTCATTGATTGAGTTTGCAAATTTTATAAAAACTCTGAATCTGATTGTTTTTAAAGCAATTCATTTATCACCATTTTGTTAAAACAAATATTTTTCTGAAGAATTTTTGAAGGAAAAATATTTGAGTAGGAACAGCAGTTCTTTGACATACTTTCCTCTTTTTGTTTTAGGATAAGTGCACGAAATATTTTGAAAATTTGTTTAGCGCAACACTTTCCTTCCTTGAAGAGCGGGTTGCTATCTGAAATAATAGCAAACCATGGTTTAAGCGCGGGTCACAGTCTGAAGTAACTGCAAGCCATTGTTTGAGACATGTTTAGAAAAAGAATATTTACACCTCCTGCTCGAACTTCATCTATGGTCCCGTGCCATTATTGAATGACATTACTAAGACCGCAGATGTTATCGATACCAGAAGACATGACTTGAGAAAACATATTTTTGGAATTTTTCAAGATTTTCTTATTTTTATGGATTTTTGAAATTTTCTATTTTTATATTTTGCTTTGTTGGTTTTATATTTTTGTATTTTGTTTATGAAAAGTATTTACAGAGATAGAGTAGATGATATAGTATAAGAAGATGATGATACGAGTACCGAGATAAGGATATCGAGCAGCCCCGTTGTAGAAGATAGAAATCGTCATCTCTTAAACATTCACCGCCAAAGCTTCCAAGGCTCTTGAATAGAAGAGAGAAATTGAACCGACTGAAAGTGAAACTTTGGCAGCTTCCCCCCAAACCGAAAATCCTCAAGAACCCAAAGTACCCGAATGCCCAAAGAGAGAATAACCGATAACATTGAAGAAACCGAGATAAGTAACAGAATAAGAGTATGACAGATCAATGCAATGGAATATGGCATGGTAGTAGAGTGAGTCACATAAGTTTACTGGGTAATGGATAATCAATACAGAATATGGTGCGTTGGAAAATACAGAAGGTACAATATAGGTATATCAAAAGTTTAAGGGTTGTCAGAAATCTATCCCGAGCCAACAATACAATACAATAATATCAATAGTGGCAATAGCAGCCAAGTATCCAATAGTAGCCATTGTATTCGGAGGGGTGACCTCGGAATACCAAACCAATAGGAGGGGAGACCTCAAGTAGCCAGTGGAGTGATCAGCTCCCAATATGTGGGGGGGAGGGGTGTATTGCACACACGCACCACATCACCAATACAATATATTAATATCAACAGAATACAATACAAATCTAGGATGCATCAATACGCCTCTGCAAAACAATAGTGGCCATAATCTGCAATAACAATATAGGAACGGTGCGACACTCGACCACACTGGAGTCATGCCATTGGTGCATCAAGGACACGGACATGGAACCCCCATGCCTAGTTAATGGCTCGGGAATCAAACTGACAGGTCAAAGCAAAAGGTCCAAAATGTAGCAATATATGAGTCATCATAAACAAAGGTTCAATATCAATGGTTCAAAATTCAAAGGTTCATAGAAATGGTTCAATAACAAGGTTAAATGGCAAAGGTTCAATAGCAAAAGTTCAATAGCAAAGATTCAATAGCAAGGTTCAATAACAAGGGTTCAATATCAAAGGGTCAATTCAATAGTTCAAAGCAAGGCAAGGTTCAATTCAAAATAGCAAGAGATCAAAAGATGCATAGAGATCAAGAGAAACCTGATAAGAAAGGTCAGAATATTTGTACCTCAAACCGCAAAGCAAATCGCCTGAAATACACAAGAAAACAAAAGCAACCCCTTCCTCCGCGAATCTACACGAATAATGGTCGCTTAATATTTCGAAAGCCATTTCATAGTTTTAGGTTTCATCGTTATTCATATATCATAATTGAAGTTTCTTTCCAAATTTAGTAATTTTCCGAGTTAGAAAGGTTACCGAATTAGTAAGTTTAGTTTTACAAATGCTAATTAAATAAATTATAGTCTATTAAAATTAATTATCATGGTTCAGAGTTTAAAATATAAATAATCCAAACTTAGGGTATAAATTGTAACTTCTCAAAGATTAGGGTTATCATTGACAAGTAATTTAAAATTAAAAACTCGATATAATTATTTTAATAGTCTAGGGTGTAATGTGTCATTATCTAATAGTGCAAGGTTTGCATGCGACAAAACCTAAAAATGAGGGTTTAAAATGAAAAATGTCAAAATATTAAATCTTGTAACCTTTTAGAAATACGTATGGTTTGATTTTCACATTTCAGTTTTTAAATTTCATTCGACATGCCAACTTCAACCTCGATCGGGGTTCAAACGGCTAACATCTACGATCAAGTAAAAATGCCTTATGAATCACCCCCGACTCCACTCTCCCGATACACTTTAAAAACTCCAAAAGACTCAACCATAAATCCCGCGATCACCCTCGAAGTTACCCCCACAAGACTCCATATGCATGTTCGATCAATATTCAAGCTCGTTCGCGGTTCAAACAATTAACATTCACGAACTAGTAAAAATATATTATGATTAACCCCCGGCTTGACTTCCCCGATGTACTTTAAAAACACTAAACGACACACACATGAACTCCGCGATGGCCGTCGAAGTTACCTCCACGAGACCTTACATACATGTACCAAAATCCATAACTGTTTACTAAGGAGGTATAAAATCCCATACTTTCACAATTTGACCAGATCATGAACGCCATGCATGCAATCACCCACACGAAACAGATATTCAAGATTTTATGAGGCGTATAAAGTGTTATACATAATCAGTTTTAACGAGGCTAACACAAGACTCATAATATGTTACACCAGTTCATGCGACATGCTTTATATCAGGTTATATACATATATTTGGTATCATATATAAAGTTCGACAAAAGCTGCGAACAAAACAGTCACGACACAAACCATATACAGGCGTAGGGTTTTATATTTCATGTGGTACAAATTGTGAACATAACATCACCTTAAACAAGACAAATATTTCGGCCTAATGGATCTAAAACGTTTACATGTAGTAAGATATATCTCATTATTTCACATTTGATACGTATTATTCATAAACTGATCACAGCCTAGTTAAGTTACATGTTATATAAGTACATACATGTGCATGTCGAGAGTAAAACTAAGAAGAAGGTAGACTATACCGTGGGTCGTATGAGAAGGACGGAATGAATGAAACAATGAGACCCAGAAGCCAGAATGAAATCTACTCGAACCAAAACCAAGCCTTCTCGAACCAGGATTACCACGGTCAAACCACCTTCAAATCACCTTCGAGCCTCGAATCCTACACGAAGTTTCACCACAGGTAGTACAGTTCAAACTGATCACTTCGTACCTCCTTTGTACCACTCGACTAATAGAGACTGCCGATTATTTTGTATGTTTTAGGGTTTTATGAGTGGGTCAAAAGTGAGATTCGGTTTTAGCAATATAAAGGGAATGATGGGCTGTGATTTCCGATTTCCTTGAAAGACTTATTCTCTCATAAATCCTTTCCAAATGGCTGCGCTTATCCTCAATTCGAATTGTGTTCCAAAATTAAAAAAAATATATATATATTCGGTTACACCAAATGGAGTATAGTAAACGTGTGATGTGAATAGTTTGGGATTTATTTATTTATTTTATTTTTTTAAATATTAAATATTATAGTGTAAGAGCATATAGACTGTGTTTGGTAGCGAGCATAAATGGAGCAATTAGCATTTAGCATTTAGCGTTTTTGAAAAAAGCTTGTTTGGAATGATTAGCAGTTAGCATTTATAAGCAAAAAAAGCTAAACGCTAAATGCTCTTTGAATAAGCATTTAGCATTTAGCATTTAGCATTTAGCATTATGCTATTTTACACAATAAAATTATGGTTACATCTATTCTACCAAACACTTTTATAAATTAAACTGCTACTGCTAACTGCTTCTGCTAACTGCTTACTGCTAACTGCTACTGCTAACTGCTACTACTAGTTTCACCAAACACACCCTATAGGCTTAGGGAAAACAAAATGTTTGTTGATATCACATAAAGGTTCGATTTTTATCATGACCAAGTTTTATATTTCTGGATTGTGTGTTTATTCGCATAATCTATAGGGTATTGTTAATTATTTAGAAACTTAGTTATATGTCATATTAATTATTACATAACACAAGGTCTTAAATATTTAATAATGTTCGTAGCACTTGGGGCAAAATTCAAATTATATAGGAATTTAGGTAAACGGTGTGGAAAACTAGAAGGGGGGTTGAATAGTTTTGCCGATTTTAAGTTGATTTCAAAAACTTTAGATTCGATATTATGTGAAATCGAATGGATGTTGAGAACGTATAGATCTAATGATAATGCAAGCAAATAAACAAAGTTAAGGGATAGAAAAGACACAACCGATTTATAGTGGTTCGGCTACAAGGACACCTTCCTTGCCCTACTCCACTCCCCGAGTCACCTACTCGAGAGTTCAAGCACTATGTCAACAAACTCCTTCACTTGGCGGAGAAGCCTTCACAACGTTGCTTACACTTTTTCCGGTACAAAGCTAGATACCGAGTCCGTAGCACGGTGGACCAAACCAACACAACTATTACACAACAAATATGTGAAATATCAAATACAAGATCTTCGCTACAGAAATCTTGCGGAGTGACAAATCAATCAAGGACCCCTTGCTTGGATGACTTGTAGAATGCTCGTGATCTCGCCTTAGAGAATGACCTATATGAGGATCACAAATAGAAAGAAAGAAGAACAACTCTCTAGATCAAGTGATCTATATGTTAGAAGAGAATGAGAGTGTATGAGAGATTTAGTAAGAAGAGGGGTAAGTTAGAATGAAGAAATGGATCTCTATTTATAGGCAAAATTCTTCACTGTTCCCCGGATCCCACGGATCCCTTCCACTTGGGATCCGTCTAGTGTAATCCTAGGAATCCGTGGAACGCTCCTCTTTGCCCATGGGTTTTTTGGTTATGGGTCATGGGTTATGGGTTGGTCCATGGGTTTTCTTTAGATTCAATGTATCTAAACATACATTGCATTTAGCCAACTTGGGTATGGGTTATGATCCATGGGTTAAGGTTTTTACCCATCCTAATAAACTATTACAACAAACGCTTAATTATTACATTTTTGTATTTAAATGGCTATATGTAAATGCTTTACAAAAATAACATGTATCCTTATAATTATACTTAAGATAACATTATATTTGTTATCAACAAAACACAAAGAGATCGCGAAATATTAATAAACGTTTTTACGGTTTATTTGTATTAACAATCTCCCCCTTTTTGTTGATGACAAAACATAATGTTAAGATGAGTAAAACTTAATAATAGATGCAAGTTTTGAAAGCCCCTAAGTCCCCTAAGTTTTACTTCTTCTCCCCTTTTTTGTAGAAACAAAAAGTTAACCCTTGGAAGAAATAAACATAAAAGTGTGGAAAAATTAGTCCACGTATTACTAACTCCCCCTTGACGGTAGCTCCCCCTTGTTTGGGGCGTCAAGTGAATAAAAATAGAAATCCTACAAAAAGAAAGGTTAGTAACATGCTTAAATAATCTTGTGATTGTCGAGAATCAAGATTGGGAGCCAAGGTATGTAAACAAGGCCTTGTAATAAAACAACAAATTTGTAGTGGTGTTTAAGCCACTTAAAAGCATGTAAAAATAAGAACAAGACTTGTTCTTGAAAAATGACAAAAATAGAAAATAGTAGTAGTGATTCCTTCCATGCTTGCATAAGGTTATGGATGGAGGTTTTGATGAGTGATGGTATTGATGCGATCAAGGATGAGGTTGAGTATGAAACGCATTTCTTCCCTAACTTCTATTGCGATGTCCCTAGTGGATTTGCAATGTTCACAATGTAAATGATGTGGGTAATGAGTGCGGAAATTTTCCGGGTTGTTTTGATTTGAGTTATGCGGAAGTTGTGGTGGAAAAGTAGGAAAATATGGATCAACATCCGGAATGTTTGTAAATGGTGGTGGAAAAGAACCTAGATGTCCTTGTAATGTGATGGGAGCTAATGGTGGTGATGTTTCAAGATCTTGAAAGATAGTATTTGGAGATGTGGGGGGTGTTGAAAAGACTATTTCTTTTTATTTAGGTTGATTAGATCTTGTTGGAGTCTTAAGGAGTTCCAAAAGAGTGACTTTAGGTGGTAATGAAGTTTGTGTACTTGTTGGTGATGAGGGAGGTGCTATTATGGAAGCATCTTGTGGTGAGTTATTTGTTGAGGATGAACCATTTGAGGTTGGTTTTGCTAAACAACAAGATCGGATACTAATCTGTGCAGATATCCTAGCATTTGATTGTGGTATTTTGGATGGTGGAAGTACAAAGGTTTGGATATCATGATTGTTTGTACTAGGTGATTCTCCTAAAGGGTTTTTGGATGACATGATGTAGTGTGTTTGTGAGAAGGAGATGGAGTAAGCAAGCATTTTGGGAGTTCTATATATAGAAAAACAAATCATTGTAATGAGTGCTTGACCCAAAATGTGGATTAAAATCTAATGATTAGATATGAATTCAAGGCATGTGATCATGAGAACACAAGCATTAAAAGCATACTCCTAAAAAAAAATGAAACAAATGTGGATTTTTCATCCAAAGTGAAAAAATAGAAGTTGAAAACAGCTTCTGTTTCACGGATCCTTCCCTTGAGGGATCCATCCGGCATGAAGGCTGGGATCCGTGGGTCTGGTGATCCAGGCAGCACAAAATTTTCCTTTTGGAAACATTTTGCCTATTGTGTGCCTATATGCAAACTATTTGGAGTTATGGTTATCTCGACTCCTAAAAAGAAAAGGAAAATAAACTAGAAGTAGAAATACATCTTATTGAGATAACCCGAAAACACATATTTAGTACATAAGTACGTAATTTAGTGTTATCAATGCTCCTAATTCATTGTTGCCTAAATGAATGTACCCGAAAACACATATTAGTTATGTGTCCCCTTTAGCATTCAAAAGACATGAGATGCAATGAAAACGGGTTTTTACTTTGTATTAATAATGAAAAAGCGATTTGTCCTAGACGTGAGAAATTGCTTTTGTGAAATTGATACGGGAAGGTATCATCCTTTTAGAAAATGTTGTGAAAGTAGGTTTTCTTTGAAAATGTGTATAAAAAAAATAAGAAACTATAAATGGAAAAACTCATTTTGGGTTTTGAAAATTCCCGTATTGTTTGTGAGTTGTGCGTGAAATAGAAATCCTAGACTCAGAAAAAAGAAGGCTAGTGTTTACATACATTGTAGAGTCAATTAAGTTACGACGTCTATTCCATTAGACCAAGACCAAGATGAAGTAGGTTGAATTGTTCCCGCTTCAACGGTTTGGTGAGCACGTCGGTTATGTTGTCTTCGGATGCTACCTTCTCAATAGAGATGTTCCCCTTTTGAACATTGTCTCTTAGGAAGTGATGACGAATCTCTATATGCTTTGTGCGAGAATGCAATACCGGATTCTTGCTTAAGTCGATGGCACCTTTGTTGTCACATAGGATGGCTATGTCGCTTAGGTGGATGTCGTAGTCTACTAACGCTTGTTTCATCCACAGTGCTTGTTGGCATGCTTTGCCGGCGGAGACGTACTCGGCTTCGGTTGTTGAAATTGCAAGTGCCGTTTGTTTCTTAGAAAACCAAGATGTTAAACAACATCCCATAAAAGTACATACCCCACTTGTACTTTTTCTATCAACGTAATCACCTGCATGGTCAGAATCTGCATATACAATTGTTTCTACTCTCGTGCCCTTAGGATACCATAATCCTAATTGTGTTGTACCCTTAATATATCTAAATATCCTTTTTACGACTTCTAGGTGTGATGTTTTAGGGTCTTCTTGAAACCTAGCACATAAGCAAACACTAAACATGATATCTGGCCTACTTGCCGTGAGGTAGAGAAGGCTACCTATCATGCCACGATATTTAGTATTATCTACGGATTCTCCGTCTTCATCTTTTGTGAGTTTGGTGTCGGATGACATTGGAGTCCTAATTGGTTTTGACTCTTCTAGACCGAATTTCTTTAACATCTCCTTGATGTATTTAGATTGATTGAAGAAGATACCATCTTCTACTTGTTTTATTTGTAGACCAAGAAAGAAACTAAGTTCTCCCATCATACTCATCTCGAACTCGCCATGCATGATTTAAGAGAAATCATCACACATGTCTTGACAAGTGGATCCGAATATAATATCATCTACATATATTTGTACTATGATTATATGTGACTCTCTTTTCTTAGTAAAAAGTGTGTTGTCAACTAACCCCATGGTGTAGTTGTGTTTAACTAGAAATGACTTGAGTCTATCATACCAAGCTTTTGGAGCTTGTTTAAGACCGTAAAGGGCTTTCTTTAATTTATACACATGTTTGGGTTTTTCAAAATCAATGAAGCCCGGAGGTTGAGCTACATATACTTCTCCATTTATGAAACCATTTAGAAAAGCGCTATTCGATAAAACTTTAGATCATTAGCACAAGCATACGCAAGAAGTATTCTTATAGACTATAATCTAGCCACGGGGGCGTAGGTCTCATCAAAGTCTATTCCCTCTTGTTGGTTATACCCTTGAGCAACGAGTCTAGCCTTGTTCCTAGACACTACTCCGTTTGCATCTAATTTGTTTTTGTAAACCCATTTGGTTCCTATTATGGTTTGATTACTAGGTGGAGGGACAAGTGTCCAAACATCATTAGAAACAAATTGATTTATTTCTTCTTGCATAGCCATTACCCAACTTTCATCTTTCATGGCTTCTTGTGTATTCTTAGGTTCTAAGGTTGAAACGAAACAAAACAAGCTACTTTGGTTTTGAACTTGAGACCTTAATGTTCGTTCGTTTAGTTTTCCTATGACTTTATCAACGGGGTGATCTTTGGACTCTTTAATGTTTATTATTTCATCACTTAGAGGTTCTTCTTCTTCACTTATCTTTTTCTTTATTACTATAGCTTCACTTTCTATAATCTCGTCATCGACCAGAGGTGGAGAGGGTTTGGGTGGACTTTCATCAAATTTTATATTTAATGACTCTTCTACCTTCATTGTTTCTTTGTTTAATATGATATAAGCTTTGCTATTTGGCGAGTAACCTAAAAAGATACCTTCGGTTGATTTAGGATCAAGTTTTGTAAGGTAATCTTTAGTGTTAAGAATAAAGCATTTACTACCAAAGACTCTAAAGTGATTTAACAGAGGCTTTTTGCCTCGAAGTAATTCATATGGAGTTTTTCCTAAGAATGGTCTAATTAAGACTCGATTGAGTATATACGTTGAAGTATCAACGGCATTACACCAAAACTTTTGAGGTATGGATTCTTCATTAAGCATGGTTCGACTCATTTCTTGTAGAGTTCTATTCTTTCTTTCTACTACCCCATTCGATTGTGGAGTGCGTGGAGCCGAGAAGTTGTGAATAATACCATTAGCATCACAAAAAGCTCCGAATTGCACTTCATTATCGAATTCCCTACCATGATCCGTCCTAATAGACACTATGGGACTTCCTAGTTGTCTTTGGATCTTTTTGCTTAATATTTCAAAATAGTTAAAGGTTTCCATTTTTTTCTTTAAAATTTTTGTCCATGTATACCTAGAGTAGTCATCCAATATTACCAAAGTGTAGTAGTTGCCTCCATAACTTTGGATAGCGGATGGACCAAATAAATCCATATGTAGTAATTCTAGACACCTAGTTGTGGACACCATGTTTTTAGCTTTATGACTCGAATGATCTTGTTTTCCTACATTACAAGCATCACAAAAATGATGTTCATATTTTAACTTAGGTAGGTCTCTTACTAGATCTTTGGATGATAGCGATTGAAGAAGTCGCATGTTGGCGTGACCCAATCTTCGATGCCATAAGGTCGAAGTATCATCCATAGAGGTAAGACATAGTTTGTCTTTAGGTTCATTACCGATTTTAATGACATAGACTCCATGTTTCCTAATTCCTCTTCCTATGGTTATGCCATTTTTAAGTATCTTACTACCGGTTTTAGTAAAAAGTACATTGCACTTTTTATCACATATTTGTCCTATACTTAAGAGGTTAAAGTTTAGGTTTTCTACGTGACACATATCGTTAATGGGTGGAGATTTGTTAGATATCGTACCTTTACCGATGATTCTACTTTTGCTATTTCCAAACACCACATTACCTCCATTGAAGGATTCGTATGTGGAGAATAGATCCCTATTGCCGGTCATGTGCCTCGTGTACCCGCTATCCTTGACCATTTCATCGGGGTCTAGGTCGACCTTAAAGCACACCTAAAACAATAATAAACTCAAAAGTTTGGTCCCCATTTGTTCATGGGTCCATTAGTGTTAAACATTCCATTCATGTTAGACATGTATGGATAAGATGAGTATGCATTCCATGGAGCAAAGTTTTGAAAATGAAAACCATTTTGCATGTTTGGATTCCATCTCATTTGATGGTTACTTTTCGGGTAAATGTTATTAGGTCTCCTAAATGAATTAGGTTTTGAAAAAGATGGAGCTTTGTTTCTTGCAAAAGTAGGATTATATTTTGGAGGTGGTTGTCTAATGGTGACATGATTTGGTTTCTTCCTATTAACTATGACAAACTCAGTTCTAGATGAAGAAGCTACGTTATTGCTACTGTTTGCTACAGCAGATCCACGGATCCCTTTCTGTACACTAGCCGGTTCCCTTTTTAGAGGATCCGTGGGATCCGCCACAACAGTGGCTGGTTTTTCTAGTTCCTTAACAAATTTTGTTTCTTTACTTTCACTAGTTGATGGATCAAGTTGTTGACTTCCTAGACCCTTTTGATTGTTACCGGTTTTAACACCATCGAGTATTGTATCTAAAGTGTTCGTGCTCATTCTAGCAATTTTAGAATCTAAGTGATCCACTAGTGTTTGAAGTTGAACGCAAAGTTCACATTCACCACTTGCTATTTTACCCTTTTCTAAACGTTTTAATTTTTCTTTTAATTCTATGACTTCTTTATCTAAACGTTGATTTTGACTCTTTAAAAGCTTGTTTTTGTTAACTAGTTTTAAGCTAATATTGCATAGTTTATCATATTCATTATGCAATGAGTCGTCATCAAGTGATGAGCTACTATAATATTCGTGACATACCTCGTCATTTGCCATGAGACAAATTTCTTCGTCCTCCTCGTCGCTCATTCCCCATGTTCCGCTCACGAACGCCTTTTGAACATCCCGTTTGGGACACTTACTAATAAAGTGGTTTGGGTCCCCACATTTAAAGCAAGTATGATCATCCTTTGGCTTCTCGTCCTCTTTGCTTTTTCGAAAGCCTTTCTTGTCGTCGTACGGTTGTTTGACGTATCTTCCCTTTCTTCTAAAGAACTTTTTAAAGTCCCTTACCGCCATAGCGTATTATTCGTCGTCACTACTCGAGGATGAGTTCTCTTCATCGCTCGAAACCTTTTTGGCTTTAAGGGCAAGAGATTTGTGTTTCTCTTTCACCTTTGAGACTTCGGAATCTTTAGCTAGGACAAGCTCGTAGACTTTTAGGTTGCCTATGAGTTCATCGAGGGTGAGGATTGTCAAATCTTTTGACTCTTCGATCGCCGTCACCTTGGATCTCCACTTCGATGGAAGTGCCCTTAGATATCTCCTAACATGGTTACGGCTAGAAAAAGATTCATCAAGTTCTTGTAAGGATGTAATAATAGTATTAAAGTTAGCAAATAAATGATCTATAGTTTCCTCATCCGATATTGAAAATTGTTCATATTGTTGAACAAATAAATCAATTTTATTATTTTTAACTTGTTGGTTGCCTTGATGAGTTACAACTAAAAAATTCCAAATTTCTTTAGAGGTTTTAAGCATAGAAATTCTTTCGAATTCATTTTTCAGTAAAGCATTATATAAAACCATTTTTGCTTCACTATTTTTAGAAAGCTTTTTCTTCATTTCATCGTTTAGTTTATCATGAGGTATGTGAACTAAATTTCCTTTATCGTCATTTGAGGTAGCCTCAAAATCACCTTCAACAATAATGTACCAAAGATCAATATCTTTGTACTTCACATATGTTTCGAATCTATTTTTCCAATAATAAAACCATTAGTTTCAAGTAGTGGTGGTCGTTGCATGGATTGCCCTTCATTATAATTTTCAGAACCCATAGTGATCGAAAAGTTTTTAAGATACAATTTTATTTTAAAACTTTTATAAACTTAGCTCTTGATGCCAATTGTGGAAAACTAGAAGGGGGGGGGGGGTTGAATAGTTTTGCCGATTTTAAGTTGATTTCAAAAACTTTAGATTCGATATTATGTGAAATCGTATGGATGTTGAGAACGTATAGATCTAATGATAATGCAAGCAAATAAATAAAGTTAAGGGATAGAAAAGACACAACCGATTTATAGTGGTTCGGCTACAAGGACACCTTCCTTGCCCTACTCCACTCCCCGAGTCACCTACTCGAGAGTTCAAGCACTATGTCAACAAACTCCTTCACTTGGCGGAGAAGCCTTCAGAACGTTGCTTACACTTTTTCCGGTAAAAAGCTAGATACAGAGTCCGTAGTACGGTGGACCAAACCAACACAACTATTACACAACAAATATGTGAAATATCAAATACAAGATCTTCCCTACAGAAATGGATAAGGTTTTAAAAGGTACCTTTTCGAGGGGTCGTTTAAGCCCTTATTTGATCACTTTTGTATCCGTTATTGCTTAATATCGTTCCTTTTCACTTTTTAGGTCTCTGGCAAATTGTTGTAATGGAACTTATTTGGACGAAAAGGTGCGGATATACAAAGAAAATGGCCAAAGTCAAGAATCGAGACACTCCAGCTGCTGAAAATACAAGGTGACGGCGTCACAGCTTATACGCGACGCCGTCGGAGGATTTTGTGACGGGACAGAAGCCAAAACTCCTATTTTCAAGTGACGACGTCAAGTTATAAAAGAGTAGGCCGTCGCAACTCAGACGGCCTAGATGCAATCCAGACGGCTTCAAAAGCTGAAGAGGACGGCGTCACAAGCATAAGGTGACGCCGTCGCAAGACTAACGTGGCCAAGACGAAACCCTAATGACGGCGACACGACGGTGTCACAAAACATAAGGTGACGCCGTCACAGATGTAATCTTATATATAGAATCCGAATTTTTCAGTATTTGTGTGTAGTCTTTTGGAGTAAAAACCTAAATCGAACCAAGGCTGTCTTGTACAGTATTTTAGGGTTCCAAACCCTATCTTACACCAAGATAAGTGTTTTACTTCATTAATACAATTATGTCTTTGATTATTTGTGTGTATGCTTGCATGTTCTCCATGTCTGGCTAATTTACTTGTGTGTTTGCTTAGGGAGTATGAAACTTAATTATTGAATATTGATTGGTTGTCTCTTATCTTAGTTGATTAATGATCTAGTAATGCGATAGGTCATTCGTTGTGTACTTAATGATTGATTAAATCTTTGTGAACCTTAGAATATAACTCCTTGAGTAGTTGTAAGCTAAACCATCCAAAGAGTGCCTTAGAGTAAGAGTTTATTATCCCTAGTGGGTTTTGTAGACGAGACCCTTTGGTAAGTTCAAAGAGTTAGGGAGAAATGCATACCCTACAACCTTAGACACACAACGCAACTAAGAATAAGGACGTGACAATTCAACCACCAATAGAAGATAATTAAGGAGTAGTAAAACCTAAGTAAACACATCTTTAAACTATCATACGAGCACACAATAATTAGACATAGACTACATACACCTTAGATTAGATAATTAGATAATTAGAGTAATCGGTAGCAATACCAACCTCCCCAATCCAAACCCCGAGATTCGTACCTTTCCTTTCCTTAAAAAATATAAAACGATAAAAAATAATCTTCCTCAACCCTAACCTTAGCGTAGTAACTTCTTACTAGCATTACTATTCCCCTAGAGAACGATATCAATACCCGTGGCTTACCCTAATACTACACTACAACGATTAGGTTCACTGCCTAGGGTGTTGAAAAACTTGCTCGACAAAAAGGAAGTTCCTTTCACCCCGAACGACGCGTGTAGCATTATCAAGTTTTTGGCGCCGCTGCCGGGGAATAGTTATTGTTTAGGCTTGATTTATATCTCGTTTAGGTCTACTCACAAGATTCCTATCAAGTGAGATTTTTTCTTTTTTATTATCTTCCTTGTAGTCTATCCCCCTTCTTCGTGTTTGTGTTCGTAAAACCCTTTTCATTTGTCGCTATGGCAAGTGAATTTGCATTTGAATCATTAACAAATGAGGAACAATCGAATTTCGCAGATTGGTTTGGTTTTTATTGTTCTAATGAATTTGTGAGTGAACTTAGAGATATCCAAAAGGAGACGGGTGTAAGATTAGATGGATTTGATATATTTTGTGTTTGTGTGGCTTCTATTCAACAATCGTTGTCAGGATAAACTTATTTTAACGAGACCATCTGGAGAATTTTTAAGAAAAGCCTCATATGCATAAACCTTCAGTTGAATAATCTTACACACCATGATAAAAAAGACCTAGTTTTTAAGAACATGGAACCTAAACCCGAACAAGATTGTGAGATGGTTGCATTAAAATACTTAGTTGCATGTGTGGGATAGATTTCAAAACATATGACACACGTGAGGAATCCTTTAGGCAAATAGAACATAATAGTCAAGTTTTTGAGAACAATTCTTATGAATCGGACCAAGAATTTGAAATGGCCAAAGAAGGATTTGAGATGCTTAGGAGCGTATTTGGGTTAGATCATACTAAAAATCATGATGAACATTTAGGAGATCTAGATATAATGGAGAATAAGATGGAAACTCCAAGCCCACAAGCCCACAAGCCCTACCATCACTTGAGGAACACACATCGCCTATAACTTACCCGGAAGAAGTAGAAGAAACTATAGGAACCCCGATTGATATAGAACCTTTGGACCAAACGCCACTAGAGAATGTACGTTTAGATGCTTGTTGTCATGACCTCTCTCTTGGTCCTAGGGAAGTTCCTAATTTTGATGAACCGGAGCCTCAACCAAAAACCTTACCCAATTTTCCATCTTTAGATGTGAATCTTGGAATTGAATTAGGCCCCAATCTACCCATCAAAATAGATAGTCTAGGTAGTTGCTTGATAAAGGTGGTAGACTCTAGGCCATGTAGAGTGGAAGCTAATATTGGAGTAACCCATGACCTTACACACTTATATCGCCCATTCATGGTTGATAACAAGAAACATTGTGGGTTTAAACCGGGTTTATTAGGTCAAGATGGATCCTTAACTAAGAATCTTTTGAAGTTGATAGAAAATGATCCATTTTTAGGAGAGAGATTTGATTCACTCGCTATACCAATAGACTTAGGTAAGGTTATAATGAATGGAACACACTCCTTTGAGCATATAAATCACCCATCACCATCTCCTCACGTAGCAAATTTCCACCCTAAGGGTGTGTATCGCTACTATCACCCGCACTTAAACCTAAGTTTAGGGAAAACCTCCCCTTTATCCATTAAATAAGGGTAGAGTCAGGCTCGTGACTCGAACAAAAACAAGCGCTTCTTGGGAGGCAACCCATGTGTATTTGTTTTTCATTTTCATTTGTGTGTCGTATATCTTTTATTAATTGTTTATTCTCATGTTTGAATTTGTAAAAATGCTTTATTTTGTCTTTAACCTCGTCTTAATTACATATAAAGGTATTTTACATAAGGGATAAGTGTAGGGAGGATTACACACGTTTTCAAAAGAAACGTGAACATGAGAATTACAATTATTTAAAAGATATATATGTGTGTTTGTTAGAGTCAAATGCTTGTATCGAGTCATAATGGATGTTTTGCAGGAATTTTTCCAGATTCTAAAGATATAAATTTTCCAGAATTTTTTCATAAAATCGCAGACCAGTTTCTGTCAGGATAACCTGACGGCGTCAGGATCACAACCTGACGGCATCAGGAGGAGTAGAAACAACTTCTAACTTTTTCTCATTTTCTGTGCTACCTATAATTTTTGGAATTTTTCAGGTCTTAATTTTCCAGAAAATCTGCAAACATCCATTCCACAAGCATTATATCTTATTTAAGTCTGGAATTACATCTTGTTGTGATTTTTCTTTGTTCGGTTTGGTGCGTTGGGTTGTTTGTTTTCTTCAAGTGTGCAGGTTTTATTTATCAAGAAGAAGAAACAAAAGATTGGAAGGAGCTTTTCACGCATACATTCTTCTTGGAAAGGATTTAACCACTACTTCACACACGGATCCTACCGAGCTAATCAGGGGAGTATTAGTTTCTTTCGTTTTTCATTACCTTCCATTATCATAACTTTGATACTTTCGGGGAACATTGGGGACAATGTTCAGTTTAAGTGTAGGGAGGGAAAATAAAACGGGAACTTTGAAACTATGCTTATCCTTGATTATTTGCGTTGTCCAATTGTATTTGTGTAATAAACCATGAGAAAATGTCGGTTAGGGTAATTTTGGCACCAAATTTAAAAATTTTCATGACATATAGGAGTGGGCCATTAGTTTTAACAAAAGCGTCTCACGGATAGGAAGTTGCATGACTAGCACAAAAACCCTTTACCACCTAAATTCCACCCAAAATGTGAGGATCGCCCTTAGATTAGTAGGAATTAAAGCATTCATCTTTAATGCTTAGAGTGTAAACCGGTAGTATATTAGATTCTAGAACTTGTTTTGTGATGCATCCCGAGATCACTAGTAAGACTGCACTTGTGTAGTTAGGAATAACTAAATGATAAGAGGCATTAGGATAACCCTTGTTTGATACCCGTAATATAATTACTTTTTCCACCTCGGTTGAGTAATTCCCCCACACCCTTTGCGTTGTACTCATCTTTAGTACACGATACCCCTAGTTAACCCCTCTGAACCTATCCTTTTCGCGGTTCTCGTGATGTTTCGGTTTTTCCGGAATATCAATGAAGAGCATTGTTTACACCCCACCCCCAAATATACACCCAAATCGCCTTAGCCTACCCTGTATGCACTCACTTTTAGTGCATTATTGTTATCACCCTAAACCCTTAGTTCAATTATCTGGTTGCTTGCATGAGTTGCTAAGTCGAGTCATATCCTTTGTATACAGTTTTGGGACGATTGGGATTCATGGGAAAGGTTAAAGTTTATGAAATGACGGGAAGGGAACGTTAAATTCAAATTCCCTTTGTTTGCATAATAATGTACCCCAAGTGTTTTGATCTTTTCAATTCGGGTCAAATTAGTGTTAGAGTAATAAAAACTCAAGTGTAGGGATGTGCCTATAAATCTCTATCATTTTTGTGTTACCGTAGAGGATGGTAGAGTAAAAGTGTATGAAAAAAAAAAAAAAAAAAAAAAAAAAAAAAAAAAAAAAAAGAGAAAAGAAAAAAAAATAGAGTGAAAAAAAAAACATACGGGCTACCATCCTACATCTATCCTTTAAATTTATGTTTGTTTATTTCAGGTAGCTAGAGTCTAGAGTGTCTAGTCTTGGCTTAGCAACGCCATTCTTCGTATGCTTGTAACAATAAGATTTTTGACATGCCACCACTAAATAGCCTATCCCACTAAACCCTTTGTTTCCCTACCGTAAGCCTAACATTACAACCCTTTAAAGACCTCTTTGATAGCCTTTCCTAGGTGCTTACGCCAAAGCGATGGAGGTTTGATCTATTCTCAAGCCTATGGTAATCTATGTACTAGGACCGGTTAATGAGTGTTTATCTTCCATTTCCAATTTGTTATATTTCATATACACCCGAGAGAGATGTGAGTATCCAAACACCCCATGTGAGGTGCTAGTATGTGATTTTCGTGCTTGTTATGACTTTTGCGGGGCTTATATGTGTTGTGGACTGTTTTAAACCAATGCTTCATGACCCCTAACTCATAAATTAATTGGCTAAAAGCACATTTGCTTGAGGACAAGAAAATACCAAGTGTAGGGATATTTGATAAGGTTTTAAAAGGTACCTTTTTGAGGGGTCGTTTAAGCCCTTATTTGATCACTTTTGTATCCGTTATTTCTTAATATCGTTCCTTTTCACTTTTTAGTTCTCTTGAAGGCAAATTGCTGTAATGGCACTTATTTGGACGAAAAGGTGCGGATATACGAAGAAAATGGCCAAAGTCAAGAATCGAGACACTACAGCTGCTGAAAATACAAGGTGACGGCGTCACAGCTTGTACGCGACGCCGTCGGAGGATTTTGTGACGGGACAGAAACCAAAACTCCTATTTTCAAGTGACGACGTCAAGTTATAAAAGAGTAGGCCGTCGCAACTCAGACGGCCTAGATGCAATCCAGACGGCGTCAGAAGCTGAAGACGACGGCGTCACAAGCATAAGGTGACGCCGTCGCAAGACTAACGTGGCCAAGACGAAACCCTAATGACGGCGACATGACGGCGTCACAAAACATAAGGTGACGCCGTCGCAGATGTAATCTTATATATAGAATCCGAATTTTTCAGTATTTGTGTGTAGTCTTTTGGAGTAAAAACCTAAACCGAACCAAGGCTGTCTTGTACAATATTTTAGGGTTCCAAACCCTATCTTACACCAAGATAAGTGTTTTACTTCATTAATACAATTATGTCTTTGATTATTTGTGTGTATGCTTGCATGTTCTCCATGTCCGGCTAATTTACTTGTGTGTTTGCTTAGGGAGTATGAAACTTAATTATTGAATATTGATTGGTTGTCTCTTATCTTAGTTGATTAATGATCTAGTAATGCGATAGGTCATTCGTTGTGTACTTAATGCTTGATTAAATCTTTGTGAACCTTAGAATATAACTCCTTGAGTAGTTGTAAGCTAAACCATCCAAAGAGTGCCTTAGAGTAAGAGTTTATTATCCCTAGTGGGTTTTCTAGACGAGACCCTTTGGTAAGTTCAAAGAGTTAGGGAGAAACGCATACCCTACAACCTTAGACACACAACGCAACTAAGAATAAGGACGTGACAATTCAACCACCAATAGGAGATAATTAAGGAGTAGTAAAACCTAAGTAAACACATCTTTAAACTATCATACGAGCACACAATAATTAGACATAGACTACATACACCTTAGATTAGATAATTAAATAAGTAGAGTAATCGGTAGCAATACCAACCCCCCCCCCCCAATCTAAACCCCGAGATTCGTACCTTTCCTTTCCTTAAAAAATATAAAAAGATAAAAAATAATCTTCCTCAACCCCAACCTTAGCGTAGTAACTTCTTACTAGCATTCCTATTCCCCTAGAGAACGATATCAATACCCGTGGCTTACCCTAATACTACACTATAACGATTAGGTTCACTGCCTAGGGTGTTATAAAACTTGCTCGAAGAAAAGGAAGTTCCTTTGACCCCGAACGACGCGTGTAGCGTTATCAAAAATCTTGCGGAGTGACAAATCAATCAAGGACCCCTTGCTTGGATGACTTGTAGAATGCTCGTGATCTCGCCTTAGAGAAGGATCTATATGAGGATCACAAATAGAAAGAAAGAAGAACAACTCTCTAGATCAAGTGATCTATATGTTAGAAGAGAATGAGAGTGTATGAGAGATTTAGTAAGAAGAGGGGTAAGTTAGAATGAAGAAATGGCTCTCTATTTATAGGCAAAATTCTTCACTGTTCCCCGGATCCCACGGATCCCTTCCACTTGGGATCTGTCTAGTGTAATCCTAGGGATCCGTGGAACGCTCCTCTTTGCCCATGGGTTTTTTGGTTATGGGTCATGGGTTGGTCCATGGGTTTTCTTTAGATTCAATGTATCTAAACATACATTGCATTTAGCCAACTTGGGTATGGGTTATGATCCATGGGTTATGGTCCATGGGTTAAGGTTTTTACCCATCCTAATAAACTATTACAACAAATGCTTAATTATTACATTTTTGTATTTAAATGACTATATGTAAATGCTTTACAAAAATAACATGTATCCTTATAATTATACTTAAGATAACATTATATTTGTTTTCAACAAAACACAAAGAGATCGCAAAATATTAATAAACGTTTTTACGGTTTATTTGTATTAACAAACGGATTTTAGGGTATTAGAATTCTTCCCCTCTAAAAGAAAATTTCCTCCGCGAAATTGAAATGAAAATACTGAACGGAAAACATACTAGTTTAAGGCAGACGTAGAAATCCATAGTTTCACACAGATCCTAGCAATTTCGGTTCCAAAGCGTACAAAACTTATACGTAACAGATATTGGGGAGAATCTCGCAAAGAGGTACAGAATTACAAACGGACATGAGGATTGACAAATAACGGATATAAGCCCTAGTCCATTCACGTACCAACCTCAGGCATTTCCCACGACGTCGTATGATTCCAATAAGTCCAAATTATATGATCTAGGTATTATCACGTTGATCAGGCGTCATAATACTTGCATCACATAACAAGTCCTTATTGTCATCATATTATGCCTCAGGTCATGACAAACCACATAACCAATATCACAACAAAACAAATAACATACATGTAGCAAGTAACATACCAAAACAGACCAGATTCACATACATACAGCATAAAATACATCAAACTAACTTACAATATCACAAAAGAAGGAGGCCAGCAGCTTGCTCGAAACGGTTCCTCATGACTCATTACTGACGATCCAAAATAAAGCTGAGATATTACCAAAATGCTAAATGATAAAACTTCACGATTCAAACCGAGTTCTGAACAAATCAAAGAAAAGTAACACCGATCAAAATCACATAACATAATATCAAATCGCCTCAAAACGTGTGACAAACAAATCAGAGTAACACAAGTCGCGCCCAATCATATGAAGTAGATGAATCTTCTCAGCATCTCAATGGTTGGGAACTGTTGACTACAATATGCCCAACTCCTGGTAGTAGTTTATCCGCACGTCCAAAGTATGTCGATCATAGTCCTTCTGCTCACACGTCTTCCAAGTGTCCATCGGTTGAATCTTGTCTTCGTCTTTGCGCCTCTGGTTGATCCGTCCCGCTCCCTCCAGCAGAATCCTGATGACTCCAGCAGCATCGCATATCGAAAAACGAAAGCACGAAGATAAAACAAACAAAATCAAATGCGAAAAGAAGAAGGTCGAATCAGTGAAGACAAAAGAATATCGGAGTCAACCCCAAACGAAAATCAAAACAATCGGAAAAGACTAAAATAGACGGAAGCCTAATGTCTACCCAAGTCCTCACAGGTCAATCCTAAGGTCATCAAGACGAAGCCTGTCTTTGATACTATATTTGTAACACCCCAACCCGGCAAGGGTAGAAGTATAACATCATGGTGTCAATATCAGACCATACTAATAAAATTTTACAAGCGGAACCCTTATAAATTAAATACTAAGTCATATGAACGAATGACTTACAAAGAACAATACAAAATCCAAAATGAAATGAAATCTCAAAACAATAGCTCTTCAAATTAAGTCCAAAATAATAAGGTAACTAGGGTCGGTCCAAAAATTTCAACTCTTAGCCCATCAAAGCCCATCTTCCAACCTAAAACCTGCCGCAGGAAAACAAATGCGGTTGAGCTTAAAAAGCCCAGTGAACAAATAAAACAAAACGAAAGCTAAAAAAAATCTGAAATGCGAAATGAAACAAAGGAAACTAATAACAAAGTCGCAACGAATAGAGTACAATGAGTCAAAGGGAAACCTGCAGAACACAGTAGTAACAGATATCCAGAAGGAACAAATAACAAAGGAGAACAAAGCACATAACCCATCGATGACATATACATAAGCACATATAAATAACCAGGCATACAATAATCAGGAAATCAGAATGCATATAAGCCAAACGGAAATCTAAAAGCTAGCGGAATTAACAGATTAGAAAGTGAGCATAGAAATCACACAAGTCAGATAACCCACAGTTAATAACATAACAAGTACCACAACAGCGGAAGTACTAACATCAGTCAAATCATGGTAGCCACATGTATCAGGTATGAATACGGAACAACATCATATTGATTGAATTATCTAAACAAGGAAATAGCATGACAACCAAACAAGTTAACAAGCCAGACAACATAAGTTGAACCATTTACCTAAACAAACAGTAGCATAAACAGAAAAGTAAACACGGCAGGTCAACAATTGGCAAATAAAGATACTAACGGATAATCATAGTCCACGAGATTAACTGAACGAAAGTATACATGATAAATAGATAAAAAAAAATCGATTACACACTAGTATGGTCACCAGACAAATCAAAGGGTCACATAACAGTAAGATAACATATAGTCAGATGACAACAGGTGAATCAGATAATCGCATATTAATCATATCGTAGCAGGGTAAAAAATAGTCACATAAAACATGTAATTGCATAATCAAATTCAATAATCATATAATAACCCGGTACGCGAATGGAATGATAGTCTAAAGTAACGGAATAAGAGTATGACACATCAATGCAATGGAATATGGCATGGTAGTAGAGTGAGTTACATAAGTTTACTGAGTAATGGACAATCAATACAGAATATGGTGCGTTGGGGAATACAGAAGGTACAATATAGGTATATCAAAAGTTTAAGGGCTGTCAAAAATTTATCCCATGCCAACAATACAATACAATAATATCAATAGTGGCAATAGCAGCCAAGGATCCAATAGTAGCCATTGTATTCGGAGGGGTGACCTCGGAATACCAAACCAATAGGAGGGGAGACCTCAAGTAGCCAGTGGAGTGATCAGCTCCCAATATGTGAGGGGGTGTATTGCACGCACGCACCACATCAGCAATACAATATATCAATATCAATACAATACAATACAAATCTAAGATGCATCAATACGCCCCTGCAAAACTATAGTGACCATAATCTGCAATAACAATGTAGGGACGGTGTGGCACATCACTCGACCACACTGTAGTCATGCCATTGGTGCATCAATGACCCCCCATGCCTAGTTAATGGCTCGGGTATCAAACTAATAGGTCAAAGCAAAAGGTCCAAAATGTAGCAATGTATGAGTCATCATAAACAAAGGTTCAATATCAATGGTTCACAATTCAAAGGTTCATAGCAATGGTTCAATAACAAGGTTCAATGGCAAAGGTTCAATAGCAAATGTTCAATAGCAAAGATTCAATAGCAAGGTTCAATGGCAAGGTTCAATAACAAGGGTTCAACAGCAAAGGGTCAATTCAATAGTTCAAAGCAAGGCAAGGTTCAATTCAAAATAGAAATAGATCAAAATATGCATAGAGATCATGAGAAACCTGATAAGAAAGGTCAGAATATCTATACCTCAAACCGCAAAGCAAATCGCCTGAAATACACAAGAAAACAAAAGCTACCCCTTCCTCCGCGAATCTACACGAATGATGGTCGCTTAATATTTAGAACGCTATTTCACAGTTTTAGGGTTCATCGTTATTCATATATCATAATTAAAGTTTCTTTCCAAATTTAGAAATTTTCTGAGTTAGAAAGGTTACCGAATTAGTAAGTTTAGTTTAACAAATACTAATTAAATAAATTATAGTCTAATAAAATTAATTATCATGGTTCAGGGTTTAAAATATAAATAATCCAAACTTAGGGTTTAAAGTGTAACTTCTCAAAGTTTAGGGTGTAATGTGTCATTATCTAATAGTGCAAGGTTTGCATGCGACAAAACCTAAAAATGAGGGTTTAAAATGAAAAATATCAAAATATTAAATCTTGTAACCTTTTAGCCATACGTATGGTTTGATTTTCACATTTCAGTTTTTATAATTTCATTCGACATGCCAACTTCAACCTCGATCGCGGTTCAAACGGCTAACATCTACGACCAAGTAAAAATACCTTATGAATCACCCCCGACTTCACTCTCCCGATACACTTTCAAAACTCCAAAAGACTCAACCATAAATCCTGCGATCACCCTCGAAGTTACCCCCACAAGACTCCATATGCATGTTCGATCAATATTCAAGCTCGTTAGCGGTTCAAACAATTAACATTCACGACCTAGTAAAAATATATTATGATTAACCCCCGGCTTGACTTCCCCTATGTACTTTCAAAACACTAAACGACACACACATGAACTCCGCTATGGCCCTCGAAGTTACCTCCACGAGACCTTACATACATGTACCAAAATCCATAACAGTGGACTAAGGGGGTATAAAATCCCATACTTTCACAATTTTGAACAGATCATGAACGCCATGCATGCAATCACCCACACGAAACACGTATTCAAGATTTTATGAGGCGTATAAAGTGTTATACATAATCAGTTTTAACAAGGCTAACACAAGACTCATAATATGTTATACCAGTTCATGCAACATGCTTTATATCAGGTTATATACATATATTTGGTGTCGTATATAAAGGTCGACAAAAGCTGTGAACAAAACAGTCACCACACAAACCATATACAAGTGTAGGGTTTTATATTTCATTTGGTATAAATTGTGAACATAACATCACACTACTAGAAAGTGGACTTTCAGCGACAGATTTTCCGATGGATACTTTTCCGTCGCTAATTTACTAACCATATTCCTACAAAACAGCGACAAATGTGCTTTTCCGAGTAACTTCCGACGGAATTCCAAGAGATTCGATTGTTGTCGGAAATCCGTCAGTAATTCACATAACATACCGTCGAATTTCCGACGCCATTCCGACATCTATATTTATTCATCGCTAATCCGTTGGAAATGTTTTAATTTCTAAAATCTTTTTATTTTTTTAATATTTCCGTCGGAAATCCGTAGGAAATAAATAATATTTCTGACGGATTTCCGACGGAAATATTAAAATCTATTATGTGCATATATGGTATGTTAAACTATGTCGACTCATGTTTCAACTTAACCATGTTTTGGATTACACTATTCGGTGTGAATTCAAATCAAATACGAGTACTAGTTATAATCTAATAGTGTTAAAACAATTTTCTATTTTTCCAAATTCTAATTGTTACATTACTCGTATTTGGCTAGAACTATAAAAAAATTCTAGAGGAATATAATACCGGCTTGACCCAGCGGTTTTATATGTTTTTCTCTACGAACTCTTCAAATTTGGTTATTTTTTCCATTTGTCATAATACCATTTTGATCCGGCGGTTCAACCGTTGAACTGTTAACCAAGTGAACCGTTGACTCGACCGGGTAACTAAAAACCCAAATTTTTGGCTCCACCATATCATGTTAATATAATTTGGTTTCGAATTACAAATACGCAAAAAGTTAATAAGACAAGTGTTAAATGATACGCAAAAAGTTTTCAAAACTTATTAAAATCTTCACTTTTATTTTTCCCATGACACACACACTTATTACAATTAAAACTTCACTTTTCTAAAAAAAACTTATAAAATACACACACACTTTCAATTAAAACTTATTACAATTAAAATACACTTTTTTAAAAAACTTATAAAATACTAGGGGTGAGCAAAACAAACCGAAAAAACCGAAACCGAACCGAAAACCGAAAAAACCGAACAAAAAAAACCGACCGAAACTAAAAACCGATGGTTCGGCTTTTACTTTTTCAGAAACCGAAAAATGCGGTTCGGTTTCGGTTTTCGTCCAAAAACCAAACCGCAAAAACCGAACCGAACCGAACCAACCCTTTTTATTATATAATAATATCTAATTAATATAATATGATTAAATAACTAAATAAATCAAATTTATAAATTCATATTTATTTTGTGAGTGGTTTATAATATATTTATCTTAACGTTTATATTTATATGTGTGTTTGTCGTGTCGCGTGTTTTGTGTGAATATATCAATAAGTATTCGATAATGATTATATTACGTGTATGTTCACTTGTATGTGTATGTCTCATTTATATGTTTTTAATTGTAGAAGTATGCAATAAGCATTATTATGCTTAGATTGAAAAAAAGTAAAGAAGAATAACTAATTTTGTACGTAAAACAAGTTTGTTGGTATAATTTAGCCATACCCAAATATTAACGGTTAGAAACCGAAAAAAACGAAAAATCGAACCGAAACCGATAACAAACCGAAAAAACCGAACCGCCAAAAACCGAACGGTTTCGGTTTTAGGTTCTACAAAAACCGAACATTGTGGTTCGGTTTCGGTTTTAGCCAAAAACCGACCCAAACCGAACCGTGCACACCCCTGCACCCAAATACACCCCAACACACTTATTACACTTTTTTAAAACACTTATAAAATACACGCTCCACCATATCGTGATTTAACTTGTTTCTGCCATCCGCCGTCCGTCGCCGTCCGCCACCCGTCGTCGTCCATCCATCCGCCGTCCGTCGCCGTCCGCCACCGCCGTCCGATTACTTTCATTAAGGTTTAACTTGTTTCTGCCCTAACTTTTGCCCTAATTTTTACTTGTTTCTGCTGTATGTGTTGTTATAATGTTATCAGATGTTATAATGTTATAATGATTTCAGTTGAGCTTATGTGTTGTTTGGAGTGTATTTTGGTTGAGATATGATATCAGTTGAGCTTATGTGTTGTTTGGAGTGTATGTGTAGACCAAGTGATCGACGAAATGCCTGACCAAGTGTATGTGTTGTTTGGAGTGATAAGTAGGTCTAGGATAACCACAAGTGTTTTGATGAGATTGATTTGCATAAGTAGGTCTATGATAACCACAAGTGTATGTGATCGATTGATTGATTGATTGGTTGTATGTGATAGCTGATTGATTATAGGTTTGTTGACAACCAAATATTTACTTTTGACTTAGTTGTGAGACTGAGTTGTGTTATTAATTTTGTGTTACAAATATTTACTTTTGACTTAGTAATGGAATATAACAGCCTTATATATTTGTATGTGAAACTGTTAGATATGTTTTAAGTGCAACTACTAAGTATATATTGCGTATATGATATTTAATTGTGTACCTATAGTGAGGTTTATTTAAAACTAATGTAACTAGCCTTCAATTCACAACCTAAATATTTGTACGTGAAACTGTTAGATATGACAAAATTGCAGATCAATTACACAATTTTAAACACCATCGCCGGTCATTAGCACCGTTCCGATAATTGTAGTAGTAACCGGAATGGCTTCGAGTTTGCCGGAATTGCTATCTGCTATTATGTTAGTTTTGTATGAACCAAATGTGTTTTTAAGCAGATTTTACTGTATTAAATTATTGATTGAGAAAACAATATATGATGCTAACAATGGTGTAACATGTGCAGGGTACAAGCACATGTGACCTACATGTTTCATCCCATGACACTCTATATCCTTATCGCTAAAGGTACTAGTTTTAGGTTTTTATGTTTTTCGCTAATTTCTAAGTTGAACGAAATGATAGGAGAAACAAAGCACTTATTATCAAACTAATCCAACCACGTCCTGGTTCAAAGGATCTTCATTTCCCAACTCAATACTCGACGTCGTTCTTCATCCAATGTTGGGTATGTTTATGGAAACAACTACAGTCGTATTGGAGAAACCCTCCTTATAACGCTTTGTTTCACATTCACCACTTCATAGCAATCTTGTTTGGAACTATTTTTTGGGATCTTGGTGGTAAAATGTGAAACACAAACTAAATATGCTATGTCGTACGGAATTTGGACTGTTATACTTAGAGTTTATGCATATATTACAGGGAACAGATGCATGATCTAAGTAATGCAATGGGTTCGCTATACACGTTGGTTCTCTTCATAGGGGTCCAAAACGCATCCGCGGTGCAACCTGTTGTGAACATCGAAAGGACCGTCTTTTATAGAGAATGAGCTGCTGGAATTTATTCTATATTGCCATATGCCTTCGCTCAGGTATCTCGCTCGTATGTGTTTGTTACAGACGCGCACACACACACGATTGTCAATTTATATTAAAAAAATGTTACTCCTTCGTCATGAAATATATATCTGCTTTCTGTTATCAACAGCAAAGGGAAGTTTGAAGGTTAAACACACTTGTAGATATAGAAAACCTAAGGCTAAGTATTCTATTATATATAGAGACCTCCTCATTGTAATATGTACCAAAAAAGTGTGAGTAATATTATCTCTGGTTCTGGAGTAGACCTCATTGTAATATGTATTTTGGTTAGATTATTGTTTATTTCACGTTTTTTCGTTTGCCTATTGTTAGGTGGGTACATGATGTATTTGTGCAGGGCGTTTTGCTCTTAAATACCCAATGATAATAACACATTTATGAAGCCACGTCCCATTTACCATATGTAGACTTATTTTGCTACAGGGAGTATATTTCATAATGCCAATCATTTGTTAACTAGTATGTACTAGACATTTATAAAGTAATTTAGGTAGATTGTGTGTGGTTCATTTGTTTTAATGTTACTGGTGCATATAATTTGGTAAAGAGCTAAAGAACTTTGGGAGTGTTTGACATTATGTTTTAATAGTTATTATGTTCATTCTTCTTGGTCAAAAGATTATTAAGCAAATGGTATCATTAGTTTGAGCTCAGGCCATTCTATTTGTTTTATGTTTTAGCAAAGAAACTGATAAATACAAATGTGCAGGTACGAACTTACTAAGAGTTATATAATGGATGACCAAGGTACAAACTTTGGAAGAGACAAGAAGACTTGGAAAGGACAACACATAAATGACAACATGAGTGGAAAGACAGATACGTGCAGTTATAACGACAAGTCGAACGTCAAGTGCAAGAAAACATACAACGAGAATTGGATCGAATGCTCGTGAAGAAGCTCGAGAGAGAGAGAGGCAACAAAAGATGAATGACATGAACTCGGTGTTAAAGAAGTTGTGCAAATCACGCCCCCTGCCCTCCGTAGTTGGATAACGTCATATCATTTTGAATACTTGGATTCAATACTCTAATTTCATCTTGAATGTTTTGAATGGTTTAATTTAGATTTTGATTTGGTTACAACTTTTGTTATTTGAATGCTAAATTTTCGTAATTGATCTATTTAGTATTAATTATCCATTTTATTAGTTTCTTTTTAGCCATTTTAGATACAGGATTACAAAAATCTGAGCATTAAGCTGTGAAATTATTTGTATCTCTTCGACAGATTTGTGACCCTTTAGCGACTACAACTTTCTGACAGATTTCCTACAGACATTTTACCGACGCTGTTCCAACAAATATTTACCGAGAGACTTCCGACAGAAAAATAACCAACAGAATACCGACGCATGTTTTTCGTCAGTATTTCCAACAGAATTCCGACTGACAGTAATTACCGACCATGGTTTTTCCGACAGAGTATTTCTGTCACAAATCTGTTGGAAACTACTGTTACCGACGGATTTCCGACAGAAAAGTCCGTCGCTGATGACCTGTTATGTAGTAGTGTCACCTTAAACAAGACAAATGTTCCAGCCTAATGGATCTAAAACGTTTACATGTAGTAAGATATATCTCATTATTTCACATTTGATACGTATTATTCATTAACTGATCACAGCCTAGTTAAGTTACATGTTATATAAGTACATACATGTGCATGTCGAGAGTAAAACTAAGACCAAGGTAGACCATACTGTGGGTCGTATGAGAAGAACGGAATGAATGAAACAATGAGACCCAGAAGCCAGAATGAAATCTACTCGAACCAAAACCAAGCCTTCTCGAACATGGATTACCACGGTCAAACCACCTTCAAATCATCTTCGAGCCTCGAAATCTACACGAAATTTCACCACAGCTAGTACACTTCTAAACTGATCAATTCGTACCTCCTTTGTACCACTCGACTAATAGAGACTGCCGATTATTTAGTATGTTTTAGGGTTTTATGAGTTGGTCAAAAGTTCGGTTTTAGCAATATAAAGGGAATGATGGGCTGTGATTTCCGATTTCCTTGGAAGACTTATTCTCCCATAAATCCTTTCCAAATGGTTGCTCTTATCCTCAATTCGAATTGTGTTTCAAAATAAAAAATATATATTCGGTTACACCAAATGGAGTATAGTAAACGTGCGATGTGAATAGTTTGGGATTTATTTATTTATTTATTTATTTTAAATATTACATATTATAGTGTAAGAGCATATATGACATAAAGTGTGCATAGGCTTAGGGAAAACAAAATGTATGTTGATATCACACTTAGGTTCGATTCTTATCATGACCAAGTTTTATATTTCTGAATTGTGTGTATATTCGCATAATCTATAGTCGTATTGTTAATTATTTAGAAACATAGGTTATATGTCATATTAATTATTAGGGTTATGGTACAGAAAAGTTACTAAAGTTTCTCAAAATTTGTCCTAAGTCACTATAGTTTCATTTTGTTCATCGAGGTTACTGAACTTTGAAACTATGTTCACTCAGGTTACTGAACTCATAAAAGTATACATTAAGGTTACTAAACTTTCAAAATTTGTTCACTCAGGTTACTGAACATATAAAAAAATATATGTTCAGGTTACTCGGACTAACACTGAATTTATTGAAATGTATGCTCTCGAAAGTTTGGTAACCTAAGTGAACAAAATGAAACTATAGTGACTTAGGAGAAATTTTGGCAAAATTCAAATTATATAGGAATTTAGGTAAACGGATTTTAGGGTATTACCAAAAATCATCTCCACCCTTTGCTAACTTATACGCCTTCCACCAGCTGAGGGTGTTACCCTCAAAATTATAGCTAGTCAGTCGAGCTTTGAACATGTCGCCACTTCCCAGAACTTCAAAGATCTTCTCAATACGCGTGATCCAATTCTCCGCCTTAACTAGAGTAGTCGCAGAGCTAAAAGATTGAGGATTTTGCTTACAGAACCACTCTAACCAAGTATGAATAGTCACAGGTGGAGCACCACCACCAGAACCACCTGGACCATTTGCCGTGTTTTGTCGGATCTCATTTGTGATACAAATTTTGAGATCTGGTAGCAGTGCTGCAACTTCACGGGCAACCGCAATAGCAAAGGCAAGATCTGAACCACCATTACGCGTATTCACCATCTGAACTATTAATTAACGAATCAACATGACAAAAAGATTATAAGATCAAATATGGAAGGAAAGGTTCATAACGAAAGGAAGAGAGCATAGCAATAGGAAGTCTAATGTCTACCCAAATCCTCACAGTTCATAGCCTAAGCTCTACAGGACGAAACCTAGCTCTGATACTATAATTGTAACACCCCAACCTGACAATAGTCCGAATGTCACAATATGGAGTTTTATCAGAACATACTAATAAAAATGCAAGCGGAAGTTTCTTATTAAAATCATAAAAAGTCACAAAACATATGACTTCTAAAAGGTCCAAAACATAACAACTAACTGAAATCAAATAGTCCAAAATACTAAATCAAAAGATAGTCTAAAATGCATGAGTCCAAATAATCAGGTTCACTAAGGTAGGTCTTTCTTTCCTACTCTCGAATCCCATAACCCTATTCCCAGCTAAATACCTGCCGCATGGGGAAAACGCGGCTGAGCTAGCGCTCAGTGAAAAGATATAAATATTAACTTATAATAAGACAATCAAATAAAATTCGGGTTAAATTTTGTCAAATAAAAGAAAGGAAAAATAGCCTACTGAAAGAATGTCAGATGAAACAGAATATGAAACGCATATAAATAAGATACTGATTTAAAGTGCACAACAAATATCAATGAATATAAGATCGGAGCGCATTGCCCAACTGCCTAAGCATAATACATGAATAGACCAAATAATCATATCATAATCATATCACAAATCATATATCGTCAATTACATAATTTGTACATGGAGTAGCTAGCTCATAATGTACTAGAATATGATGGGTTGTAGGAACACACACCGACCAATCACCAGATACAGATACAGATTCTCTAGGATGCATTCATATGCTCCCTGCAAAACAATGTAGTACATACACTAGCTCAAGGCTAGCATACATACTCAGATAATCATAATGGCCAAAGTGTTATATAGCATATACAAAAATGGGAACGCCGGGACTAATCACACCGCCCCAGATAGTGTCATGCCACTGATGCCTCAATGACATGGCCATGGTACCTCCATGGCTAGGTATACAAATACAGAAGCTGGGCAATAATCAAATACTAAACTGAAACATATCATATCAAATAGTGAACTGAATCATATCAAATGGATAACCAACGAATATCAGAATGATAGCAAATCGAATATCAAAACTAATATCAAAACGGATATCAATCAGATAACAGAACGGATATCAATAAAAATAATGGGTAACTATACCAATGGATGCCCTTCACAAAGCAATAAAAATCTCTCCCTCTTCACAATCTATACAAAAAATATATTCACATATCACAAATGTATTTATTTAATCGGCTTTTCTTAATTTTATAGGTCTTATACTTGTGATCATACTTATAGTATCTTTTATTCTTTAATTCAAGTCTGGACTAGTTTCAAATGAATTTAATGACCCATAAAAAGAACTCCAATAATTCTGATAAAATTCTCAGGTGTTCGCATATCAGTTAAGTAAGTTCACAAATTTTTTTATATTTTATTTCAAAGCATAAGTACATGTTAAGGATTTGAAACATAAATATTTACAAAGTCATTTAAGCCCTAAATCGTTACATTTTATATCCGTTACTGCTTAAAATTGTTCCTTCTCACATTTTAGGTCTTTTAGAAGCAAAATGCTGGAATGAAGCATATTTGGACAAAAAGGAGCTAAAACATAAAGTAAATGACAGAGTCAAGAAAACAAGTCAAATTCAGAAGTCGAACGGCTTCCCAACATCAACGGCGAAGTCGTCGCTTACTTGGTGTTCCAAATATTCTCAAGTGACGGCTCAGAACATATTTTGGTCCTAACAATAGACGACGTCACGCCTAATTTCATCAGGCCGTCACTCTTTCATTTTACACCAAACGACCAAGGTTTTCCCAAGAAAACTTCCAGAGCAACCCAGACGGTGTCACTACTTTCTACCCGACGCCGTCCTGATGATGACTTGGCAAAGACGAAACCGTGATGACGGCGATCAGACAGCGTCACCATCAAAAGGCGACACCGTCGTAAATGTAAATTCTATATATAGACCTCAAATTTTCTGCATTATGTGTGTTTTATTTTGGAGAGCAAACCCTAGTTCATTTTAGGTCTGACTTGGACAATATTTTAAGGTTCCAAACCTTCTTTTACACTTCAAGATAAGTTTTTTTATCCTATCTATCACCATGTTTCATCTATGTTTGATTGTTTGTTTGTGTTCTTGCTTATCTATCATGCGTAACTAAATTAATTAGTGTTTGCATAGATCCAATGAAAACTAGTTATTGATTATTGTTAGGTTGTCTCTTGTTCTATAGGATCTCGTTGTGTTTTGATCACATCAAATAGTCCTGATTATTAAGTGTCAATTTCCCCCAATAATACTTGTAATTTTTATCATTTATGTGGCTTTAAACTTGTTTTCCATTGTTTTCCACTTTCAGGTAAATTACGAGCATTGGAGCTTAAGAGACGCGGAATTGGAGAATTATATAAAGATTTATCATAGTATGCTGATTTTGAAGAAGTTACGGCGTAACTCGTATCTCACATTACGCCGTAACTGTTGCGTGACTCAGAAAACCAACTTATCAGAAGGTTACGACGTAACTATATTAGGTCAAATGAGGTTCCACAATGATGATACTTACGCCGTAACTACTCCATCAACTACGACGTAACTAAGTCTTATTGAAGACTACGGCGTAACCATTCATAAGGTTGCGTCATAACCAGCAGATCTAGTGCAAAATACGATGTAATAGAAGGTTACGGCGTAACTCTTGTAGTAGTTACGCCGTAACCCAGATCTGTCCTATAAATACCCCACGAATTCCAGCATTTCTAATCATCCCATTCCACACACAACAACCAGAGAACGTGGGAAAAAGCTCAAGGCAGGTCTAGAGGAGCATACGGAGCTTTCTCCAAGGGAGAAATCACTCCCCTACGATAAGCATTATGATGCATGTTTTACTGACCAGGTCTTAATATTTATAGTGTCTCGCTATACCTATGGTCTACCCTAATGCACTAATGGGCAGTGTCCCCGGTCGTGTGTAGTATAGTAAATGGTAAAGCCGAGGTCGTCCCAAGAGCTATGTGTGTCGGATAATTACTAAGTCTAATTGTCACTGAATATTAAAGGTTTGATAGGGTTCTAATTAATTAAACTACTAATGCAGAATATAAAGTAAAGAAAATAAATGTGTGAAAGGAAATCAATAGAGGAATAGTGGTGCTAACCTAGTTAATCCTCCTAACTAGTTATGTCTATGTCTACCTACTTCCAATTACTTCAGGTGGGGTCAAATTCGAGAGGACAACATTTGGTCAATTCGCCTTAACCTATCAGCAAAGATGCCACCACAGGAGAAATCTGGCGCACCGTCATAAGTCCTGTTGTTCCTGGTCCCCTAAGCCGAGTCATTAAGTACCGCTACATGCTAGATTCTTAATAGTGAGTGCCCGACCATGAGGAACTTAGACACTACACCCCCCAATTCTTAAGTTCATCCAAACGATAGGTGATCAGTTGGTCAAATAGCAAAAGTAGAAAGGGTCGTCAGTTGGTCATATCTTGTCCTTCCCGTCTCAGTCCGCTCACCTAGGGTCAGTTGGTCATATCTCCTAGGCAATTGGCCTCTATCGCCATTCAAAACTACCGAACCAGGGGTGACTACCAAAGAACTATGCATGCATCCACTTAGAAATAATGGTACGAAAGTAAAGGCAAACACAAACAAAACAATTAAGGAATCATAACTAGGCTAGCACCAAAGGGTGCTTAGCCGCTCATATTAAACATGCACATCAATTCATTATTCAAAGATACGAAATACATGAATTGAAAGTAAAAGAAATAATAAACGCTAAAGCTTATCGTAATGGTGTGACTTCTCCCTTGGAAACAGCTCCGTATGCTTCCCTAGACCTCCCTTGAGCTTTTTCCCATGTTCTCAGAGTGTTGTGTGTGGAATGGGATGCTTTGAAATGCTGGAATTCGTGGGGTATTTATAGGCCAGGTCTGGGTTACGGCGTAACCAATAGATGAGTTACGCCGTAACCTTCTATTTCTCCGTAAATGCACTAGATCTGCTAGTTACAGCTTAACCTAAGAAGTGGTTACGTCGGAGTCTTCAATAAACTCGGTTACGTTGTAAGTGTAGCAGTAGTTACGGCGTAAGTATCAGCGGCGTGGAACCTCTTTTGACCTAATGGAGTTACGTCTTAACCTTTGGGAGGAGTTACGCCGTAACCTCTTGATAAGTTGGACTTCTGGGTCACGCAATAGTTACGGCGTAATGTGAGAGATGAGTTACGCCGTAACTTCTTCAAAATAAGCATACTGTGATAAATCTTTAGTAATGTTTCCATTTCCGCGTCTCTTTAGTTCCAATGCTCGTAATTTACCTGAAAGTGTAAAACAATGGAAAACAAGCGTAAATCCATATAAATGATATAAATACTGAGCATTAACGGGGGAAATTGACACTTAATATTCAGGACTATTTGATATTATCAAATATCCCCCCACTTGAACTCTACTTGCCCTCAAGTAGACCTTATTAGATAGATTCCTAAAAAGATATCTCCCAAAACCTGGAAAATATGAGTTTACAAATTCCTTATGCTAGAATAAAATAAAGCCGAACACCTCACGAAAGGGGAACAAACACTCAAATCTCTCAACTATTCTAAGTGTCAATTTCGGGGTGATCACTCAATCGCACAGTCATAGCATGTATTCTATCATAAGCTTGGCGGTTACACAAATCTCCACCACTAGAGTTAAGGGCTAAACAATTCTCGAAGGCAATATGGGTAGACACGACAAAGGTTAAGGGGTGACTCGCCATTACTAACATGTCACGATGAAGTGGGCAAAATCAATGATACATGACCAAATCCATGGCCAAGACACCAAAGATTGCTCGCTGCATCACCTAGACACGCTTCATGACTAAAGGGTAGGATAAGACATGGGATATATAATTGGTGTAAAATGAAAAACAAGCAGGTAGTTGATAACGCTACACGCGTCGTTCGGGGTCAAGGAAACTTCCTTTTCTTCGAGCAAGTTTTATAACACCCTAGGCAGTGAACCTAATCGTTGTAGTGTAGTAATTAGGGTAAGCCACGGGTATTGATATCGTTCTCTAGGGGAATAGGAATGCTAGTAAGGAGTTACTACGCTAAGGTTAAGGTTGAGGAAGATTATTTTTTGTATTTTTATATTTTATGAAATGGAAAGGTACGAATCTCGGGTATTGGATTGGGGGGGGGGTTGGTATTTCTACCGATTACTCTACTATTATCTAATTATCTAAACTAAGGTTGTGGGAGTCTATGTCTAATTAATGTGTGCTCGTATGATAGTTTAAAGATGTGTTTACTTAGGTTGTACTACTCCTTAATTATCTCCTATTGATGGTTGAGTTGTCACGTCCTTATTCTTAGTTGCGTTGTGTGTCTTAAGTTGTAGGGTATGCGTTTCTCCCTAACTCTTTGAACTTACCAAAGGGTCTCGTCTACAAAACCCACTAGGGATAATAAACTCTTACTCTAAGGCACTCTTTGGATGGTTTAGCTTACAACTACTCAGGTAATTATATTCTAAGGTTCACAAAGATGAATCAAGCATTAAGTACACAACGAATGACCTATCGCATTACTAGATCATTAATCAACTAAGATAAGAAACAACCAATCAATATTCAATAATTAAGTTTCATACTTCCTAAGCAAACACACAAATAAATTAGCCGGACATGGAGAACATGCAAGCATACACACAAATAATCAAAGACATAATTGAATTAATGAAGTAAATACTTATCTTGATGTAAGATAGGATTTAAAACCCTAAAATACTGTACAAGACACCTTAGGTTCGGTTTTAGGTTTTCACTCCAAAAGACTCTCTCTAAAACTAAAAAATTCGGATTCTATATATAAGATTACATATGCGACGGCGTCACCTTATGTTTCGTGACGCCGTCGTGTCGCCGTCATTAGGGTTTCGTCTTGGCTACGTTAACCTTGCGACAGCGTCACCTTATGTCTGTGACGCCATCCTCTTCAGCTTCTGACGTCGTCTGGATTGCATCTAGGCCGTCTGAGTAGCGACGGCCTACTCTTTTACAACTGGACGTCGTCACTTGAAAATACGAGTTTTGGGTTCTGAACCGTCACAAAAATCCTCGGACGGCGTCGCAATTAGCACCTGACGCCGTCGCCTTCTATTTTCAGCAGCTGTGAGTGTCTCGATTTTGACTTTGGCCATTTTCTTCATATATTCGCGCCTTTTCGTCCAAATAAGTGCCATTCCAGCATTTTGCCTTCAAGAGACCTAAAAAGTGAAAAGGAACGATATTAAGCAATAACGGATATAAAAGTGATCAAATAAGGGCTAAAATGACCCCTCAAAATGGTGCCTTTTAAAACCTTATCAGTAGTCTATATCTATAACTAAGTCATCACCACTTACCGTCCGCCCAAAGTTCAAGCTTAGAAGTCTATAGACCAGATCATGAAATGCAAGGTAGATGTGTCATTAGAGGACGTCGTGATGGGTACACTACCTTTTCTTCTTCAATTGGTATAAATCCAACTCCAATCTTCCAATGTGACCGAGGTGGCCTCCTCGATACTAAACAATAAAGCTCATACTATAGTGCTTATAACATCGCACTTTATAAAATCATAACTCAATCAACTTTTTTTTTGTGAACATAACATGATAACATAACATCCCCCCACTTGAGATGAATAATGGGAATTCGGGGGGTCTTCAATGATCTTCATAATTGTTGTCGATGAAAGCGTGATTTCCAAACCTTTCCACTCGAACCTTGAACTTAGGCAAATGATGACTTCCCAATTACAAATAAAAACTACAGGGTAGGCTAAGGTGTAAGGGTGTAACGAAACAATATATTGGGGGTGACAAAATGACAGGAATGGCTCAGAAGGGTGTATCTAGGGGTATCTTGCACTAAAGGGGAGTGCAACAAAAGAGTTTCACATGGGGGTCGAAAAGTGGAGGTGACTAATCGATAGACTCACAATGGTTGGCTGTTTGGGTGATAATCCTATAATATTGCCTTCTAAAACTGAAAATTCCAAATACATCGAGCTAACTCAACATACCTTGTCTATGGTCTCGAAATGATGCAAAGGCCAAATTCTAAAGTTTACAAGCTACCGGCACACTCATAATTTGGTGGATTTGGGGTAAAATATTGGAAATGGATAAGGCTAATATCACCATGTAATATCAAGCGTTGTATGTGCTCGGCTAAGGTCTAATCTAGTTAGGTTCGGAAAAACATGTCAAAATTTTAAAAATGGCAAAATTTTTCAAAATAAACTAGAAAAATGAGGGCGAAATAAAGTTCAAGAGATAATCCTACTCCCGTCCCCCCACTTGAATTGTACAAAGTCCCTTTTGTACTAGGCATTAAATTAAAGGAGAAGAGAAAGGTAGAATTAGAGCGAGAACTTCCCTGAAATTTGCTCCAAAAAGAAGAAGGCCCACGAGAAAGGATCGTGCCTTCGTTTAAACGTCATGAACAAACTTCAATCCCTGAAATCACAATACCGACAAGCATAATTCTAAAAAGAAAAAAAATAAAATGAAAAACAAAGCTAACTCACTTTCGTAGGAATCACGGTTGCATTTAGCGAATGCAACAAACCTTTTAAACAACTTGGTGTCCCAAGTGGACGAGTGAAGTCTCGTGAGGGTTTACAGGGAACACACCCACAAACTTCATTTAAAAACTAATAGAAGGTTACTGTGTTTTAAAATGAAAGAATTAAAGAAGAGGAGAGTTACGTCGTAACTCCTATGAGAGAGTTACGCCGTAACTGGCAAAACCTGGTATGAGCTGTGAAGCGAATAGTTACGGCTTAACCACTGAGATGGTGTTACGCCGTAGTTGGTAATGCGTCAAGAATTCTGCTGCGAAAATGTTGGTTACGGCGTAATCACCAAGATGGGTTACGCCGTAACTCTGTTCAGATTAGCAACTGCAGCAGTAATTACTTCATTGTCTCCTGCAAAAATGATTAGAAAACACAAAACCCAACAGAAATGAAATAAAAACTAAAGAAAGGGATAATTCGGGTTGTCTCCCGAAAGAGCACTTTTCTTTATTTACGAGTCTTTAAGTTAGACTCAGAGCCGTGGGCTACCAGTGTTTGTCCGTCATCTCGTGGACTGGGCAATCTCCATGTTGAAGCCAGCTGATCAAATTCTCTTCCCGTTTGTATCCATCTCCAAGTTCTAAACACCCTAAGTAAAAAATTTTAATCTTTTGGCCTTATCTTCTTCACTAATACCAAGCAGCGGTCTAGCATAACTCAACTATCTTTTAGTCCAATTTTTAAAGTTTTTGACAGTCCTTGGCATTTTGAAAACAGTTTTATCATCGCCAATCTTTAACCAAACCAGTCCTTCCTTCTCGTTTTTATCAAGCCCAAATATTTCTTTAAAGGGTTTTCCGAAAATCACCCAAGTCAGCCCATCTGCCACGAATTCGCTAACATCATCCAAAACCACAAAGTCGACGAGAAACGAGTGTGTTCCTACAAAAACTCGTATGTTTGTTGCTATCCCAAGGAAGTTGTTTCCTTTGTAATAAAGCCCTTTTTCCATAACCTGGTTGTAGCATTCCTTAGATATAATGTTGAATGGGGAATCTGTGTCGATAAATGGGTGAAAATCAATTAACCCAATTTTGCATGAGATCTCCAGGTAGTGGGGGTTCCTATGATGGATTCGTACCCCCATCTCATAAAATTGCGGTTGGTCCGATTGCAAGAATATTTTTTCAGAGTTTTCTTGCCAATGGGTCATCTCGACATCACTAGAGAGGTCTTCAGCACTTAATCCTAAGTTATCCTTCTCCTCAAAATTCACGAAAACATCAAAATCCTTCCCCGAGTCAACTTCTCCAAGATGGGGGGGGGGGGGTCGCTAAGAAACTTTTCAAGGGCTTCACCAAAATTCCCCACTGGATCAATTGCACACACCTTCTCCGGGGTAGACAAATGTTCATTCGGTCCGAATGTGGCGATCTCTCCATTAGCTTCCAGAGTCAATTTTCCGTCAAAGACATCCACTTTAGTGTGAGCAGTAGCAAGCATGGGTCTTCCTAAAATGACAGGTATCCTGTTGTCTTCCGGGATATCAAGAATCACAAAATCTACTGGGAAAAGGAATCTCTTTATCTTCACTAATACATTTTCAACAGTTCCTAATGCCGATTGCATGGATCGATCGGCCATTTCAATTTTCATCTTGGCCGGTTTTAAGTTGCCAATTCCCATTCGCAAAAACATCGAACGAGGCATTATACTAATACTAGCTCCAAGATCTGCTAGGGCGTTACACATGTTTAGGCTCCCGATATAGCAAGGGAGAGTAAAGCATCCTGGATCTTTTTCCTTTTGTGGTAGCTCGTTCCTCAAAACCGCTGAGCATCTTTCGTTGAGGCGAATAGTCTCATCATAACTTAATTCCCGCGTAGTATCATGACGATCAGTATCATTAGGAGAGTTTACCAGCAAAGTTTGGTCCAAAAGTGATTATTTCTCCATACTGATCCGTCGCTTAACCTTTTCTGAAAAGGTCAAAGGTTCTTCGAGGATAGTTTCTACAGTGTGGACAACTTCTTCCTCCCGAGCTGCTAGGTAATCAGAGATGGCTTCTGAACATAAACTAACACTTTTGTCTAATCTTTTTATCCTATCATTGTGAATTTTAATAGAAGAGGCTGTATTATCCACGAATGCTTTCATCATCTTTTCTATCCTATCGTCGCGCTCTCTTGATTCTTTGATGTGGTCGAGAATCTTTTTCTCAATATTGTTCCCGGTATTGGTCTCAAATACACTTTTAACTTTCTCAACCCTACATGCTTCAGCTTCTCTTTCCAATCTCCATTTTTTGAAAATTTCCCCGTAATTGTATTCTTGCTTCGTTATTGTCTTCATTACCTTATGATCGAAGTTATCTCTTGGTCCGTATCCAGTATCCATGTGCCACTTGTAGCAATGTTCAGAAATCCGTTGAATACATTCCAAGGCCTGATCAGGAGTCATGCTAGGAATAGGTCTTGGTGAATCAAGAAGTTCTCGTGTTTGCGCATTAATCCCCCGATAGAAGACGTATACGATCTGATGTTTGTTTAAATCATGAGTATGGCATCGATAGAGAAGTTCATTAAATCTTTCCCATGCTTGGTACAACGTTTCTTCTCCAATCTGCATGAATTGATAGATTTTCCCAAGAAGCCTAGCCATTTTTGAAGGAGGGCAAAATTGTTGGACGAACTCCTTTCTTAGTTTTCCCCATGCTTCTTTACTTTCACTAGGAAGTTTGTTATACCATCTTTTGCTGTTCCAGTGAGAGTCGTAGGAAAAATCCTTGCAGTGACTGAATAACTTGGAGTACCCCTGACGTTGAAAAGAGAGGATAAGTGGAGAACTTCATCTACGTGATCCTGAACGTCCTCATCTTCGTCACCAGAAAACTTAAGCTCATGTAACTCTCGAATAATATGATCTGGGATGGAGTATTTTTTGGTAGGAGAGTCCTTGGTGAAGCTTCGTTGGCAGTTATCGTTTGGTCGATCCAAATACTGCTCCATGGTAAGGTCATTGATATTATTTTCATTAATGACCTCTGGTTCTGTGTCCGACTGGTCCAATTCGTAAAATGAGAAGATGTTGTGAATAGGAACCGGAGAATAGATCCTATTTTCCGAAATTGCTTCTCCGGGTCAACAAATGGGGTAGCCAGAAAAGGCGTAGAGCTGTGAGTCTTGTATCCTGACATTATCAGAAAGAAAATTAAAAACAGACTTAATATGAAATCCTAAAATAGCTCCCCGGCAACGGCGCCAAAAGCTTGATGCAGGTTTTACTGACCAGGTCTTAATATTTATAGTGTCTCGCTATACCTATGGTCTACCCTAATGCACTAACGGGCAGTGTACCCGGTCGTGTGTAGTGTAGTAAATGGTAAATCCGAGGTCGTCCCAAGAGCTATGTGTGTTGGATAATTGTCACAGAATATTAAAGGTTTGATAGGGTTTTAATTAATTAAACTACTAATGTAGAATATAAAGTAAAGCAAATAAATGTGTAAAAGGAAATAAATAGAGGAATAGTGGTGCTAACCTGGTTAATCCTCCTAACTAGTTATGTCTATGTCTACCTACTTCCAATTACTTCAGGTGGGGTTAAATTCGAGAGGACATCATTTGGTCAATTCGCCCTAACCTATCAGCAAAGATGCCACTACAGGAGAAATCAGGCGCACCATCATAAGTCTTGTTGTTCCTGGTCCCCTAAGCCGAGTCATTAAGTACCGCTACATGCTAGATTCTAAATAGTGAGTGCCCGTCCGTTAGGAACTTAGACACTACACCCCCCAATTCTTAAGTTCATCCAAATAATAGGTGATCAGTTGGTCAAATCGCACAAGTAGAAAGGGTCGTCAGTTGGTCATATCTTACCCTTCCCATCTCAGTCCGCTCACCTAGTGTCAGTTGGTCATATCTCCTAGGCAATTGGCCTCTATCGCCATTCAAAACTACCGAACCAGGGGTGACTACCAAAGAACTATGCATGCATACACTTAGAAATAATTGTACGGAAGTAAAGGCAAACGCAAACAAAAAAATTAAGGAATCATAACTAGGCTAGCACCAAAGGGTTCTTAGCCGCTCATATTAAACATGCACATCAATTCAATATTCAAAGGTACGAAATACATGAATTGAAAGTTAAAGAAATAATAAACGTTAAAGCTTATCGTAATGGTGTGACTTCTCCCTTGGAAACAGCTCCGTATGCTTCCCTAGACCTCCCTTGAGCTTTTTCCCACGTTCTTAGAGTGTTGTGTGTGGAATGGTATGCTTTGAAATGCTGGAATTCATGGGGTATTTATAGGCCAGGTCTGGGTTACGGCGTAACTAATAGATGAGTTACGCCGTAACCTTCTATTTCTCCGCAAATGCACTAGATCTGCTAGTTACGGCGTAACCTAAGAAGTGGTTACACCGTAGTCTTCAATAAAATCGGTTACGTCGTAAGTGTAGCAATAGTTACGGGGTAAGTATCAGCAGCGTGGAACCTCTTTTGACCTAATGGAGTTACGTCGTAACCTTTAGGAGGAGTTACGTCGTAACCTCTTGATAAGTTAGACTTCTGGGTAACGCAATAGTTACGGCGTAATGTGAGAGATGAGTTACGCCGTAACTTCTTCAAAATAAGCATACTGTGATAAATCTTTAGTAACGTTTCCATTTCCGCGTCTCTTTAGCTCCAATGCTCGTAATTTACCTGAAAGTGTAAAACAATGGAAAACAAGCGTAAATCCATATAAATGATATAAATAACGAGCATTAACGGGGGAAATTGACACTTAATGTTCAGGACTATTTGATGTTATCACATTAGCATTTTATATTTTCTTTACTTTCAATTCATGTATTTCGTACCTTTGAATATTGAATTGGTTTGTATGATTAATATGAGTGGCTAAGCACCTCTTGGTGCTGGCCTAGTTATGATTCCTTAATTGTTTTGTTTGCGTTTAGATTACTTCCGTATAATTATTTCTAAGTGTATGCATGCATAGTTTATTGGTAGCCACCCTTGGTTCGGTGGTTTTGAATGGCGGTAGAGGCCGATTGCCTAGGAGATATGACCAAATGACCCTAGGTAAGCGGACTGAGATGGGAAGGGTAAGATATGACCAACTGACGACCCTTTCTACTTGTGCGATTTGACCAACTGATCACCTATCGTTTGGATGAACTTAACAATTAGGGGGTGAGTGTCTAAGTTCCTAACGGTCGGGCACTCACTATTATAAATCTAGCATGTAGCTGTACTTAATGACTTGGCTTTGGTGACCATGAACAACAGGACTTATAAGGGGACACCTGACTTCTCTTGTGGTGGCATCTTTGCTGATAGGTTAGGGCGAATTGACCAAATGCTGTCCTCTCGACTTTGACCACACCTGAAGTAATTGGAAGTAAGTAGACGTAGACATAACTAGCTAGGACGATTAACTAGGTTAGCACCAATCTCCTCTATTGATTTCCCTTTACCATTTATTTGCTTTTATTTGCTTTATTCTGTTTTAGTAGTTTAATTAATTAATTCCCTATCGAAACTATTATTAAATCCTGACACCTAGTCTAAGTAATAATCCATCACACATAGCTCTTGGGACGACCTCGGCTTTACCGATTACTACACTACACACGACCGGGTACACTGCCCGTTAGTGCACTAGGGTAGACCATAGGTATAACGAGACTTTATAAATATTAAAACCTGGTCAGTAAAACCTGCATCAAGTTTTTGGTGCCGCTGCCGGGGAGTTATATTAGGATTTTTAATTAAATCTTTAGTTTTGTTCTGATATTATGTCTCTTACTATGAATGATTATCTCACCACCTCTAAAAGTAAATAGGGAATCACCATTCCAGCTCTTGAAGAAAATGTAAAATTCGAATTCTGGGGACTCTGTCTTGATGAACTAAAAAGTGCTGCTTTTATGGAACCAAAGATGAAGACGCACACGAGCACATCGCAAAAGTATGTGAGATCGCCGATTTATTCCACGCACCTGGGGTCTCCAGAGATCATGTTATGATGAGGGCATTCCCTTTTACCCTAAAAGAAAGAGCTAGAGATTGGTTAAAGAAACTTCCATCTGGATCTATTACAACGTGGAATGCATTTAAGAAGGCTTTTCTTAAGGAATACCGAACCCCTTCGAAAATCCTCCAGCAAGTTGATGTAATTAGGAGGTTTAGCCAACTCAATGATGAGCCACTGTTTACAGCTTAGGAAAGATTCAACGAAGCCATCGTAAAGTGCCCAGAGCATAAACTCAACAAGCACGAGCAACTGCAAATATTCTACAACGGGTTGAACATAAAAAATCGGAAATTATTAGATTCAAAAGAACCTATCCCGTTAATGACTGTTGATAAAGGATGGGAAAGAGTTGAAGAAGTAGCTCTCCACTCATCATCTTGGAATGAAGATTGGAATGAAGATCCTATCGAGTTACAATCGGTAATAAAGAATCTGGAAGAATTTGAAGTAGATATGCAATCCCTTACTGAAGAAGTCAAGATGGTTAAACACAAGTTCGATACACCCATTGATTGGAGAGTAACAGATCTAGAAAAGGCTGTGAAGATGCTTGTCAAGGAATCAAGCAGAAAACAAGAAGAGAACGAAAAATTGGTTTGGAATATCAAGCGAGATTACGAGAATGTGCTAAGAACACAAGCAGCTGCTATAAGAAGACTTGAAAATCAAGTCGGAAAGCTCGCAGAATCTATCAGAATGAGAGATGAAGGAGAATTACCTAGCACAACTGAACCAAATCCTCAAGATCTTGCTCATGCCATTACTACAGAAGTGGATTAAACTATAAGGAACCAGCCTACCCTTCAAACTCGAATGATCTGACTGAAGAAACGCCTCAAGACAACAACAAAGAAACCGAGGAGGCTCAACCTACTATCAAAAAAGTCCGTCCCTACATTCCACCAATTCCATTTCTGGGAAGAATTAAGAAGGAACATGAACGAGTGCTATTTCAGAAATTCATGGAGAAATTAAAACAACTCAGCATTAATATTCCTCTCGTTGAAGCCCTTGAGCAAATGCCGAAATATGCCAAATTCATGAAGGATCTCCTTACCCATAGAAGACTTTTTTATCTGACGCAGATAAATTTAAATCAAAGATGCTCTGCCGCCCTTTTAAAAGATATGCCTCTCAAAGAAGAAGATCCAGGGAGTTTCACCTTACCTTATAATATCGGGGGAATTTTGTTCAACAAGGCCCTTGCCGATCTTGGGGCAAGCATAAGTCTTATGCCATTCTCTCTCTATTCGCGTCTGGAATTAGGGGAACTGAAACCAACTAGAATGTGTATTGAGCTAGCTAATAAAACTACTCAATATCCTAAAGGAATCGCTGAAAATGTTCTTGTCAAGATCGATAAATTTGTCTTCCCGGTCGACTTCATGGTCCTTTAGATGGAAGAGGATGATATCCCAATTTTGCTTGGAAGGCCGTTTCTTGCAACTGCTCACGCTATGATTCATGTCTTTAACAAGAAGATTTCATTGGAAGTTGGAAACAATCAGATTACCTTCGATCTTGAAAAGTCAATGAGATATGGGTCTTTCACTGACGACAACCTTTATGATCTCGACCTTATCAAAGCTAATGCACAGAAACATGCCCAGGAATGCTTTCTTCCTGACCCTTTGAATTCATTGAAATTCAATGATAATTATGGGACATCTAGCGATGGAGAAAGCGAAACGGAGGAACTGGCCACGAACAATCAAACATTATGTTCAACAAATACCCCGGAAGAAGCTGATACTACCCCAAAACTCAAGGATCTCCCCCCTCATTTAGAATATGCATTCATTAATGGGGATCGTAATTTTCCTGTTGTGATTTCTTCTCTGTTATCTGACGAAGAAAAGGAGTCGTTACTGCAGGTTTTAAGCAAGCACAAGGGAGCAATTGCATGGAAAGTCTCTGACATAAAAGGAATTAACCCTTCATACTGCTCTCACAAGATACTTATGGAAGATGATTTTAAACCTGTAGTACTTCCACAGAGGAGATTAAACCCAAAAGTCCAAGACGTGGTAAAAGACGAAATCATTAAGCTTCTGGATGCGGGACTAATTTACGCTATTTCTGATAGTCCTTGGGTTAGTACTATTCATGTTGTGCCAAAGAAAGGAGGAATGACAGTGGTCACCAATGAAGATAATGAGCTAATACCGACTAGAACAGTCACTGGCTGGAGACAAGAAATTAAATAAAGCAACACGAAAGGATCACTTCTGCCTTCCATTTATCGATCAGATGCTAGAGAGGCTCTTTGGACATGAGTATTACTGCTTTCTTGATGGATTCTCGGGATACATTCAAATTCCTATTGCCCCTGAGGATCAAGAAAAGACTACTTTCACCTGCCCTTACGGAACATTCGCCTACCAAAGGATGCCTTTTGCCAACATTCCAACGGTGCATGACAGCAATATTCTCGGATATGTGTCAAGATTTTATGGAAGACTTCATGGACGACTTCTCGGTTTTTCGTAACTCTTTCACATCTTGTCTTAATAATTTATCTAAAATGCTTGCCAGGTGTGAAGAAACCAACCTTGTCCTTAACTGGGAGAAATGTCATTTTATGGTAAAAGAAGGGATTTTTTTGGGGCATAAGATTTCCCAAACAGGGATCGAAGTTGATAAAGCTAAGGTTGACGTTATTTCTCGACTGCCTTATCCAACCAACCTAAAAGGAATTAGGAGTTTTCTTGGGCATGCGGGATTTTATAGACGATTTATAAATGATTTTTCCAAAACTGCCAAACCTATGACCCAACTCCTCATGAAATATGCAAAATTTGATTTTAACGATGATTGCAAAAAAGCTTTTGATATTTTAAAAGAAAAACTGACTACTGCCCCTGTTATTATTGCTCCTGATTGGGGGAACAATTTTGAACTTATGTGCGATGCTAGTGATTATGATGTGGATGCTGTTTTAGGACAAAGAGTGGATAAAAAATTTAAACCCATTTATTACGCTAATAAAACCTTAAATGAGGCGCAAGAGCATTACACTACCACTGAAAAGGAACTCCTGGCTGTAGTCTATGCCTTTGATAAATTCAGATCTTATTTAGTAATGTCAAAAACTGTTGTCTACACTGACCATTCTGCTTTGAAGTACTTATTTAATAAACAGGATGCCAAACCAAGATTGATAAGATGGGTGTTGCTGCTGCAAGAATTTAAAATTAAAATCAAGGATAAGAAAGGGGCATAAAATTTAGCAGCTGATCACCTCTCACGATTAGAAAACCCTAAGCTTGAAGAGCTTGACAAAGAAACTATTCGGGACTCCTTCCCCGACGAGCATCTCATGGCAGTTAGAATTAAGGATTCCAGTTCCGAACCATGGTACGCAGATTTCAGTAATTACCTCGCGGCCAGAGTATTACCGAGCAACAAAACCTACGATCAAAAGAAAATTCTCTTCTCAGATCTTAAATATTACTTCTGGGATGATCCGTTCCTTTTTAAATCATGCCCTGATGGTATTATTCAGAGATGCGTATTTGGAAATGAGCAAAAATAGATTCTAGAACATTGTCACAACGGACCTGCAGGAGGACACTATGGGGCCTACAATACCGCTCGGAAGGTTTATGAGGCCGGATTCTTTTGGCCTAGCATTTTCAAAGACGCCGCAAAACATGTTAGGGATTGTGACGCTTGTCAGAGGGCAGGGAACATCTCTTCTCGAAATCAGATGCCACTCAACAACATTATGGTATGTGAGGTTTTTGATGTTTGGGGGATCGATTTTATGGGACGTTTCACTCCATCGAAGAATAAAAGTTATATCCTTGTAGCTGTCGATTACGTTTCAAAGTGGGTCAAAGCTGAAGCTCTGCAAACATGTGATGCTAGAAGTGTCATTCATTTTTTGAAAAGATTATTCTCCAGGTTTGGGATCCCTAAGACCATCATTAGTGATCGAGGGACACACTTTTGTAATGCTATTATGGAGAAAGTTCTAAATAGATATGGGGTACTCCACCGAATGTCTACACCTTATCACCCACAAACCAATAAGCAAACTGAAAACACCAGCAGGGCAATCAAGCGAATTTTAGAGAAATCAGTCAGCAGTAACAAAAAAGATTGGTCTGACAAACTCGATGAAGCGTTATGGGCATTCAGAACAGCTTTCAAAACTCCTATTGGAAGCACCCCTTTTAAGATTGTTTACGGGAAGCATGTCATCTTCCCGTAGAGTTGGAACATAAAGCACATTGGGCTCTCAAGAATGCTAACTTGGAGGCTGATGTAATCAAGGAACACCGATTTTCCTAAATAAATCGTTTAGCTGAATTACGAGACGAAGCATACGATCATGCTAAAGCATACAAAGACAGGACCAAAAGATGGCACGATAAGCGAATTAAGGATAAAAGATTTGAAATAGGGCAGGAGGTTCTTGTTTTTAACTTAAGACTCAAATTATTCTCTGGAAAAATGAGATCTCGTTGGGTTGGCCCCTACTCAGTAAGTAAAGTGTTTCCTTATGGGAATATTGAGGTTCATAACAAGGAAGGGGTATATTTCAAGGTAAATGGACATTGTTCAAAAATTTATTATGGGCAATATGTTAGCAAGCTTTCGGGAGATGAGTTCTTCGCGCCTGCCTAGAGCCCCGCTGCTCCGAGTCTAACTTAAAGACTTGTAAATAAAGAAAAGTGCTCATTCGGGAGACAACCCGAATTATCCCTTTCTTTTGTTTTATTTCCATTTTTGTAGGGTTTTGTGTTTTCTAACCATTTTTGCAGGAAACGAGGAAATAATTGCTGCTGCTGTTTGCTGATCTGACCAGAGTTAGGCGTAACTCAACTATATTACGCCGTAACCAACCTTTTAGCAGCAGAATTCTTGACGCATTAATTATTACGGCGTAATACCATCTCTGTGGTTACGCCGTAACCACTCGCTTTGCAGCTTACGCCAGGTTTTGCTAGTTACGGCGTAACTCCCTCATAAGAGTTACGACGTAACCTTCCTCTGCTTTAATTCTTTTATTTTAAAAACACAATAACCTTGTATTAGTATTTTAAATGAACTTTGTGGGTGTGTTCCCTGTAAACCCTCACGAGACTTCACTCATCCACTCGGGACACCAAGTGGTTTAAAAGGGTTGTTGCATATGCTAAATGCAACCGTGATTCCTACGAAAATGAGTTAGGTTTGTTTTTCATTTTTCATTTTTTCTTTTTAGAATTATGCTTGTCGGTAGTGTGATTTAAGGGATCGAAGTTTGTTCATGATGCTTATACGAAGGCACATCTCTTTTTTGTGGGCCTTGTTGGAATCACTCCTAAACTAGATTACAAGTGTTAGTAATTAATATGTAATAGTTAGCTTAATTAGGCTTTTATATTAGTAATTATAGCAAGGCTTATGTAGAAAGCCCATAAGCCTTGGCCCAAGCCCAATAAGGAAAGGAAGGGAACTAGTGTGTTGCCCTAGTTCCTTCCCCTATAAATAGTCTTGTAAATCTTCACTTGAAGGTTGGTTGTTCACTTTTCCATTTTACTCTAAGCATAAACCTTTCATTATTATTCATACGTGTGTTTGGTTAAGTGTTCATCCGATCTTCTCTTCTTATTTCTTCTATTGATGCTTGTGTTACAAACATGGTAACCTAACAGTGGTATCATTCGCCAAATAGTTGGGTGAAACGTGTGTTTGTTTTTGAAGTTTTTGTGTCCTACGTGTAAGTCTCGGTATTCACAATTTCATACGCTTAAAAGCTTTCATTTTCACACTTTAAAACTCAAGTTTCTTGTCCTTTCAAGGTTATTTGGTGTTAAAGTTTAAGTTTTTGGTAAAAAGTTTGAAACTTTACATGTATTTCATTGTTTTTGAGCTTGGTTTTAGTCATGTGGATATATCTACGCGTAAGGTGTATAAGAGTTTTGGATCATCAAGTTTCACACTTTTGTGTTATATTGGTGATATTGAAGCTGTTTCATCATAAAAATCTGGTTTAGAAAAACACTCTTGGGCAGAAATCTCAGTTTTGACAAAATTTGGTTATTCTTACGCGTAACTAAACCCTAGTTTTACGCGTAAGAGCTCAAAGTCTACGTATAAGATTTTCTTGGCTTGATCTTCAGTGCTAATTGGTTTACTTAGTGTTTTCTTGCTTGGATAAGCCTGAAAACACTTCGACTTTGGATATCCTGTACACTGGATAACTGTAAAGGATTTTTGGGTTAAAACCCTAGTTTTACGCCTAAGCATAAAAGCTTACGAGTAAAAATCTTACGCCTAAGCATTTCCTACGCATAAGCTAGTCTTACGCCTAAGGAAATATTACGCATAAGTTTCTTACTACTAAGTCTTTGGTTTACGCATAAGCTAAGGATTCACCAAGTCTACGCGTAAGCTCAATTCTTACGCGTAAGGTGGTGTTTTTACGCATAAGCTATTTCCTTTGCATAGCTGGTTTTCTACGCATAAGGATACTTCATCCACAAAGTTTCATTCGACTACAAAGATCCATCATCAACACAAGTTTCAAGATGTCTCAACCACCATACTATAGCTACTTACCTCATGTGTATCCTCAACAACAACAACAACAACAACTCCATCAACAACAACAATTTTATCAACAACTTCAACAACAATTTCCTCAAGGAGCAATTCAACCACAAATGATTCAACCACCCCCTAGTCTTCAAGTACAACCCTACACAAACTTTCAAAATCAACATCCATCCAGGAATACTATGAAGGAACCGTCTTGGTTTGCAAAGATGTGTGAAGCTTTAAGTAGCCAACAATCCATTCATGAAGCTGGATCACTTGATAGACCTCCAATGCTCACTCCCGGAAACTATGATCAATTGGTGATAAGGTTCTTTAGGTTTTGTGATCTAAAGAAGCCACATGGAAAGTTCTTGAAGAAGGTTATCCTGGAAGGTCCAATTCAGATGCCTACTGTCACTGTACCCGGAGATCCAAATTCTAATCCACCAAGAGGTGATGTCACCAACGTTGTTAGTCTCTCTGAACTCACTACTGATCAACTTCTACACTTTAACGCCGATGAACTGGCAATGCAATATATCCTTTAGGGATTACCCAATCCGATACTTCGAAGTGTTGATGCTCAAAAGACTGCTAAAGCAATGTGGGAGCATATTCATCTTCTCATGGAAGGCACATAACTCAATCAAGAAGACATGGAATCCAAAATCAACTTGGCTTATGAACACTTCATGATTGAAACAGGGGAGACATTAGAGTCATATCATCATCGATTATCAGACATCATCAATGACTTGGAAAAACATAACATTATTATGCCAAGAATTGCAGTCAACACTAAGTTCCTGAGTAGTCTTGGTCCTGATTGGGAAAAGTATGTCATTTTCATCCGTCAAGCGAAAAATCTTCATCATGCTACATACGGATTGTTGTACGACTATTTGAAGCCCCACCAAAAGGAGGTTGACAAAGAAAGGGTTATCCGTGGACTCCCTGTTTCGCCTTCACTTCCGGATAATCAAACTCTAGCTTTGTGGGCTCAAACGTGTTATCCTCAATTCCCTACTTTACAAACTATTTTCACAAATCCTCCACAACCAACTACAAAAATTACACCATATGATCCGTCACAACACCAATCTCAAGAAAATCAATTGGTTCCATACAACAACAACAATGATCAAGCACTTTACAGTGAATCTAATGAGGATACAGAAGCTTTCCATGCATTGCAACGAGGGTTTGTCATGATTGCTAGAGCTTTCGACCGATATTCAAACAAATCCAACAATCGCATTTGTACCTCATCAAACACAAGGAATCAGGCTGTTGTTAACAACGGACGTGTTGAAGTTCAGAATCATGGTAATGTTCGTCAGATGGGTGATGGTCAAGGGTTTAATCCAATGGGAAGGAATACCATGGGTGCTCCACAACAACAAATGGCTCAAGTGGTTGAACAGGGTAATGCTCACAATGGGATTAATGGTCTTCGTTGCTCTAAATGTAATGAGAAGGGTCATCTACCTAATGCATGCCCTAAGCCGAGGACAAGAGGCAGCGCTTATCACAAAGAGGCTTTACTCTTAGCTCTTAAGGATGAATCTGGTGGAACTCTTACCAACAAGGAACAGAGCTTCATGGCTAATGCAGATTCTGATGATGATATGGAGGACTTGCAGGCTAATGCAGCAGTGATGCTAATGGCTAACATGCACGAACTCCACATGAGTGATACAGGCCCAGTGTATGACACTGACGGCTTGTCTCAAGTACCGGATCAAACTATATTAATTACTGATCTGATATCTCCGCCAACATCTGCATTCGACGAGGATCAGAGTGTTCAACATGAACCGTCTACATCTCATTTCGATGATAATCAAATAGATCCCGTAGTCATATTTGACGATCAAGATGACCTTATGGTTAATGCTGATAATTAAGTTGACTTCATGGTTATATTTGAGGATCTAAATAATGATCATGTTGAGACTCACGTTGAACAAACTGAACCTTTGTCTAATCCATATATTGAGCTCATGACCTTACTTAAAGACCAAGAATCTCGAATGGAAATATGCTAAGACATCAATAAGCAATTAAAAGAAAACAATGCACTGCTGACTAAGGATAATGAATGCTTAAAATTTCAACTCAACATTTTTCAAACACAAGAAAAACGTGAAAAAGGTTTTGAAGTCGCTTTTGCTAAATCTTACCAAAACAAAAAATCATTGTAACAACAGATACGTGATCTATTTGCATCTAAGAATGCTTTGTTGTCTCAAATAGAACAACTGAAATATGATCATAAACAACAACTTAACGCTCTCACTTTGGAAACTCAAAAAGCCAAGTCTAAGTTGTTAACTTGTCAAAAACAGTTATGTGAGTACAAAAAGCATTCAAAGAAACGAATAGATGGCTATCTTGAAGAAATTGTCGACTTACAAAACAAACTCAAAGAGTTTTGAAATGTTGTTTATAAACATGGTGAGTCAATCACAACTATTCAAAAGTTTACTTTTAAACCAAATCCAAATGAATATGGACCGAATCTTGCTGATTACAAACCAAAGTTTTCAAATAGAGCATTTAAACCAAATCCGCAAGTCTACAGTGCAGAACATAGAATTGATGATTCCATTATGAGTGTTGTTGAATATAATCGCATGGAAGAATTAGATGCAGAAGACGAGAGTCGATAAAAATTAGAAAATGTTGTTTATAACAAACCATTTAACTATTCAAAAGCCATCACTTTCGTCGCACAACACGATAATTCTAACACACCTTGGGTTATCACGCCTATTTCTGAGTCTTCTAATGTTGGTCCCCAACCCAATTCTGCACAAATTAATGGTCCTTTACCTTCACTCAGTGAAGTAAAAATTGTACCCGAACGTTGTCAAATTCTCAAATATTTTGAAACATTCCTTTCGGACATCAAACTTTTGGAACGTGAAATAGAAATCAATTCTGAAATAAAAGTTGAACATTTTCAATCGCCTCATGCGAGAGAACAAAGAGATATTTTTCAGAAAAGAATTTTACCTCATGTCCGGAATTTGAAAATGTGTGCAATATATTGGGAAAGGGATTTTCACAAGGAGCTCAGACTTATGAAAAGAGTTTTCGAACAAACAGAAACATCGATTTCCAACACAAAACATAAAAAGAAAATGTTAAGAAAAGATGTTGATCGACTCTTGGAAGATTTTATCTGTGCTGACATCCATAATGTTGTGTTATTACATTCTATTGCATATGCATTTGATTATATCACTGCTGATTCTATTGATTCTGTTGAAATTGTTGAGAATACTGATACTGTGTCACAAATCAAGTCTTTAAAAATTGAAAATGAGCGTTTGTTAAACAAGCTTTCAAATGCAAAACGTCATCTTCAATGGTGTCAAAAATATTGTCAAAATCGAGAACTCGCTTTGCAAAACAAAATCAACCAGCTGCATACAAAAACTCTTAATCCAAAACTTGAGCAACTGGATGATGAAAACGTGTCTTTGAAGTGTCAAATCTCAAAATATGAACAAGAAATTTCAAAAGTTAAAAATTAATATGGTGTCATATTTGATTTACTCAAAAAAACGCGTGCTTAAGCGTCAAAAGATGTTGATGATCATCTTGCATATACCAAAGATGTTTTACGACGAGATGGACTCACTCGTTCTGAAAATCTAGATTTTTTACACGCTATCCATGATCTAAAAGCAGAGTTGCTGAAACTTAAGCAAGATAGGAATGGTAACAAGTAGTAACTGCACCTAAACAGATTCAAAATGACTCTAGAACATCTAATGACAAACCACAAGAAACTAATGTGCTTCCCTCTACTAAAACAAGAATAGTTGCCTCTTTTCCCAATGCCTGCACTTCACAGCCTAGGAGCAATACAAGGAAGAATAGGAAGTTGCGACGTAAGAAAAGAACAATAAAGATCTCTGAAGTAGAAGAACACCTTAGGACTTTGAATAAAACTCAAGTTGCACCCACTTTAGATATTGCGTCAGACAAATGTAATGAACAAAGTGATGTAACGAATGTTGAATCTTTAAGTACTCTTAATGTTTTGTTTGAAGCTTCTTGTGTTGGTTGTCGTAAAAGCATATTTTCTGGTTGTCATGATAAATGTGTTGCTAAGGCTATCTTGAATCATAAGCGGAATAATAGAAAATAGAATACCTCTAGGCCCACTAATGCTTCTAAGTCTGTGCTAGGTAAACCACCCTCTAGTGTTCAGGCTATGATCATTGATATACCCATAGAATCTCCTTCACCTCCTAGGAAGAACTTGTCACCTAGTGCATTTACTAAGACCAAAGCTAAGACTAGTTGGAGATGGCAGAAATGGTTACATAATACACTTGGATTTAAATGGATACCTAAAATCATAAACATGTGTGTTTCAACTATTACTGTTTTGGAACCCTCTAACTCTTTGGGTTCCACATCTACTTCTATTCCATCTGTGTCATCTGTGTGTAATGCAGGTGATACAGATCATCCTCTGGATTGTTGATAGCGGATGTTCCCGACATATGACAGGCAATCTCAAACTGTTATCCAACTTTGTTTCAAAGTTCATTGGCACTATCAGGTTCGGGAATGATCACTTCGCAGCTATCATGGGCTACGGAGACTACATCAATGGTAACATCAAAATTATCAGGGTTTATTATGTGGAAGGCCTCGGTCACAATCTTTTCTCAGTTGGTCAATTCTGTGATGGAGATTTGGAAGTTGCTTTTCGGGAGAAAACTTGTTTCATTCGTGATCTACAAGGAAACGATCTTATGTCTGGTACCCGCACATCAAGTCTTTATATAATCTCAATGCAAGATATGATTGCTTCATCTCCCATCTATCTTCTTTCAAAGGCAACATCTACAAAATCTTGGCTATGGCATCGTCGTCTCTCACATTTAAACTTTCAAACCATAACCAATCTTGCACGATACAAACTTGTTGAAGGTCTCCCAAGATTTTGGTATTCTAAATATCACCTATGCTCAGCTTGTGAACAAGGGAAAAGCACTCGTTCTCACTTTCCTTCAAAGGTGGAACACAGCTCACAACATGTGATTCATCTTCTTCACATGGATTTGTGTGGCCCGATGCGCGTGCAGACGATTAATGGCAAACGCTACATATTGGTAATTCTAGATGACTACTCAAGATGGACTTGGGTTTATTTTCTTCGAAGTAAAGATCAAGCTCCACAGATGATTATCACCTTTCTCACGAAAATTCAAGTTCAGCTCCGGAACACAGTCAGACAAATCAGAACAGACAAAGGACTTGAATTTGTGAATCAAACTCTTTGTGAATATTATGAGAAAATGGGAATTGAGCATCAAACATCAATTGCACGAACACCGGAACAAAACGGGGTTGTTGAAAGACGAAACCGAACGTTAGTGGAAGCTGCAAGAACGATGTTGATAAATGCAAAACTCCCAGATTACTTGTGGGCTGAAGCTGTGTCAACTGCATGCTATACCATAATCGTTCAATGATTACTAAACGCCACAACAAAACACCTTATGAGCTTATCCATAACCGAAAACCGAATCTCAAACACCTTCATGTATTTGGATCCCTTTGTTATCCGAATAATGATCGTGATGACTTTGGTAAGCTCAAAGCCAAAGCTGACATTGGAGTCTTTGTTGGATATTGTGAAAACTCTAAGGGTTACCGGATCTGGAATCGTCGTACAAGGAAGATTATGGAAATGATTCATTCAAATTTCGATGAGCTTACAGAAATGGCTTCTAAGCATAACAGCTTGGAACCCGGACATAACCGTTTAAACTTCCCTCAAACCCTGATATGTGCAAAAACACATATCATTTCTTTATCAAATAAAACCCAAAATAACCAAGAAAGAGCCGTTTATTGCTAATATTTATGGTTTTCTTGAGTTTGTGCTTGTGCAGGTATGGATATGTAAAAACACACAAATATCAGCCAAATCTGCCAAAAACCGAGCACGAGAGAAAGAAGAGTGCAAAATCCGATGCTGAGGATGCTATTTCTGGGACTTTGATGCTTAAAAGATCAAATTACCGAGTTTGGGACATGATTTGAGAGTTTTTCACAATTTGCCTTTCACTTTACCAATTTACACAATCAACCCCTCATTTCCCCATAAATACACAAATTACCCCTTAACTTTCCCTTATTTACCATTTCTACCCTTGTGCCCTCATTTTACAAAAATACCAAAGTCATCCTTACCCTTTCATAATTTACACATTTGGCCCTTGGCTTTTGTAAGTTTACAAAGTTAGTACTTAATATTAATATCCTTTTTATACCAAGTCCAAAACCAAAAATAAACAAAAAAGACCCGGCCCAAACACTACACTTTACCCGGTCCATTATCAATACCCGCCGGTTTGTTAAACTAAACCCGTATCCCAACTTGGACCCTGGTCAAACCATCACCAAACCCGGTCAAATTCACTTAAACAAATATATAAAAATAGACACGCGCCCAAACCCAGTAACTCACCATAGTTACTGTTTAACCACCATCACCACATTTACCTTCATTCAACCCTTTACCCGTACACTTAAGTGTTTCTAGAAGGATACTGACAACGTGTCAGTAAGGTTGTGTCATAAGATTGCCAACGTGGACAAATGGAGAACCCTCATTGGAGCAGCCACATCACCAATTCAATCCAAGGGCCAAGAATAGATTTGATGACACAATGATGAATCAAGGGTGAAAAATAGAGCATCTAGGAGCTTCCTCAGAGCATCCCAAAGGCCTCAGCTCAGCTATATATACCCATTTCTTCACAAAGATCTAGTCGTCCAACTTTTCATGTTTTAGAATAAGTTTTGACCATTTAAGTTTCTTGTCATTTAATTGTTTTTAGTAGTAATACAGTAGTTAATTTGTATTGTAATCTCAGTTTTTCAATTAATGCAAATTTACTTTTTCATATACATCTTGTTAATGATCATCTGCAAAAACTCATTTGATTGTCAAACTTGTTTTTAAGCTTGTTATTTCCAGTCATGTAAACTCACAGAAGCCTATCTAAGCTTCTGTGAGTTATAGTTGCTTCAGTTTTATCTTAAATTTAGTTTTTGCAAAAAGTCAAAGAAAAGTCAAAACGAATTTGGGTGAATTCTAGATTTCAGTTGTTAGTTGGGTAATTTTAGGATTGATTCAAGTTTTTCAAGACAGTTTGGGTTAGTTTTAATCGGAATCCTTGTTTTAATTGCATTTTGGATTTGATAAAGGAGTGTTTGGATCTATTTCAATTCTTAAGTCTTAGTCATGTTAGTGAGTTAAAATTAAGATATTTGGTTTTCATAACTGGTTTCATGGAGTTATACATCACAGATTTCATTTTATTGGGTCCTAATTGTATTTTGAGTTGTCAAAACTCAAGTCTGTGCACTGTTTCATCCGTCCCATAGAGGTAATTTCAGCATTTGCTCATCAGCTTTATTAGTGTAGATTTTGTTTTAATTTCTGTTTCCCCTATTATATCCAGTAGTATAGTTGTTCTAGTTTAGCTTATTGGGGTAGCTTAAGCTTATTAGGTGCGCTTATTTTAATCTGCTATGAGTTAAATGCTGCACAGGTCTGCATTCCTGTTTCTGTCCTGCTGCTGTCCATATCAGTTAACTAACTGATGATCATTAGCTCATTTTGTTGACATTAGAGCTTGTTTGTTAATTCCTAAGATAGTTCGTATCATAGGTAATCAGTTTTAGCTTTTAGATTGCATCTTAGGAAGCTTTTAGTTTGGGATTTTGTAGTCTGCTAAATGCTTATTTCCATTATAGTTGCTGCATCAGGTCCTAATGTTCCAAATGCCCATTTAGTTTTTGATCTTTTATTTCTTCATCATTAGTCGTTATTAACTGAAAATTTGGATATGTAATCTCTGGTTGGTGGTCTTGAGAACCATAGTTTTGGTTTTTACTTTAGCTTATTATATAAGCCTTTGCAACAGCTCAAACATAGGGGGTGAGAGCTGTTTGGATTAGTAGCTAATTAGCTCAACAACTTGGTAGTTTGCTTATTAGAAGTTAGGAGTAGTTGCAAATAGTTTCTTTAGAGTAGTTTTAGTATTATTTACCTTCTGTAGTTAATTGGTGCATTCTAGAGCTTATTTGCTTATTTTAAAGTGCTTATTTCCACAACAGTTTCACTACAGCTCTTATTTCTTCCACATTAGCTTAGGTTTTCTTATTTTTCATAGATTTAGAATAATATTTCAGAATTTTCCTGAATTTTTCATAATTTTTAGCTACTGTTTACTATTTTTCTTAATTAAAAACAGTTTTTAGTCATTTTTATATAGCTTTTATTGCAATTAATTCAGAAAAAGTTCCAAAAAATAAATTTTCAATTTTAATAGATTAAGATAAATACAAAAAGTTAAAAAATAATTTTTCTAGATTTTTCCTAGCTTATTTTGTAATTTTTAGCCATTTAATTAGATTTAAATAGTTTTAAATTCGTAGAAAATAGAAAATCATCAGAAAAATAAAAAAATAGTTTTGAAAATTCTCTTAGGATATTTTAGATTTTATAAAAATAGTTTCATATTTTTCTCTTTTATTTTCATAATTTTTAGTATTTTAAATTAGTTTTAAAAGTTAAAATTTAGTTTTTAATTCTAATAAAATCCATAAAAATCCAAAAAAATAGTTTTAATTCATAAATAGTTTTCAAATATCATTTTTAGTATAAAAGTAATTTTAGGATATTTTTAGGATTTAGATTAAACGTAGTTGCATTTTATTCGCTTTTCGTTTTTATCCCGTATTTGCATTTTAGTATAGATTTGCGTAGTTTGCCTTAATTCTTACGTTTTCCGCATAGATTTCATTTCCATTTACTTTCCTTATCCCGTAGTTCAGAAAACATCAAATTATCCCCTTTTCTCATTCAAATCCCGATAATCGCGACGTGAGTTGGAAATTCCATTCAACCCTCGTTCGGAACGATCTCGGTGCTCAAACCTAACACGTTTGAGTTACCCAACATACTACAAACTTCTATTATTGGTTTCCCGAGCGAATCAATTTTTGGCGCCGCTGCCGGGGAAGGCTTGTAGCGAGGTTTCGTATTCTGTCTCGAATCGCGTGCATTTGAAGATCCTTCCCCGAGTGAAGTTACCGTCGTTTTTGTAAATATATCTTTTTGAAAAACCCATAAAAATCTAAAAACACCAAAACATTCTTCCTAGAGTGTTTGCAAAACCATAAAAAGTAAAAAAACCAACAAAAGAAACTGAAACGTCAATTGTTACGTCGGCTCACCTTGAAGGTACAACCTATACACGGGGTATAAGGAAAGTCTTGACATTAAATTGCAGACTGAAGAACGATCCACTCTTCGTTCCCGCTCCGCTGCGCGTACTTTTGAGAGCTACCGAGCACCGGTTGACGTGAAGGTTACAAAAATATTGTGTTTTCTAAATATAAAAACCCAAAAAGATTTTTCTTTTCAAAATATGTTTTCTAAAACCCAAAAATATTTTTCTTTGCCCTCTGATTCGATTATTCTTTCCTCTTATCCCTCTTATATTTGATTCTTATGGACTCCTCCGACTATTTCTGTCAGTGTTGTAATTCACGTTTGGGATATGATTATCAGTGTTATAATCATATGTGCCCCAATTCCTTCAATAATCCTCAGAATTTTTCCGACTACCCTCCACAGCCCGAGATATCTTCGTTTGATCCATGTTATTGTTATGGGTGTGGAGATATGGTAGATTCGTCGAATGATTTTCGTTGTTTACGGTGTATGCCCGAGATACATTCTAATTATGAAGAACCCGTGCCGATTGTGAATAATGATTCTATGATTGAAGAACCCACCGAGGGTGTCGAGGACGATTTTTCCTGGATTCACGACATGTTTGAGAAACAAACAATCGAATTTAAAAACATGCTTCAAACTTTCTTCAATCAATTGCAAGCTCAACAAAGTATTAATGAAGAACCCGTTCAAGTTACGGAAGATGATCACACCATTTCGGAGCTACCCGAAGAACCCACCGAGGGTCACGGAGACGATTTCTTTGAACGTTGTGCTTTTATTAACAACATTGAAAAACTTGAAGCCTTGTCAAAAATTTTGAAATATAATCTTGATGAACCCTTGATTCCTACTCCCTCTCCGGTGAGGGAGATGGAACATGTTTCTGAACCCGAGGTGATTCCCGTTTGTACTCTAGACTCTAATCCGAAGAATTCTAGAATCGATCCTTCTCTTTCACGATTCGCTATTACGAGTTTGTCGAGTTACAACAAAACGGAACGAAATTATGAGCTTAAAACGATTTCTAAACAGAAAGAACCATAGACCACAACGGAAGTGGTGGAACTTGCTAGCTCTCAGAGCACACCATTTATCCATTCTCCGGAATCTTTGACATATACTTCCTCTCTTATTTCTGAGCCTCTCATTTCCGACTCTTCCCTTTCCCTCACGCCGGTTGAGAGAATTGACGTTCTTATGGAAGAGGTCGATGATTCTATTGTTACAGACATTATTGCACCCGTTGACTCTCTCATAATGGGGGACGAGCATCTTAGTACTATTCCGGAAACGGAATCGTCTAATGTTGAGATCCTTATCCCAAGCCCAAGAGAGTCTGGGGTTGTTGATATTTGTGATGAGCCTTCTCTTGATAATTCGAGCAATCATGTTGAGATGTTCTCCGATTCCGATGATGATTCTTATGGAGACATCGATTTTGTCGACGATTTACCTTCTGAGCACATTAACATAGAAGAAGTAAATGATTTTGAGCCGGAAGAAGAAGAGATTGAGCCCGATGATATTCAGATCGAGGATGAAGCATTACGAGAAACATTGTCGAATGTTTATCTTCTCATTTCCAAAATTGAAGCCCTTAACGATAATTCAAGTTCCCCTCCTATCTCCGTTAAAGATAGCGACTTTTTACCCGAGCTTGAAACTTTCCGATTTGATGAAGAGATTAGTGGCAATCCCACTATTACCAATGTTTATCCTCCGATTCTTGAGCGATTCTACTTTGATATTGATGAGAACAAGGTTTTGAACGAGATTTCCGATACTCCGGCTAATGACCCGATCATTGAGGATGCGATTGATGATTTGATACCACCGGGTATTGAGGATGTTATGAATGATCCCGATGGGGATATGGTTGTTCTAGATGGTTTTCTTGACTCTCCTCTCTCTGATGAGTCGACCATCACTTATCCCGTTAAGCCAACATGTGAAGACAAAAATTTTAAACCCAGGATATTAGTCATAGATGAGCTTTATGCTAAAACCGTCAATCTAGTTAAGGATCCTATCTTGGATGCCTTCATTGTTGAACCTTCAAGAAACATTTCTCTGTATCATGAGCTCCCATTTTCTTTGGAGTTTTCTCTTTCTTATCCATCATCCCTTCGACCACCCGCTAAACCACCGGATGATGGATCATTCTTTCTTAACATACCTTATGTGAGTTTGGGAGGAGTTATCCCTTATGTGCTGCAGCCCGACACTTTCTTCTCCACCCATCCCACCCAGTCTCATTCCTTCGGGAATGAGGACACCGTTTTTGACCCTGGTATCTCTACCATTTTCTTCCCCAAGGACAAATGAATTCGGGGACGAGTCAGGCTAGCGACTCGTTGAAGAAAAACAGTAGCGCTTCGTGGGAGGCACCCCATGCTTATCTCTATCTTCTTTCTATTTTCTAATAAGTGACGTGAAGGGGTTAGCCTCTTCAATTTCTCGTGTTTGGTTGTTTGTGATGCTGTGTTTAGGATGTTCCCGATATGAAGACTCTCGTGTTCGAAGTTTGTCTTTTCTCCACTCGAGTTTCATGATCGATGCTGATGGAAATCCCATATCCGAAATCTTATCGACTAACGTTTATCTTTGAGCATACTTAATAAACGGCTTTTAGATTTTCGTGATACCCTTGCTTTAAACATTGAGGACAATGTTTCGTTCTAGTCTGGGGTAGGGTAATCTTCGATTTGATTTGACCGCACTTGCTTGTTTTTCGTCGTATACTCTCGCAACCCCGTTTTTCCTTATAAAATGAAATGAAAAATTGTGCAAAAATGTGAAAAATTTAAAAATTTTTTGTAAGCTTTTGTTAAGTCTTTTTGATTGAAAAGTTTTGCTAGTCTCTTAGACAAGAAGCTATAAAATGCGAATTCTAGCTCACAAGGCCAAGATTTTGCAAGTTTCCCTGAGTGACTTTAAATATGCATAACTTAATTTCATTAGACGAAGCATTTGCTAAGTTAATATATGCTTTGACACCTTGTTGACTTTCCGCTGGTGAGAGTAGGAATAGAATTCTGACTTGACCGGGCGTGTTGAGCCCTAGCTTGTTCCCTTAACCATAGATAATCTAAAAATTATCGGCTAAGCATCCGCGGATCTCATTATTTGGGATTTTAAATTTGCGGAGATCGAGAAATGATAGAGTTACTTATGAGTTTAGATGCTAAGCGTGGAGTAGTTGGTTCTCTTTAGAGCCCATCGAAGGTACTTATGGCTTTTTGTTCCCACAAAATTGTTTCACCCCATATCTGTTAAACAATAATTAGAGATGTTGAGTTTTTGGCGATAGTTAGTTCTTTATCTTCTTAAAAGAATCTTTGTTTCAAAAATTGGGTACACATCAAGGATCCGTAATAAATGAGCAATAAGTGATAAGTGAAAAGTAATAAGTAAAGTTATGAGCTGCGGTGTCGAGATCGGACCCTTGGATCTTTAGCCGGGATTGAGTGAGGTCTTAGTCTAGCCAACCGGGATCCTCATTTCATGAAGCCTATAGTCTTGGAATTACCCCGTGAAGCTCCGTAGTTCATAGCCCATATAAGTAAAAGTATAAGCTCAAAAAAAAAAAAAAAAAAAAATGATGATGAAAAAAAAATGAAATGAAAAATGAAAAAAGTCAAAAATATAAGTGAATAAAAATTCCTTGATGTGGACCTCATTTTTGGGACAATGGTTCTTGAGAGAAGGCGGACAACTAATTATCGACTTAGCTTTGTATCTTTATCGGATTAATTCTTATCGAAACGAGAAATTTGAAGAAATTCAATTCTCACAAAAATAAAATAAATAGAGGAAAATAGGAAAATGGGAACAAAAGGTAATTACACAAGTAACTTCCATGGGTAGTGTTAGCATCTAGAGTCATATTTAACAATGATTTCGATTTTACGCTTAGTTTGGGACTTGTGAAAAATCAGGGACGATGTATTCTATCCGTATGGTCACTTCACGCTGTGTTGTGTTTTCTACTCCGTGATCCTAACGTTTCGTTTGAAAAATGTTGGAGTTATTGATCGACATGAAAGTCCAACAAACCGTCATTCATAATCGGAAAGTGCTTAACCGTAATATCTATACATGTGAATTAAAAGGTAAACGGGGCGTTTTTAGAATTAAGGATTTCTTAATCTCTTTTGAGGAATCTTTGCTACTTCTTCATAGGTTTAGTAGAAAGAGATTGAAATCCTTGGTTTTAGAAGCGTGAGTTGATTGCATTGCGTGAGGACACGACAATGGTCTCGTCTGGGGTATTTTGATATGTGCAAAAACACATATCATTTCTTTATCAAATAAAACCCAAAATAACCAAGAAAGAGCCGTTTATTGCTAATATTTATGGTTTTCTTGAGTTTGTGCTTGTGCAGGTATGAATATGTAAAAACACACAAATATCAGCCAAATCTGCCAAAAACCGAGCACGAGAGAAAGAAGAGTGCAAAAGCCGATGCTGAGGATGCTATTCTGGGACTTTGATGCTTAAAAGATCAAATTACGGAGTTTGGGACATGATTTGAGAGTTTTTCACAATTTGCCTTTCACTTTACCAATTTACACAATCAACCCCTCATTTCCCCATAAATACACAAATTACCCCTCAACTTTCCCTTATTTACCATTTCTACCCTTGTGCCCTCATTGTACAAAAATACCAAAGTCATCCTTACCCTTTCATAATTTACACATTTGGCCCTTGGCTTTTGTAAGTTTACAAAGTTAGTACTTAATATTAATATCCTTTTTATACCAAGTCCAAAACCAAAAATAAACAAAAAAGACCCGACCCAAACACTACACTTTACCCGGTCCATTATCAATACCCGCCGGTTTGTTAAACTAAACCCGTATCCCAACTTGGACCCTGGTCAAACCATCACCAAACCCGGTCAAATTCACTTAAACAAATATATAAAAATAGACACGCGCCCAAACCCAGTAACTCACCATAGTTACTGTTTAACCACCATCACCACATTTACCTTCATTCAACCCTTTACCCGTACACTTAAGTGTTTCTAGAAGGATACTGACAACGTGTCAGTAAGGTTGTGTCATAAGATTGCCAACGTGGACAAATGGAGAACCCTCATTGGAGCAGCCACATCACCAATTCAATCCAAGGGCCAAGAATAGATTTGATGACACAATGATGAATCAAGGGTGAAGATTAGAGCATCTAGGAGCTTCCTCAGAGCATCCCAAAGGCCTCAGCTCAGCTATATATACCCATTTCTTCACAAAGATCTAGTCGTCCAACTTTTCATGTTTTAGAATAAGTTTTGACCATTTAAGTTTCTTGTCATTTAATTTTTTTTAGTAGTAATACAGTAGTTAATTTGTATTGTAATCTCAGTTTTTCAATTAATGCAAATTTACTTTTTCATATACATCTTGTTAATGATCATCTGCAAAAACTCATTTGATTGTCAAACTTGTTTTTAAGCTTGTTATTTCCAGTCATGTAAACTCACAGAAGCCTATCTAAGCTTCTGTGAGTTATAGTTGCTTCAGTTTTATCTTAAATTTAGTTTTTGCAAAAAGTCAAAGAAAAGTCAAAACGAATTTGGGTGAATTCTAGATTTCAGTTTTTCAAGACAGTTTGGGTTAGTTTTAATCGGAATCCTTGTTTTAATTGCATTTTGGATTTGATAAAGGAGTGTTTGGATCTATTTCAATTCTTAAGTCTTAGTCATGTTAGTGAGTTAAAATTAAGATATTTGGTTTTCATAACTGGTTTCATGGAGTTATACATCACAGATTTCAGTTTATTGGGTCCTAATTGTATTTTGAGTTGTCAAAACTCAAGTCTGTGCACTGTTTCATCCGTCCCATAGAGGTAATTTCAGCATTTGCTCATCAGCTTTATTAGTGTAGATTTTGTTTTAATTTCTGTTTCCCCTATTATATCCAGTAGTATAGTTGTTCTAGTTTAGCTTATTGGGGTAGCTTAAGCTTATTAGGTGCGCTTATTTTAATCTGCTATGAGTTAAATGCTGCACAGGTCTGCATTCCTGTTTCTGTCCTGCTGCTGTCCATATCAGTTAACTAACTGATGATCATTAGCTCATTTTGTTGACATTAGAGCTTGTTTGTTAATTCCTAAGATAGTTCGTATCATAGGTAATCAGTTTTAGCTTTTAGATTGCATCTTAGGAAGCTTTTAGTTTGGGATTTTGTAGTCTGCTAAATGCTTATTTCCATTATAGTTGCTGCATCAGGTCCTAATGTTCCAAATGCCCATTTAGTTTTTGATCTTTTATTTCTTCATCATTAGTCGTTATTAACTGAAAATTTGGATATGTAATCTCTGGTTGGTGGTCTTGAGAACCATAGTTTTGGTTTTTACTTTAGCTTATTATATAAGCCTTTGCAACATCTCAAACATAGGGGGTGAGAGCTGTTTGGATTAGTAGCTAATTAGCTCAACAACTTGGTAGTTTGCTTATTAGAAGTTAGGAGTAGTTGCAAATAGTTTCTTTAGAGTAGTTTTAGTATTATTTACCTTCTGTAGTTAATTGGTGCATTCTAGAGCTTATTTGCTTATTTTAAAGTGCTTATTTCCACAACAGTTTCACTACAGCTCTTATTTCTTCCACATTAGCTTAGGTTTTCTTATTTTTCATAGATTTAGAATAATATTTCAGAATTTTCCTGAATTTTTCATAATTTTTAGCTACTGTTTACTATTTTTCTTAATTAAAAACAGTTTTTAGTCATTTTTATATAGCTTTTATTGCAATTAATTCAGAAAAAGTTCCAAAAAATAAATTTTCAATTTTAATAGATTAAGATAAATACAAAAAGTTAAAAAATAATTTTTCTAGATTTTTCCTAGCTTATTTTGTAATTTTTAGCCATTTAATTAGATTTAAATAGTTTTAAATTCGTAGAAAATAGAAAATCATCAGAAAAATAAAAAAATAGTTTTGAAAATTCTCTTAGGATATTTTAGATTTTATAAAAATAGTTTCATATTTTTCTCTTTTATTTTCATAATTTTTAGTATTTTAAATTAGTTTTAAAAGTTAAAATTTAGTTTTTAATTCTAATAAAATCCATAAAAATCCAAAAAAATAGTTTTAATTCATAAATAGTTTTCAAATATCATTTTTAGTATAAAAGTAATTTTAGGATATTTTTAGGATTTAGATTAAACGTAGTTGCATTTTATTCGCTTTTCGTTTTTATCCCGTATTTGCATTTTAGTATAGATTTGCGTAGTTTGCCTTAATTCTTACGTTTTCCGCATAGATTTCATTTCCATTTACTTTCCTTATCCCGTAGTTCAGAAAACATCAAATTATCCCCTTTTCTCATTCAAATCCCGATAATCGCGACGTGAGTTGGAAATTCCATTCAACCCTCGTTCGGAACGATCTCGGTGCTCAAACCTAACACGTTTGAGTTACCCAACATACTACAAACTTCTATTATTGGTTTCCCGAGCGAATCAAACCCCATCATCAGCTGAACCAAGTTTACAACTTACTCGTCAATAAATGGAACAGCTATTTGCTCCTTTGTTTAATGATTATCTTGATGAATGTGCTCCAAATGTATCAAATGTTTCCGCTGCTCAACCTGATAATAATCCAATCCCTGATACACCTGCAACAACAACTACTATTGAGGAAGCACCACCAATTGATTCTACAACAACAGTAGAACAAACCGCATCCAATGACGCTGAACCAGCTGATGATCTTCTAAACAATGAAGTAACCCCACCTGCAGATTATGATCCAAATGCGTTCTTCAATCCGTTTGCTAATGAAACTGCCACACCTGATGTTGCGGAATCATCTACAAGCCATTTAAATCCTCCCAATATGCAGAATGTATATCAACATCAACCCTCCACACATCGTTGGACGAAAGACCATCCTCTTGTGAACATTATTGGAAACCCAAATCAACCAGTCGTAACTAGACAACGCCTTCAGACTGACGGTGAACATTGCATTTATGCACTTATCGTCTGCCAAGCCGAACCCAAAAATATTAAGGAAGCCATGACATATGACAACTGGATTGAATCCATGCAAGAAGAACTTAACCAGTTTAAATGTCTTGAAGTATGGGAATTGGTTGAAAAACCAACTCGGGTCTATGTTATTGGTCTTGTTAGGTCACCATATTAGTAACACAAGCATCCATGTAAGAAATAGAGAAGAGAATGGATCGGATGAACACACACACACTTACGCGTAGGAATATAAGAAAGATTATGCTTAGAGTAAATGTGTAAAGTGAACAACCAACCCTCAAGTGAAGGTTATTACAAGGTATTTATAGGAGAGGGAGCTAGGGCAACACTCCTAGTCCCTTCCTTTCCTTATTGGACTTGGGCCAAGGCTCATGGTCTTTCTACATAACACTTGAATAATGTTTAGGAGTGATTCCAACAGGTCTCAAATGGATTTGGAAAAACAAGCTGGATGCTGAAGGTACGGTTATCCGAAATAAGTCACGTCTGGTGGCTAAGGGTTATAGACAGGAAGAAGGGATTGATTACGAGGGATCATTCGCACCGGTTGCTAGACTTGAGGCTGTTCTTTCTGGCATTTGCGGCTCACTTGAACATCACGGTCTTTCAGATAGACGTCAAAACCGCTTTTCTAAATGGAAAACTGAAAGAAACGGTCTATGTTAGTCAGCCAGAAGGATTTGTTGATCCATAGTTCCCTAATCACGTCTACAAACTGAACAAGGCTTTCTACGATCTCAAACAAGCCCCTCGGGCGTGGTATGATAAGTTGTCATCCTTTTTTATCGCTAATAATTTCCTCAAAGGATCGGTCGACCCTATACTATTCATACAATATCACGGGGCACACATTTTAATTGTTCAAATTTATGTGGATGACATCATTTTTGGGTCAACACATCTAAATTACTCAAAAGCTTTTTCAAAACTTATGAAAAAACATTTTGAAATGTCCATGATGGGTGAACTTACGTTCTTTCTAGGACTACAAGTTCATCAATCACCCCGTGGTATTTTTTAAATTCATTCCAAATTTGCCTCTGAAATTTTAAACAAAAATGGAATGCAAATTTGTGACACCTATACCACACCAATGGCACATACCAAGAAACTGGACGCTGATTTGCATGGGAAATTGGTTGACCCTACCAAATACCGAAGTATCATTGGGTGTCTCACGTATCTAACAGCCAGTAGATCTGATATTGTCTTTGCTGTATATCTTTGCTCCCGTTATCAGTCGCGACCAACTGAAACTCACCTCTCTGAGCCTAAAAGAATCCTCCGATACATCAATGGAACCATTAATTTGGGAATCTGGTATCCGAAGGATTCTGGTTTTGAACTAATAGCTTTTTCAGACGCTGATCACGCAGGTTTCTTAGATTCTCGGAAAAGTACTTCAGGAGCTTTACAATTTCTTGGTGATAAACTGGTGTCATGGCAATCGAAGAAGCAGGATTGTACATCGATGTCCTCAATAGAAGCAGAATATGTAGCCATGTCAGTGTGTTGTGCTCAAGTCATTTGGATGAGAACACAACTCAAAGATTATGGTTACATATTTGACAGAATCCCGATGTACTGCGACAATCGAAGTGCTATTGCGATCTCGTGCAACTCTGTTCAACATTCAAAGTTTTAAGCACATCGATCTTCGATATCATTTCATCAAGGAGCATATGGAAAAGGGTACCGTTGAATTATACTTTGTGGGTACTGAATACCAATTGGCAGACCTTCTCACTAAAGCCTTAGCTCCTGCTAGGTTTAATGAGTTGGTCCACCGGATTGGTATTCGGTGTTTGACTCCAGAGGAACTGGACGAACTTTTAAAACAATCTTAAAACCAGTCAAACACCAAAACCTCTTTTGTAAATATTTTTCAAAAACAAAATACAAAATTTACAAAATTCAAAAATATTCTTCTCTCTTAAATTTCTTTAAACATGGAAAGTACAAATCTTCCGTCCACACTTTACTCTTTCAAAATTCAGTATTTTTTCGGTCAAGTGTTGAGGGGGAGACAGTAAATATTTTATGTTTCATAAAACCTTGTACTTGCATGTTACTTTATTCCGGTTGCATCTTTGAGATTGGTGGACTCGTTTCTTGTTTCTTGACACTCCTCGGACCCAAAATTATAAAATTTCAATATTTTCAAAGTCGAGGGAGAGTGTCGTTAAGTTTATTTCCAAAAATCATGCTTTATGTAACCAAAATGGAAGTTATGGGCGTTGGATGAAAATGGTTAAGGTGGAGGGACCAAAGTTGTCAAAAGCTCAAACTATTTTATAACAAAATCTCTCCACCAACTTCACTTACACGTTTAATTCAAACATTTAATTCTCCAACTAACAATCCTATGCCTAAGATTCATTCTGCAAATCTGTGCTTTAAACTCCTAATCTGTAAGTGTTTTAATGATCTTTGTGTTATTATAAACATCGGTTTTTAATTTCATAAACATCCAACGGCTAGATTCTGAGTTTGGGATTATTTGGTGTTCTACGCGGTTGCGTATGAACACGAAATCATCATTGGGTGATTATGATGATAATTATTGCCTCAAAATTCTTAAAATCATATGTTATAAACATTTTCAATATCAAAATCCACCCAGAAAATGTTTTTTAATCGTTATTCAACTATTAGGGTTTATGCGTAGATTTAGGGTTTTTCATTTGAGAGTGTTTCTGGATAATTAGATGGTGGTATGATGTTTAGAACATGCTTAATTGACCAAAAACACCCATGATTGATGCCCAGATACACGAATTCATGTGAAATTATGATTTAGGGTTTTAGAACCATATGAATTGGGTATTTTTTATTCATAAGGTATTTAGTGTTAAAACTTGTTGGAAACGTATCATTAGGCCTCTAAGTTATCCCAGAAACAATTTGGTACCATTTCCATGGCTAGATTCCTTATTCGTAATATTTGAATCCTAGGGTTTAAGTTTTTGCGCGTAAGTGTATCCTACGCCTAACTGTAAAAGATTGTGACTTCATGTGAAATTGAAAGGAATTGATATATGTGTTAATGAATGTGTTATGACGAATTTATTTAAGGTTATTGCGCGTAAAAAATTCATAATCAAGGTTAATCATGGTTTCCTACGCATAAGGATCATCTTACGCGTAGAAAGTTACACGTAAGAGTAATCTTACGCGTAAGGTTCTACAAGGGGACTAATCGTATCCTGTGAAGGATATGCGTAAACTTGAGTCTTACGCATAAGGTTCACTCTTACGAGTAAACCTTACGCGTAAGCTCCAACATACGCTTACGCGTAAGCCTTATGCTAAGGGCTCTTTTCCTACGCGTAACATTTCTTACGCGTAAGTTAAATTCCTACGCATAAGCTTATGCATACGCGTATGGTCTACTTTTTACGCATAAGCTTGCAATTCCTACGCTTAAGCCTAATTTTTAACCATAATTATGAATTGTTACGCGTGCAAACTTGTAAATAAATAAATCATAACGTCACGAAACAAAAATGTCACTAATAAGCTTAAATGGTTAATATGTTGTGAAAATAAGTGAAAATTTGGACTTTAAAACTCAAAATTAATAAATTCACGAAACTTATCTCGACTACTTTGGACTATTCGACAAACAAGTGACGTTGGACTCGTAACATTCATCAACATAACATATTCAATAATTGGACAATAAAATCAACTTTTGACTAACGTAATGTCTTTCGATATGTTGGTTCTTTTGGCTTAATATCTTTCAGATCACAATATAGACGTCCAAATGGAAAACGTTGATGCACCAAATGTTCTCACGATGGAAGACATCTTCCCCAACGGTTACACAAAGATTGGGAAGAACAATCTTAGAGTCGATTTTGATAACTTCATGTGTTCTGAGTCTTCTTGTCAAATTGCCGTAGATATTCTAAAGACTCATCCTTACAAGAACATGCTCACTAACTCTACAACGGTGCCGGAGATTTATGTTCACCAAGTCTGGCACACCATGCAGAAGGTTAAAGGTCAAGACGTTGTGACAGTGACACTTAACGGCAAACAAGCCACTATCACTCCAGCAGACTTAAGGGCTATTCTTCTTCTTCCTACCATCCAGCCTGCTGATTACACTGCTACTCCTTCGGAAGAGGTCACTCTCCAGTTCATGGTCGACATCGGCTATGATGAAGCTGCTGGGATCATCACAAAACACTCATCAGTTGATCTTAAGAACATCCCCCAGCCATGGAAAACCCTCAACATCATGGTTGCCAAATCAATTTCTGGACATGATAGTGGCTTTGAGCATCCTAAGCTCATGGAACTACAAATATTCTGGGGCATGGTCAACATGAAGCACATCGAATTTGCAGCTCTGATCTGGGACGACATGATGTCTTATCTTGAAAAGCCTGGCACCAAGATCCCTTATATAAGATACATAAAACTGTTGATCCAAAGGATTCTAGGGAATAATCAAGATATTCCCTTGAGACTTGATGACCCCAACCATCACTACGTGTTGCTTGAGCCCACACTTAATGTTGTTAGATTTAAGGACTCAACAACGGAGAAACAAGGTGCGGTATTACCAGATTGCCTTCTTACTGCTTCTATCAAGGAACTTCAATCGTACAAACGTTATCTGGAAGCAGTGGCATCAGGAAAAGTGGGGTTCATAGATGAAAAGTCTTCTGGTACACCTGTTAGGAAGACCAGGAGAGGCAGTGATGTAAGTATTGCGAGCACGGAGAGTACACGTATGTATCCTAAGAGGACTCACGTACTCAAAAAGAGAATTCCATCAAAGGATGCCATCCCTATTCCCAAACCAGAACCAAAACTGATGGACGAGGACTCAGAGGACACTGAAACAGATGAAGAGGTTATCTAGTCAGAATTTGCAACAGATGATACACTAATAGTTGCAAAATCTCTCAGTCCCAAGTCTGATAAAGGGAAAACTCTAGTGCAAGAGCAGGAAGAAGAGAGCTCCGATGAAGAGCCACAGGATGAAGACAAAGATTACAGAAATAAGTTAAAGAATCTCTGACTTCAACATGTTGCTAAAGAGTTCAATCTACAACAAACTCGTGTCCCTGGAGGGTCAAGTGGTGGTGAACTAACCACACCAGTTTCTGATGCGGTTAATCAACCCGATAAGGGAACTGGTACCACCACCCACGAATCACAACAAAAGCAACTAGAGGATAAGATCATTTTTGACTTTGAGGAACCTGATAAGAAGAAGGAGACGAATGAGAAAATTACTGATGAAGATGTTGATGCTGCTGCTAATGAAAAAGCAGAAGAAGAAGCTAAAGCTCAAGCAGATGAAGAAGCTAGGGTTAAGGCAGAAGAAAAGGCTAAAGCCGAAAAGGAAGCCGATGATTATCTTCTAGATAGTCCCGCACGTAACAAGGAAAAAACTTATGAGCCACCAAAGGACCCTGAGCCTCCTCATGAATCATCATCGTCAGACTCATCTTCTCACTCATCTCCACCACCATCCAAAGCCACCATCAGATCCGCATCCAAATCGGTAAAGAAACCGACCGATACTTGGATATCACGTGCTAAAACAAAGATTGTCAAAGCTGTCAGGAAAGTAAGAAAGAAAGATGCAGTCAACAAGAAATTGAATCAACTGGCCGACAGAGTTAACCTTCTTCAGAACGTGATAAACAAGTTTTCGGATGAAAGGGAACAGCTGCAACAATTTCTGAATAGAGATATCCAAGGGGAAATGGAGAAGACGATCAAAGAATACACTTACAAGTTTCTCATCGACATTGTCCCTGGAGTAACAAGAGAGTTGTTCACCAGACAACTCTATCCGAATCTCATGCAATTGGTCAAGCAAACAATGCAATCTACTCCGGTAGCTATGAAGATCAACCCAATTGAGCCTGCAGTTGTCTCCAATGCAGAAATGGTTTCCAAGATTGTACAACAAATGTCTCAACGATCAGAAATGTTTACTTCTGACGAAGCTAAACTGTTTGACGCATTGCTGGAATATCAACTTAAAACTTCATGCAAAGCGGCAGCTAAAAGGGCTAAGTGTCCAAGAGACGATGATGATCAGGATAAGGATAAAGAGACAAAACGCAAGAAGAAATCTGGTGAATCATCCTCCATGCCAACACCACCCCAAAGGACCTCCACCGACAGAAGATCTCCTCCACGTTCTACTGCTACTGACAAACCTCAGGACTCAGAGTCACCACCACTAACACAGAAAATCGGTGACCACTTTGAATACACTGGTGGTGATGATGAAGATGTCCCTGAGCCACAACAACAACCTACTTCTCCTACCACAACAAAGAAACCAGCATCATCATCAAAGCCAAATAAAAAGAAGAAAAAGACCGTTGTTGTGTCATGGCTAGATGAAGATGACACCGAAGAATATGACTCGTTTTCTAAACTTATTGATGCTACCCCTCAATTATCGGAAGGTCAAGAAATGGTAGATGGTCGCACAATGGAGCATGTGAAGCTTATACAGGAAAAGTTCAAAGTGAAGAAAATGACCAAAGCAGAGTTGAGGCGAATCAAGAATGATGCATTTCAACTACTTAAGGACAGCTCAGACAGTGCAATCGAAGTCGAATATCATCTCGAAAACATTGCACGAGCCATGTCTAACAACATTGATTGGCTCAATCCTGAATCAAACATTGACTTCACCAGAAAAGATAAAGCTCCATATTACATAGACTAGACCAAACCACTACCTACCATTGGCCGACCGGATCAACCTATGATTCCCTACCTCTAATTCTTCAACAACGACTTGGAATTCCTTCTACACGGTAGCGATGTCTCCAAGAAATACGCTACATCACTCACACTCCCTTTCCCGGCAGCAATATACTCTAACAATATAGCCATCGAGGAAGAAGCCCCACACATGTTTGCTAACAAAGTGGAAAAGTATGACCTCGATGCACTGTATGGGATTCATCATTGGCCAGAACGAAGAAGAATCTACTACAAAAGCTGCCAGGTTCTAAATTCGAAAAAGGAAGTGTTCAGTGACAAACATGTCATTGCAATGCAGCATGTTACCCTGTCGTCGAAGTGGGACTACACATTCCTAAAGAAAATAGTGGTCAAACGACAAGAAGAAGAGGAATATGAATTTTCAGAAGCGGATTTTCCGAGATTTTCTCTAAATGACATTGAAGATATGTATCTTGCCGAGGTACTAGGATGAATGTGATATTTCTCTACAAATATCCAATGCGAGTACATCAAGTCATTGCTCATATTCATCTGAAGCATCGTGATCCAAGAACGTGTAGAAGATATTCAACTTGCCGTGGAATCATACCAGAAGCGTGTTAATCTCACAAAACCAAAGCTAGACCTTCCCGACATAAACCAACTTGCTCAGTACACCCTTATAAGGAAACCATTTGGGGTAGTCTACCGTAGTGAACTACACCACAATTGCTTCATGGCTTCAAAGAGCTTCATAAGTTTGAGGATCACACATTAAAGAAGGTTCGGGATAGGTTAGCATACATGTTAAAGGAGATCCATGACGGCATAGGGTCACCGAAGAGATGGAATTTGAGGGATAGGAGGGATGTGAAGAAGATCATCACTCGGATTGATGAAAGGTTGTTCAAACGGGATCAAATAAGAACGTTGGAGAGTTTCGTAGGTGGTCGTCCAAGCATATCTCTCACAGGGTACCAACGTCCAGAACGCATTCCTGGAGTTATTGACGGACTTCCTGGTACTCCTGATTCTCCTTGATCTGTTTCCTTATTATTATTTGGATGTGTGATTTATATCTGTCTATGGCTTGTGCACACATAATAGTGTACAACCCGTACTTGTAATGAAAGCACCCTGTGGTATGCTTCAGTGCCACAATCCTTATAAAAGGAGCGAAAACTTCTTACTTTTGAGTAAAACTAATCAAAACTTTCAATTTTCAAAGTTTTTTCTCAAAAGAATAAGTACTTCCCCTTATGTTTTTCAAAACCTCAAAAGTTAATATCACTTGTTGAGGGGGAGTATTTACTTAAAAACTTTGGTCACAAAATTTTTCTTCGTGGTAATCTTCCCACAAAACTCGAAATGGACATATTCGATATCAAATTTTCGTCAAAAATAACATTTATATGCCATTTTTGAGGGGGAGAAAAATTATGTGATAAGAAATATGTTGTGAATTGTTAATGAATCGTCGTCCTATAAAGACTTAATCAATGAATTGACGAGATCTTAAATGTTAGTAACTCGAAAAGACTTGTCCGGGACGGGTAATAATTTCAAGCTAGTTCGCTAGTGATGTAAACGTGTCTCGCAAAGGACTTGTCCTAGTAGAATGTACCATTCGAGAAACACTTGGTAGACATGAACTTTGACGGGTTTGACAACCTTTCGAGGTTTGTCCACACCTTCAAGGTAGTTATTAGAGCCAGTTGTCACCTAAAAGCTGATAATGTAACTCTTTAACTATGTAACGTAACCGTGTCTCGCGGGGAATTGTCTATCTTGAGTTGATCAATTCAAAAGTGCACGCTCTTCTCTCACCGTGCAGATTTCTATCAAAATACTTAAGCACGTGTGGAGGGGGAGTATTTCTGCAAAATACAAAACTCTGACAGTGGTACTAAATGCTTTTATTCATAACCACTTTGAGATAATTTCATGAAAATGGTTTACGACAACATAGGTTAGTCATAGAGTTATAAGGTGACTAAGGTTAGGAATAACCGTTCTATGATCCGCCAGAGCCGGAGGGATCAACCCAAGGACACCACCAATAGTTAGAATTAGAAGTCCTTAGGCATGATTATAAAAAGGAGAAAATGAGAATCGGAGAAAGAAGGGGTTGAAGAATTAAAAAGAAAAGTAAAGAAAAAGGTGAAATGAAATAGCCCTCCAGATTATTCAACTTAGGTCAGACACCGGGTTCAATTCATATGCTACTGGTTGTCACTTGATGACACCGGTATTGAAGATTAAAGTCGTCATGGACCCAGTGACGCATGCACTAAACCTTCTTAGCCACTCAAGTTTCTCTAAACAGAAGCTTGTTTCATTCTCACAGAGAACCCTACGTAAACTATCGGCTTTCTCTTAGAGATTGTTGGTATTGAAGAAGGAGACCATCTCCCTAGTCTCCACTCAGGAAAACCAAAGTGCACTATTGAGTCTAGAGCCACGAGATTCATCAAAAGATCTCTTAGGTACACTTGACATTTCATCACTTGTCCTTAAACATTAAGGACACAAGTGATACCTTATCGAGTCCTACACAGATCTTAGCAATCTGTCGAGAACATTTAGGAGAGGTTCACACATGTGATCCTCAGTGATTGAATGGAAAATCCTGCCAAGGTCAACATCAAACAGCCCTAACAGCAGGTCACTTCGGTAACTCATTGTGGGTTACGCTTAGTGTGTCTCAAACGGTCTTTAGTCGTGGGGTGATGCTTCATTGTACCTCAGCGACTCACCTGAACAGTAGGTGTACTTCGGTACATCGCGTTATCTCACTTGTGGGACTCAAGTTCAGGAACACCCTTTGTGAGAATTAGAGTGGTGTTTTCACACTATGTTGTTAACACACTCGAAGTTCAAACTTGAAAGCACTGGATTATTTCTAACCCATGTTTTATGTTTTCTTCTTATGGATGCTTGTGGGAGGAAAAGATCATGCAGATTCTTCACATGCTCATACCAACAACAACACTAATTGAAGTTCTCTTAAAATGCAACACAAAGTCAAAATGATTCTTCTTCAAAGTCAAAGAATCTACAAAGTTTAAAGACTAAGAGAACTCCATCAGTACTGAAATTCAACGTTAAAGAGCGTGTGACCATGTTGGAGAAAGACGTAGAGACACTGGAGCAACGAAATGGACCTGATGCAGACAACCACAACATACTATCACTACCATCATAAAGAACAAAGATCAAAGAACAAAGAAATCTAAGACGTCAAAGCTGAAAACTTCAAAGAATACCAGATCCTTACACTGGGGAGATTGTTAGAATCAAGGCACTTCTTCTTACAAGAAAGAAGAATGTCAGAAGACGTCGAAGCAACTATTACATCAGCACCTACAACGTTATCACTCAAATCATTAATCACCAACACTTAGGGGGAGATTGCTGGAATCACTCCTAAACTAGATTACAAATGTTAGTAATTAATATGTAATAGTTAGCTTAATTAGGCTTTTATGTTAGTAATTATGGCAAGGCTTATGTAGAAAGCTCATAAGCCTTGGCCTAAGCCCAATAAGGAAAGTAAGGGAACTAGTGTGTTGCCCTAGTTCCTTCCCCTATAAATAGTCTTGTAAACCTTCACTTGAAGGTTGGTTGTTCACTTTTCCATTTCACTCTAAGCATAAACCTTTCATTATTATTCATACGTGTGTTTGGTTAAGTGTTCATCCGATCTTCTCTTATTATTTCTTCTATTTATGCTTGTGTTACAAACATGGTGACCTAACAGGCCTTCTTTCTTTATGGAGCAAATTTCAGGGAAGTTCTCGCTCTAATTATACTTTTCTCTTCACCTTTATTTCATGCTTAGTACAAAAGGGACTTTGTACAATTCAAGTGGGGGGACGGGAGTAGAATTATCTCTTGAACATTATTTTGCCCTCGTTTTTCTAATTTATTTTGAAAAATTATGCCATTTTTAAAATTTTGACATGTTTTTCTTAACCTAACTAGAGTAGACCTTAGCTGAGCACATACAACCCTTGATATATTATGGTGAGATTAGCCTTATCCGTTTGCTATATTTTACCCCAAATCCACCAAATTATGAGTGTGCCGGTAGCTTGTAAACTTTAGAACTTGGCCTTTGCATCATTTCGAGACCATAGACGAGGTATGTTGAGTTAGCTCGATGTATTTAGACTTTTCAGTTTTAAAAGGCAATATTATAGGATTATCACCCAAACAGCCTACCATTGTGTGTCTATCGACTAGTCACCTCTACTTCTCGACCCCATGTGAAACCCTTTTGTTGCACTCACCTTTAGTGCAAGATACCCCTAGATACACCCATCTGAGCCATTCCTTTCATTTTGTTAACCCGGCATATTGCTTCGATACACCTATACACCTTAGCCTACCCTATAGTCTTTATTTGTGATTGGAAAGTCATCATTTGCCTAAGTTCAAGGTTCGAGTGGAAAGCTTCGAAAATCACGCTTTCATCGACAACATTCCTGAAAATCATTGAAGACCCCCCGAATTCCCATTGTTCATCTCAAGTGGGGGGATATTATGTTAAGTTATTATTGTTATGTTGAAAAAAAAATGTTATGATTATTGTAAAGTGCGATTTTATAAGCACTATGTTATGAGCTTTATAGATTTAGTATCGAGGAGGCCACCTCGGTCACATTTGAAGATTGGAGTTGGTAGTTATGCCAACAGTTGGAGAAAACGTAGTGTGCCCATCACGACGTCCTCTAATGACACATCTACCTTATATTTCATGATCCGGTTTCTTGACTTCAAAGCTTGAACTTTGGGCGGACGGTAAGTGGTGATGACTTGTTTATAGATTTAGACTACCTGCTTGTTTTTTATTTTACACCATTTATATATCCCATGTCTTATCCTACCCTTTAGTCATGAAGTGTGTCTAGGTGATGCAGCGAGCAATCTTTGGTGTCTTGGCCATGGATTTGGTCATGTATCATTGATTTTGTCCACTTCGTCGTGACATGTTAGTAATGACGAATCACCCCTTAACCTTTGTCGTGTCTACCCATATTGCCTTCTAGAATTGTTTAGCCCTTAACTCTAGTAGTGGAGTTTTGTGTAACCGCCAAGCTTATAATAGAATACATGCTATGACCGTGCGATTGAGTGATCGCCCCGAAATTGACACTTAGAATAGTTGAGAGATTTGAGTGTTTTGTTCCCCTTTCGTGAGGTGTTCCGCTTTGTTTTATTCTAGCATAAGGGATTTGTAAACTTATATTTTCCAGGTTATGGGAGATATCTTTTTAGGAATCTTTCTAATAAGGTCTACTTGAGGGAAAGTAGAGTTCAAGTGGGGGGATATTTGATCACATCAAATAGTCCTGATTATTAAGTGTCAATTTCCCCCGATAATTCTTGTAATTTATATCATTTATATGAATTTACGCTTGTTTTCCATTGTTTTCCACTTTCAGGTAAATTACGAGCATTGGAGCTTAAGAGACGCGGAATTGGAGAATTATCTAAATATTTATCATAGTATGCTGATTTTGAAGAAGTTACGGCATAACTCGTCTCTCACATTACGCCATAACTATTGCGTGACTCAGAAAACCAACTTATCAGAAGGTTACGGCGTAACTCTTCCCAAAGGTTACGACATAACTATATTAGGTCAAATGAGGTTCCATGCCGCTGATACTTACGCCGTAACTACTCCATCAACTACGACGTAACTAAGTCTTATTGAAGACTACGGCGTAACCATTCATAAGGTTACGCCGTAACCAGCAGATCTAGTGCAAAATACGATGTAATAGAAGGTTACGGCGTAACTCTTATAGTAGTTACACCGTAACCCAGATCTGGCCTATAAATACCCAATGAATTCCAGCATTTCTAATCATCCCATTCCACACACAACTACCAAAGAACGTGGGAAAAATCTCAAGGCAGGTCTAGAGGAGCATACGGAGCTGTCTCCAAGGGAGAAATCACTCCCCTATGATAAGCATTAGCATTTTATATTTTCTTTAGTTTCAATTCATGTATTTCGTACCTTTGAATATTGAATTGTTTTGTATGATTAATATGAGCGGCTAAGCACCTCTTGGTGCTGGCCTAGTTATGATTCCTTAATTATTTTGTTTGCATTTACATTACTTCCGTACAATTATTTCTAAGTGTATGCATGCATAGTTTATTGGTAGCCACCCTTGGTTCGGTAGTTTTGAATGACGGTAGAGGCCAATTGCCTAGGAGATATGACCAACTGACCCTAGGTAAGCGGACTGAGACGGGAAGGGTAAGATATGACCAACTGACGACCCTTTCTACTTGTGCAATTTGACCAACTGATCACCTATCATTTGGATGAACTTAAGAATTAGGGGTGAGTGTCTAAGTTCCTAACGGCCGGGCACTCACTATTATAAATCTAGCATGTAGCGGTACTTAATGACTTGGCTTAGGGGACCAGGAACGACAGGACTTATGAGGGGACACCTGACTTCTCCTGTGGTGGCATCTTTGCTGATAGGTTAGGGCGAATTGGCCAAATGTTGTCCTCTCGACTTTGACCCCACCTGAAGTAATTGGAAGTAAGTAGACGTAGACATACCTAGCTAGGAGGATTAACTAGGTTAGCACCACTCTCCTCTATTGATTTCCCTTTACCATTTATTTGCTTTTATTTGCTTTATTCTATTTTAGTAGTTTAATTAATTAATTCCCTATCGAAACTATTATTAAATATGTGATACCTAGACTTAGTAATAATCCATCACACATAGCTCTTGGGACGACCTCGGCTTTACCGATTACTACACTACACACGACCGGGTACACTGCCCGTTAGTGCACTAGGGTAGACCATAGGTATAACGAGACTTTATAAATATTAAAACCTGGTTAGTAAAACCTGCATCATGTTTATTGCGTGAGTTTTAGGTTAAGGATAATAGGATATTCGGGGGAGATACCTCAGTACTTGGCGATCCTGGATATTCTAGAGGAGACTTACAATTTATAGAACTAGAACATGGAATACAACGCATCAATTAGGCAATGATGTGACAATTCAACCAACCAATGAAAGATAACTAGGGAGTAAGAAAATCTAAGTGAACACGATTTTAATTATCATAAGAACACACTCCTACAATCCGTAGCTTTTAATTTTATATATTTTAATTAGTTTTAAGTTAATTTGTTAAGTAGTTTAATTGGTAGATTACTAAAACCCCCACTCTTCAAATCTCGAGATTTTACTTGCTTTCATATAAAATATTAAAAGGCTAAAAAGAATCACCCTCACCCTTACCTTTTTGTCATACAACTCTACTAGCATCTCTATTCCCCTACAGAACGATCAACCCCCTGGGCTTGCCCATACTACACTGCAACGATTAGGTACACTGCCTAGTGGGTTGTAAAACTTGCTCTTTGGAAAAGAAGTATTTCGACCCCGAACCACGCATCAGTATGGTTTAAAAGGTCATCTTTCCAAACCTGTACATAAAGTGCACAGGAAGTATACTGCAAACTTTTACATTTATTAGACCCACTTTAACACTTCTGAAAAAACCCTAGAATTTCCATAAGTCACAAATATTTTAGTTATCAACCTTGTAAAAGGAGAGCTCCTAAACCTTGTTGTTTGAAAATGAAAAATCAAAACCGAAGACTGATATTAAGTTCTCAGAATTCAGCTTTGACACATGAATTCATAAAATTCAAAAACACGACCAATAAGACTCCAAATTCATCCAAAACAATTGGAAAACTTAATTAAGACATAAAACTAGTTTTACAAGCAAAAATCCGACTCCAGCACTTATGAAACTTATTTTAGAATTCACACCAATTCGACCTACACAACTATCCATTTCCAGAAGTCCATTTTAAACCATTATATAGCATGTTCAAAACCTTTTTAACCCGATTAATGTACCAATATACCTACATATTGTTAGAACCCAAATTCGAACCTTGACTTTTTCCCAAATCTGTTTATACACATGCTTTAGACATCTCTTAACCACCCCATAAATCACATGCAAACACAAAACTTCATTAATAACTTACCAAGCCAACCTGGATTAACAAACTGAAATAAACCTAAAGCCTAACTCTTTTTAACACTCATATGCATGATCCCACACACATCAATTCTTTACACGTACCAAAATCAGTATTAGACACAACACTACTAACTCTTCATAACACACGTTTTAACAGGTTTTACGTTTCCAGATTTCATGTTACGTTTTATATATAAATTGTATAGCAATTAGATTAGGTTTAACACTTATACACACGACTAGGTTTTAAAGATCACATATTAAGATTAGACAAAAGATTGAGAGTCAAATGGATTGAGAAAAAAAAAGGATCAAGAGTTACCTTGTGGTAGTTTTTAACAAGGCAAAGAAACAAGTCAAGATCCACGAATAAAGGACACAAGCACACCAAGAACTATATGATCAAAGAAACTTCAAAGCCTTCTTTCTTCCTTGATTCTTGAGGGAAAAACAGATGAGATGTAAGGCTGAAATTAGGGTTCGGTATTGAGGAGGGAGATATGATGCCTTATAATGTGTGAGAAGAGGCAAACAAGGAGCGTACAATAAAAGGGAAAATGTGTGGGGATTTAAAGAAACCGTGTATTAGTTGCTAAGATTAAGGAACCATGATATCTTTTATACAAGTGGGAAATCTTCTTGGTCTTATCCTTGGGTGATATAAAACGTGTAAAGAGGAGGGGGCAACAAGAATTTCGGTGCAATATATTACCCATGGAAAACTTGCACAACTTTGGAACATATGTATAGGCCAATTTTTTTAGTATCACTTAGGTTGGGTAGGTTTTAATCCAAATACTTAATTTATAACACATGATTTATGTTTATATTATTCCAAGTGTATAACATATAGTTTTATGTGTTAACTGGTTATTACATAACTTAGATTAAAAATTCAATTTAGTTACAAAAATGGAATCCGAATTTTAGGGTTTTACATATAAGGTTTACATAAAAATAGAAAAGGTAAAATAGGACATATAAAATATGAACGTATGAAAAATAAAATGCATAAAATACATAGACTGAACATAGTCTAGGGTTTGTTAAAAGTTAAGTGTACGTGAATGAACTTACTTAGTTACACGTAAAAGTAAGTTTACTTAAAATTAAAATAATAATAAGTATAATTAGATGGTTAATTAATGACTTAAAAAGTACGGGTGGTTACACAAACGCATCACAGAATGCCAGTTGAGCTTCATATAGCTCCTCGCGCTCTTCATCATCATAAGGATGTTCACCGTAACTCTCCTTCCAACGCTCATATAAGCTCATCCCCCCACTTCCATTTCCTCATCCTCTATTATTAGAACTAGTAATCGTAAGGTTCTTAGATGCAAAAAAAAACTAGCCCTTTCATTAACATCTTCAATCACATCACAATCACTATCATCCTCATCCAATTTAGCTTCCTTACTGCGACCTATGTCCAAATCTGCCCCATTATTATGCGAACAACTTATACCACTAGGATCAATACCACGTCATTTACAACCATATTAAGAGCATCAAACGGATTTGGTGTCACAATATTCGTCATGCTCGTACTAGCCACTTCTGAGATCTTAGTCTTACCAGCATTGGTTGTATCCAACTTCTTCGACATAGCTTTGTAGACCTGTTTCTTTTGTTTAGTAGGGTTGAATTTCGGCCCTTTACCAAATTCAATGTTACGAAACGCTTTTCTCTGAGAAGATTGAAAACCATCATTTTTCTTTACTGTTTGACTCTTCAAATCAGCAAGTATACGTTTAGTAGATGGGTTTTCATCATGGGCAAACACCATATGAATACCACACCTAGGTGGTTTCCACTCATGCTCTACATGAAAAATATGCAACACTTCCCCATTACCCTCTTAACACGGAACAATAATAACCATCTTCTCCTTGAGTTCCCGATTAACCTTTATGTCAATCAAGGCACGAGCATAATTAAAACGATCCCAAGATTGCATACACATAGCATTTGTATACACATCAAGCATGATAGGAGTACCAATTTTAGTAGCCATGACACTCAACCCATCCTCAGTAAACACAGCAATAGGGATATCATGAATTTTAACCAAGACAGAGATGTAACCCAAATCCTTTTTCACCAACATGGTCATCGCAGTCCACTTCTTCAAAATTATAGGAGCAGAGCAAATAAACCAAGGTTCACTCATCGACATTTTATTAAATCCCTCAACATAAGTAAAATTAAAGAGAATAGCCCTTTAGAATTCATCATGGTTCGTACTAATCCATATTTCTTTCAGGCATTATTAATGTAATTTTCAACAAAGTGAAATGCAACCCTCTTGCCAATTAAATACCAGAAAAAGCTGTTTTAAAACCTAGAATTTGCTTCTGAGACTGAAGACAAACAAAATTTGCACCTCAGCCTTTTCATTTACAGGTTTACCCGTATATAGAGTTCGAAAATTAGCCTTACGAGTAGTAGAATTAGCACCAACCTTACTAGCAAATAAAAATGGGGCAACAAGAACTGGCTCTTCTACCCCACTTACACCCTTATTAACCTCGAAAGGTACCACCTTAGGCATATCATAATTCAGCGCCTTATTCCCAAGCACCGAATCAATTTTATCCGCAAGAGAGACACAATCATGCGTGTGTTTCAGTGTGCTCGCAACGGTAGGGATTTTAGCATTGTCACTTCCACCTAGACTTGGGACATTATCAACATTAGGTTTTAGTGATAACCCATCTTCACCCACAAACACAATTTTTCCATCCAGTAATTGCATTTCGAATTCATAAATTTTTTCAACAAGCCCTTCGTTACCTACAACTTCCGAAGCCCTTAAAATTATTCCCATTCCACCGTTTTTATGCTACTCTCTCGACACCCCCATCATGAACAAGTACTATAGTCAGTCGACCCTCAAACCAGCATCCAAATAACGACACAACCACGTCACACTTCAGCCTAGAACACAAAACTAATCATTTAAGGTTTCGAAACAAAAACAACAATAACCCTTCAATATGATATACTATCCAATAATCACAACGACCAGGTTTATCTGAATCAGAGTATATAAGTATGAGAATAGACAGTAGACCACGAACCAGAAAAACCGGTCGCTAAAGCAAACCCTAAAAAAGCGTATAACCCTAATCAACCAAGAGACGAAAAATATTAACTTGATAGATACAGAATTATAAACGATTTAGGATTAGAAAAAAAATCAGTCACATACAAGTAAGATCAAACCACATAAGAAGATTAATGGAGAAAACGCTTGAAATTGAGCCAGTTACTGTTTTGAATTTTCTCCACTAGTCGCCAGTTGAGAGAGAGAGTCGAGGGGTTTCGAACCTGTTGAAATTATCTTTTTTATATCGATTTTATTTTATTATGTCTAAGTTTCGGTCCAAGAAATGATTCTCATCTCTCAATAACTATATCTTTTCTTGATAGCCAAAAGCATCTCGGATAGGTTCCGTAGATGTACCGAACTTTAAAAGATTGACAAAGACATGCTTTGATGTTGTGATTTGTACAACCACTTGGATCATTTGGAGGCCCCGAAATCGGGTTTGATTTCACAGGAAGCGACAACACAAAGGCACTTTATTTGATGAGATTAAAGGATTTTCTCATTATTGGTTTAACCATATATAGGAATAAGAGCTTAAAGCCCCCATGGCTTGTGTCGATTGTTGATCCGGTTTCAGCCTGTACTAAACCTGTGTAATCCTTCATTTTTCTAGCTTCTTGATAGATTTTCTTGATGAAATTGCTGTTCTAAAAAAAACATTTACCGAACTTTACATTGATAGGCTCATAAAGAGCTCAGTTGGGTTCTAGTTTTTGTAACAAGCTGCAGGTCATTTACGGATTTATGACATTCCTATAATCAGATAAAAAGGTAAAATATAGAATGATGAACCATAGGTGATTCTAGTGACATTTTTAGATCTGCAAGGAGGTAGTAATAAATCTCACTTGTCCATGTTAAGTTGTTTATCGTTAATAAAATCAACAAAATGATGTTCTGTATAACCTCATTCTAAAAAACATTTAACAGTATACTTACATGTAAAGATACAGAAAAAAACAGTTAAAATGATCGATACCTGCATTCCAGTTTAACTAATTAGAACCTAAAAGTCCCCAAGCATTAAGTTCAGGAATGCAAATATCGATCCTTATACCAGCTGTTTGTTTTTATTGATATGCAGTCTCCACAGGTATCCATATATGCTGAAAGGATATCAATTTTGTTCTTCGATCTGAACTATCGTCCAATTATCGTTGTCATTGTTACCTCATTTATACTGTCAAGGTCTCTGTCTACAGTAGAAAACCCTAATCCAATTAAAGACCTTCCAGCAAAAAACCCAGGTTCGTCTGGTTGACGCACTACTGAAACAAGATTTTCACTTTGTAGCATGTTGACGACCTCCGACATTGATGGCCGATCTTCAGGCTGTTTTTGGACACATAGCAAACCAACATGTATACACTTTACCACCTCATCCTCTTGATAGGTTGACTCACTTAATACACCATCCATGAGTTCAAGGGGTCGTCCCGCAGTCCACAACTTCCAAGCCTGCAATAAACATTAATCAATATTTGTGCTCAGAGTTCCTGGGATTGACAGTTTATTTTGCCTAACTACCAATCACGAGGCAGAGTTTTTTGTGCTTACATGACCTAACAAGTTTAGGTTATGGTCAGGATGGTGAAACCCCCAATTCTTTTTGCCACTAATTATCTCCAAGGCCAAAACACCATAGCTATACACATCTGATTTTGTCGAAAAATTTCCATTCATTATGTATTCCGGAGACATATAACCACTACACAGAAGAACATAATTTTTAGATTAAATAGAAAAAAATCACACGTATTGATTAAAAAACCTACGTAGAGATATAGAATGTATACTTACTGGGTTCCAATTACTCGATTTGTCGTTTCCTCTTTTTCACTAGCAAGAATTCTTGCCAATCCAAAGTCCGAAATCTTGGGGTTCATTTCTTTGTCCAGTAGAATATTGCTTGCTTTTAGGTCACGATGTATTATCCTAAGCCTAGAATCATCATGGAGATACAGAAGCCCTTTAGCCACTCCTTTCGTAATCTTGAAACGATCATCCCAGTTTATTAGTCTTTTCTTGACTTGATCTAGACAGTTCCAAGTGTAAATTTCAAAACATAAAAAGACTGCGTTTAAGAAATTAGATTGTATAAAACAGTGTACCGAAAATTATATGGTCTAGGCTGTGGTTTGGAAGGTATTCATATACTAGTATTCTTTCATTTCCTTCAACGCAATATCCCAAGAGCTTCACAAGATTACGATGTTGAAGTTTCGCTATCAAAGTGACTTCATTCTTAAATTCCCGAATGCCTTGCCAAGAACTCTCGGCTAGTCTCTTCACGGCTACTTCCTCTCCCCGTGCTAATTGCCCCTGAAAGTAAACAATTTTATTTCTTACTGTTTTTCTATATATGTTGGGAAACATCTTATCGTTAAAAATTATTCAATCAAACCTTATAGACTCTTCCAAACCCTCCCTCACCAATTTCATTTGAGGATGAGAAGTTATTCGTGGCAGTGGAAATTTCATCGAACTCGAAGAAACGGCAGTCTGAATCTTCGTCTTGAGATCCAAATTCTGTCAATGGGCTGTGTTCTGGTACTGGTGCTACATAGAGCGTATTTAAAAAATACAATCATTTTCAAACTGAAATATCATTCAGATATAGGAAATACTATACATGAAAGTATTGGTACCTCTTGTCTTTGATCTTTTAATAATACACAAAAATCTAAATATAACACCCAATAGAAGTACACAGGAAGTTGTCGAAAACAGAACAATAGCGATAACCAATATAAGTTTCTTCCTCTTCTTGTGCACGATGGAATCTGATTATCAAAACATTTAGAGAAAAAGAAACAAGTGGATTTAGAATTCTGATCGGTTAAGATTACTAAAATGAATGTCATCAAACATCCTGATTTTCACAGTTTGTGGTCAACAAAGATATAGCAAAATGAACTCTAGCTCATTAACTGTGGCTTCTATCCTGGAGCCATGTAAGTATCACCAAAAGTGCAGAACCAAACTGTGGCTTTCTTCATTTGAGTTCATGTTAAGTACATAAAATTATCCCCCAAATAAAGATACCCACAGTGAAGAAATCATGTTCTCTCATTTTGGACTTTTAATGACATAGCAAATTCACTTTTAATTAGATTCCATTGATCCGATTCTCGCTAATGATAGCACTGTGTAATCCTTTTGTGTAATATCTTGCTAGAAGTGTTATAATCCTTTAAAAAAATAATAAAAATACATAGAGTTAAAACACTCTGTGAAAACAACAATGAGCCATTTGACAAGTAACTTTGCACAATCAGTACAAAAACAGAAAACTTTAAGCTAAAGGAATTAAAGTTCAATAGTATTTTTTTGACAAAAGTTGCTACTCATGGATACGATCTAGTGATACCTTTAAGTTTATAACTTTATGAAGGTGCAAGGAATGCATTCGATCATAAACTAATTTCACATAGTGGATATGAGTGATTCAACCTTATGATATAAATATAAAAGCAGGCCGATATGATATTCACCGCTATTGTGTATTCATGAATTATATCATTTGTGCATTTTAGATCAATTTTCTGTTAGACATGTCCATGCCATAGACACTTATATATAGGGAGTATTGTCACTTGTCAGGAACATGCAAAAAATAATGTAAAAAAGCGACAAATAACTTTAAAATACCAGGTACCTATCTCGATGTTTGACATGCGTATGTAAAGATCATTGCCGCCTCCATGAATCACTCGCAGATCAATGAGATCATCAAACCAAACCAAACAAATACTCCCATTGCCATACATGTTCAAGTTAGTGTATGCCATACAGTTGCATTTTTTTGCACACTTGTTCTCACATTCTCTTGTGTTTAAAGCACCCCAAACAGTAGAATTATCAGGCAACTTCATCTGTTCATACTTCAAAAACCCGTCTCCATTGGAGCAATTCAGATCATGTTTTCGCTTGCATCCACTAGAGCACTCAAATCCACACCAATCTACTGATGAAATTGCCATGAAACCTTGCTCCAAGCATCTACAACTTGGATCATCACTATAACATATGCCATATGATCCACATGATCCAATCCTGTCACAATTATCTTTATTTAAGGTCAAAATTGTTAGCCATCCTTCATTTTTGCTCTTCCACCAAAAGAACTGAAGGCTTCCTAGTGGACTCAAGACCAACCTTAATAAAAATGAATCATTTAGAGCCGCAAATTTTAAAGAAGCTTCATTGTTATCAAACCTCAACGTTGGTGATAAGATTGGATTATCCATCAAAGAATTCATACCGCTAAATTTTTGTCCATCCCATGGTCCCCATCGTGAAAGTCTAACACCATTCTCTTTTGTGAGAACCAATTGGGGTGATTGAACTGATCTGTCAAATCCAAAATTAAAATCACCATCGGATGGATCATCTTTCTTTCTCCATGAAGTGATTGCACGGTATCTCTGCCTAGACCCGTAATCCAGACTGAGATCCATCCCAGGCAATAGTGTGTCTCCTGGATGATTAAAGCTTTCCCAGATATACTCTCCACAAGACGAATTATCACAATCTCGTACCACAAAATTTCCAGAATTCAAAACCTGCAAAACCGGTTTACGAGAAGTAGGAGCATAACCTTTAAGTACTATCCTCCAAATGACTCGTTTACTGCCATCTTGTATTGAAAGCACCCCAGAATCATTTACCAAAAAATGTACACCTGAGGATGGTCTTTGAATTGGCCTTCTTCGATTAGCTACCCACACAACAGTGAGAGGTGATATATTTTTGTACCAAACCCCGACGAATTTTACATCTTTACATGGATTTGAAGGGCAGAAAAATCCTAATTCAAATCGTTGATTCGGAGAAACCAATGTTTCACCTTCACGGATTTGTGCGATTGTAGTATGGGATTTGGAAGTAGAAATGGAGGTGATAGAAGACGCATTTGATGTGTATATGCAGATGGCTATAAATAACCAAAGACAAGCACCAGCCATTTTTGGGTTTTATAACTCTATACTCTTAGTGGAGTGAGAATTTTGAAGAAGATTTTCTGATTTGATGTTGACACTTAGAATTGTTTACCCTAAATTACAGACTGCAGTCCGGCACTTGTCAAAGACACGCGCTTCCCAGTGTGAAAATTGAGTAAATTTGCAATAAATATTTGAGGATATATGTCAGCCATGTTCAAAGGGTTGACATGTTTTGAATTAAAAATTTATGAAATACAGTAATATTTTAATTTTCTTAAGAACGTACATCAGATAAAATTGTTCCTTATGTCAAATTGAAAGAAAAAGAACTTACATTTCTAGATAACTGAGTGTTGATGATGTTCATCGGAATCGCAAGATTATTAGCAATCTCAAAGTTAACAAGTAAGAAAATCAGAATAAGATACCACCGCTAAGCTTGATGCAATTCTTGGTTCCGAAATTGGGGACAAATGTCTGGCGACGGTGTTAAGCACTTGTAAGAGTGGTTTATCAGAAAGAAATATTGGCAAATGTTCGATCACCGTATGTTATGTGCCTCGAGTAAATGAAGCTATGATTCTCAAAGAATGAAGCTTGTGCAATGATAAAAAGAGATATCAAACTTGACGAATACGCGTAATATTGAATTTGCAATATATCATCAAAGGGCATATATAGTTTTGTTATATGAATGACTAATCACTCAAAATATTATTTTGTACAAATCTCAATTGCGACATAAGTAAAATATTGAAGAGTTTAGCAAGTGTGAATACTTGACTATCTCAAAATAGTAATAATTTGACATTGTGGATTGTTTAATGATACATACTTCAATACTCTTAAATGTTTTTGGATTTTGCTAGCAAGTCTCCGCCGGGCAGAAGTTAAAGTGTAATTAATGAACACGAATTTTTTTAATTATCAAAAAATGCATTAAATTAATTTGAAAATTAATATATTTGAACATAATTTTCACTTAAATAATTAAAACATTCTTTTTATAAATAGATTAATCCGTGTTCAGTGATTTAACAAAACTCAATGCATTTTAACCCCATTTATCTATCATTACAACCGTGGGTAATAAATCTATTTTCTTTAGGCAGGTGAAAAATCAGGCTTGTTTAAGGAAATATCAAAATATAAAACATCAACATCATATAGAATTAAAATAAATAAACTTGTTAGAGCTGTAGCATTTTTTAGTGGAGACGGTTAAATGCTGTATCCATTTTATAGATACTTCCTTAGAAAGAAAAAAAAATTCGTAAGAAATACAAGTGTTTATTACGTAATCAAACCCAAGTTGTATTCAATGCCATATATGTTTCAGGTGTGAAAAGTGTGATACGTATATCGAAAATGTGGAAAGCATATAGTGAGTTAAATCTTTTGAATACAAAAAAATAAAATAAAAAATAGAAACTAGAAGAACTTCCTTTCAAATTTAAAAGCTAAGGTCCTAAACAAGTACTCCTTCCAACCCATTTTATTAGTCAAACAACAAGAAAAATATAGATTTATAATAGATATAATAAATAATTAGAAAGACATTATACCCTTTAAATGTATTAAATTAAATATAACAAATAGTTTTCTTATAAGAATGAGAGTTTGGTTCATTGTAGATCACATTTTTATCAAAGATCAAATGAGATGATCTTCACCCTTCATTCCCTTTGATCTAATAGTTGGGATTCAAAAATAAATCATAGAGGAAAAAAAAATCGGAGGACAAAATAGTCAAACACACAAATTTATTTCATCCAACAACCCACACACTCACACACCCGTCTCTCTCTCTTTCTCCTCTTAATTCCAGTCACACACTCACACACACTCATTCATCTCACCTAACTTCTTCAAAATCAAAAACACACACTAATTCACCTCACCTAACTTTCACAATCTCTAATTCAACACACGCAATCTTTCATTACGTTTCCCCCAAATCTAATCGTGGATTCTTCATATCTTTATAATGCCTAAGCGAAAGAAAGCGCCGACCGATTCTAGCACTTCTGGTAAATTCTAACTCACTATTTATGTATTTTTTAAGTATTTCAGCTTGCTAGAAGGATTAGGGGATAGAAGGCCCAGAGTGTTTGATTATTGCTGTTTTTAGGGTTTATGATTTGTGAAGTTGTGGTTTTCATTATGATTTTGTACTGTGAAATGGTTAGGGTCAGGATTAGGTTGTGTAGCTGTTACTTAATGTGTAGGTGTTAGTTATTGTTGTTTTCAGCTGTTTCGCCCAAAAATGATGGTTTTCATAATGAATAGTTTTTGTTGTTTAATCTGTAGTTGTTAGTTTATGTGTAGCTGTGGGTTGGTATGTTGTTTTGTTCCTGGTTCGAGTTGGTGTTGTGTTTGCAAATGGTTAGGGTCAGGATTAGGTTGTGGTTCGTGTGATTCAGATGCGAAGTTCAATTGTTTAGATTTGTGGGTAGAAGTTCAGCATAGCGTTTGTGGTTACGGGTCGAGGTCATGGTGATTTGTGGTCGATAATCGTGTGTTTATTTTGGTAAGGTTAGGACCAGGTTTGTAGTTATAGTTACGAAGGGTGGATGGAGTTGGCGTTGAGGGTTTTATGAGCTTTGAGGCATTGGTTTTTATCTCCATTTTTTTGTTTAATTGTTTTGATGCTCCAAGGTTTTAAAGTGTCGCAACTATTAAGTTTATATTTGATTGTTCAGTATTAAATTGCTTTGAATCTGATTCTTCTTATTGGTGATAGTAATTGTCATTTGTGGCGCAAAGCGCATAAACCTTCTGGTTTTACATAGCTGAAGTTGTATTATGCTTTTACATTTCAGTCTATAGTAGTCTATTTTGGTGGAATCTAATTACCAATCGCTTTGAATCTAGTTAGAAATGAATATCTTTTGGTCTCAGTTTCTGTTTTTCTTTTCAGTCCATAGTCGATAAATTCTTTTGCATATCGATTTTGGTTATAATTAACTGCTAACTATATGCTTGTTTTAGTTTTTGCGTTTTAACCTTTGATGTTGATGACTTTGCAGACGATGATACTGGACTTGATAAGCTTTTGAAAACAACACCTTTTTTAAAGGACAAAGCTTCAGATACAACTACTGATGTTCCGAAAGGTATTTATAGTCACATATCATCTTTACTTTCTTATCTATCAAGGCGAATGCAATTATTCATTTTGACCTTACTTTTCAGACAAACATACTAATTGTAGCCACACTCATAAGTGGAGTTGATTAGCCTACATTACATTTTCCCTTCGGGTCAGGGAAAATCACTTGTGTGTATTTACAATCACAACTGATTTGGACTGATCACTTGTGTGCAAATCACAAGTGATTTATGCAAATCACAAGTGATTTTCCAAAAACACTAGTAGTTTTCCCTGATCAGAAGTGAACATGCAACGTTAGCTAATCAGAAATTACTTACAAAAACTTAAACATTTTATTTTACTTTTAATTAAAAGTAGTTTACGTTTTCTTACAAACCTTTTCAATTGTTTTATGCATGTGTCACAGATCCTAAACCATCTAAAAAGAAGTCCAACCCATCCTTACCTCGCATAAGTGAAGTAAGTGAGGCTGCTGACAATCCTAAAGCGAATCCTGAAACAAAGTCAAAGCATGATGCAAAGCAGAAGCATTCTGAGGCGAAGCCTTCTCAGGCGAAGCCTGATGCAAAGGAGAAGCATTCTGAGGTGAAGCATTCTGAGGCGAAGCATTCTACAAAGGAGCAGCATTCTGAGGCGAATCCTGCTAAGGCGAAGCCTGAAGCAAAGGCGAAGCCTGATGCTAAGGCGAAGCCTGATGCTATGGCGAAGCCTTCTCAGGCGAAGCCTGATGCTAAAGCGAAACCTGATGCTAAGGCGAAGCCTTCTCAGCCGCCTATGCTTAATGTCGAAAAACAAGACAAAAAAGTCAAAGGAAATGTGCATCCGCCACGTATTGATTATAAACATAAGCAGGCGGCGAAGCCACAAGTAGAGGCACATCCTTCTGGCAAGTCTAAGTCCACTTCTGAGTCGAAGGATCAACTTGAGGTGGAACCTTCTGGGAAGGACAAGTCTAGGAAAAGAAAGACTTCAGATTCTTTTGTAGCGGAAGAGGATAAAAAAGAGAGTGTTAAGAAGATCAGATCCGTTGCTAATGATAAGGGTAAGCATGTTGTAGAGGTTGAAACTCTAAAAGCTGTGAAGAAGGAATATGACTCTGGTTCCGAATCTAGTTTACAGAAAGGTAAGAAAAGGCGGAAACAAAAGGGTCCAAGTGAGGCAAAAATTAAGAAGGAGTTTCTTGATAGTGAATATCCTGGTATGCGTTCAAGGGTTGTTCCTATTTCGCTTTTTAAAGCAATTCGTGGAAACTCTAAACTGAATATGAAGTCATTTTTGGATAGTATCGGTTTTGGATCGTTATATGGAGTTAATATCTAAGTAATTCCAGGGAGATTGGGTCATTTGGCTCTGAAATTGTTTGATAGTAAGGAGTTTTGTATGCGTTTAAAGAAAGGAACTATTCCTGTGAATGCGGACAAAGTTCATGATATGTTAGGACTTCCTAATGGTGGAAGATCACTTTTGTCTCTAGATGTGAAACCTAATTGGCCTGAAGATCCAGTGACGCAAGCGTGGCTTAACCAGTTTGATGTGCAGATTGGAAAAATCCGGGCATCTCATATTCCTGACAGGATTACAACCGCAACCCGTGTTGATTTAATGTTCAAGCTTAATTTTCTTACGCTTGTCACCAACACACTTGGCAAGAATGAGACAACGAATGGGGATCTTTCATTTGATGTCTTGAAACGCATTCGTGATGACACTCCGATTGACTGCCTGGATTGGTGTGGGTATATTTCCAACTGTCTTTATAACAGTAAACTCCCAGAGGGTCGTGGTCTCTACTACAATGGGCCGTGTATTTCCTTGTTGTAAGTTTTCTTTTCATCTATTTATATTTCAAGTTTTATGTGTATACTGTAAGCCAATGTAAATCGCTTGTGATTTGCCACTGTAAATCACTTGTGATTTGCCACTGTAAATCACTTGTGATTTATATTTGCAATGTCAAATCACTTGTGATTTGACACTTTAACCTAATATATATTCTTAAACTTTTCTATAAAGCTGATGTTTTAATATATCTTTTGTATGTTTTTATAACTAGCTTTTGTACTTGGATTCAACCAAGTTTGAAGCCATGCCATACATTCGTTCACGTCCAGCACTTAAAGACTGGACTTCTACTCTGCTGAAGAATAGAATGGATCTTGAGATTGATCAAGGTGTATTTGGCGACTTGGAACTACAGGGAGAGTGGACTCCTGAGGAGGGGGTAACAGAGGGTTTTTTGAAACTGATGAAGTACGCGATTTTACCAGATTGTCTTATCCATCAGCACCGACCACCCAAGAGGTAATATAGGATCACATGTGATTATATACTTTTTATTGTAGTAATTTATGAACTTTTAGTTAATTAACAGATACTTTTTTTGTCAACTGTTTGTAGGGATTTTGCAAGAAGGTTGAAGCGAAGTTTTCCATCATTTCTGATGAGATGGAAGACTTAGAAGAGACCCTCAAACAATTCAAAAAATTGTTCCCTAGTGATGCCAAGCTTCGTGATTACCTTGACAAGTATGGTCAACTCTTCAAGAAGGTAATGAATCTAGATGACGAAGTTGATCAGGAAGACGACGATGGATCTGAGGATGAATCGAGTGACGACGAAGAAGCATCTGGTGACGAAGAAGAATTTGGTGAGGAGGATACTGAGGAAAAACCAAAAGCAGTTAGTGAGGAGGATCATGTTGATGAACAAGAGAAAGAGGATAGTAAGGAAGATACTGAGGAAGACAGTGAGGAGAGTGATGGCGAGGAGGAGAGTGATGGTGAGGAGGATGGTGATGAGGATGATGGTGAGAAAGAAGAAAAGAATGATGAAGAGATCGGTAAGGATGGTGGAGATGAAGATGAGAAAAGGCGCCAGTGATGAGAGTGATGGCGAGGAAGATAGTGAGGAGGATGATGGCGAGGAAGATAGTGAAGAGGATGATGGCGAGGGAGTAGAAAATAAGGATGAAGAGGTCACTAACAAAGATAGTCAAGAACTTGATGCTGAAACTGAACAACTCTTTCAATTTCTCGACAGAAACAGTGATCAGATTTTCAACGAGGTTGATTTTCTTGCTCTTAATTATTATAAACAAAATTGCCAAACACCCATGTGGCTTTTAACATACTTAATTTTCCTTCTTTTGTATTTTTTCATTTAATTAATAAGTATTTTGTTTTTTATTTCAGCATCATGAGCGCCCCGTAATTGATGCATCTCTAAAGGCTCCTGCGAGACGCCATGCTGCTAAACGAGCTCTCCATCTTTGCTCTCCTTATCTTAATAAGAAGACTGTCGTTGACTCTATAATGACGATGGACGAGTATAAATTTTCCAACTACTTGTTTTCGATGTTTTGCGAGAATGGGTAAGAATACTACTTGCGATTCGTACCTGCAAACTACAAGTGATTTGTATGTACAAATCACTTGTGATTTGTATGTACAAATCACTTGTGATTTGTACATACAAATCATAATTTTACGGCTACTTTCTTACAACCACATTTTTAATACAGCGATGTGGTCTTTGAAACGAAATCTGGCGATTCTTTGATCAGAGATCAAATGGAGTCATTAACACCGCGTTTTCGTGTGGATTCTGGTGTCATTGATTGTTGGTTTACTTTGCTTAATTATGAGGAAAAATTCAAAGAACCAGGAGCTATGTCGAGGCATTTCTTTCATACGGGTTGTGTTGTAAGTTTTCGATCTTTTTAATAAAGTTAGATTAAACTACATAGATGTTTTTATTCCTTAAGTGACTTATTGTTTTATTAATACAGACAAGGAATATGTGTCATGGCGGACTCACGTGGGAGCAACAGTGTGAAATATTTGATGCACAAGTTGCATTTAGTTTCAAGGACAATACTGATGCCTCTAATCTCAAGGACGTTGATTTGGTAACTTTTTTATTTTTTACAGTTTAATAAAGAAGATTACTTTCATTTATTGATTGTTTGTTCTTTGTATAACAGGTGTTCTTCCCCATTCTCGGTTCTGAGTGTTTTTATGTTGTTGTTATTAATCTGAAAAAGACGGCTATCAATATCCTTAACAACAATCATGACGAGACAACATTATATGAAGCTTACAAAGACAGATGTGATCTATTGGTAATTTACTGGTCAAAATAATTTCTTTTTTTTTTCTTCTTTGACTTTTGGAACCATTTTATAATGATTTTGTTATTTACTAGTCTGACTATTTTTTAACATTGACTTTTTTGTAGATAAAGTTGTTTGCAAGGTACCTGGAAAGTGTTGGCCACAGAAAGAGTCAAGCTGTTGCGACTGCAGTTCCACACATTCCGAAACTGAAATGTTCCACGACAGAGAATAATATCGAAGACTCTGGTATCTACTGTATGCATCATATGGATATGTACATGGGAGAACCATTTTCAAGGTGGGACTGTGAAATTGTGGGAGACTCAGATAAAGAACATCTCTTGTTGCTCTTGAGGGTCAAGTATGCAACCAAGATTTTGTCACATGACATAAATTTGCATGCTAGGAAAAATATGAAAGACTCTGAGGAATTCCATGTGAGGTTTATACCAGTGACAAAGAAGGAGATGATTAAGAATGCTATCCAGGCTAGGGCAAACCGCGAACGTTATAATTATGACTTGTAGTTGTAGTAATGAACTGTTTACTACTTATGTTTGTTTTTAAGGTCTGTTGTTCATGTGTCTTTATGGACAAGTGTTGGTCATGTCGTTATCTTGGCAGGTGGATTGACTTTTCAAATTTTGTTGGGCATGTGTCGTTATGGACACGTGTTTTGGTGGATCTATGAAAAGTCATCTTGTAGTTATGGACAACTATTTAGCCTATTTAAATAGATTTTCTTATTAAGCTACTGTGAAAAGTGAGCGTGTAGTTAATGTGACTTATTAAATTTTTGGTGGTTATTCACTGGTGTGGGAAATCACAAGTGATTTGATCCAAATCACAAGTGATTTATTACAAATCACAAGTGATTTGATCCAAATCACTTGTGATTTGTCACAAAGCCCTTGTGATTTGTTACAAATCACTTGTTAATACAACTTGAAATTATATCAATACAACTTAATAAAAAAGTACAAATTTAAATCCAACTATCATTTTTATTCAAGAAGTAATCAGCAGATCAAAGTTTTTATCTCAAGTAACAATCAACATCTTAGTTACAACTGAGGTAACAATCCACAAATATTTAAAACTTAAAGTATGTAAAGTATTTATAAAGTAAAAAAAAAAATCACTTAGTTTGAAGCAGTGTTATTCATCGATTTTTCAGCCGCTGCTTTTGCAGCCGCTATTGCCTTTGGACCTAGAGGACAAGTTTTTTTGGTATGTATATTAGTTTTCACTCCACATTCTCCGCATTTCCTCTTTGGCTTTAAACTTGCATCTATTGCTTTCTCTCTCTCACTCTTCCTACGTACCTCTCTTGTACCACCTTTGTTTTTAGCACCTGATGGGTTGTTGACGTCAATTTTTTTTGGCTTTGGAACCCCGATAAATTTCTCCATATCATCTTTTTTGCTTGGAGGATTTGGCACAGCAATGTCGACCTTCTTCTTCAATGTTCTAATCTGCTCTACAAATTCAGCCATCTTTCCTTCATCATTGCTCAAACGATGTAGGCACTCGTCTACTAAACAAGTTGCCTCATTTGTGAGTCTATAAATTGTTTCATTCTTTTCACCATATCAGTTTCTCTTTCTTCTCAAATCAGGAGGTATTATATCCCTTGTCCAACGCCTCAAAATGTACTTCTCGGGAATCTTTTCAATGTCATTATTCTTGAAAACACAAAATATGTGGCGACATAGAAACCCAAATCGAAGGAAGTGCCTACATGTACATGTCACACCCCCAAATTACCTGTTTTGCAGCGGAATGGAATTCCTGGGGATTGACTGTCATAGCACCACAATCACAGTTATATTGAACGACCTAAAGTGTCGTTTGGAAAAACACATCGTTTGATTTAATAAAATAATCAGAGTTTACAAAGTAGGTCCCAAATGTAAATCAACTTGTGCGGAAATAAATTTGTTACAATTCAAACGATGTTTTAAAGTACGAAAAACCCAAGTGAGACGCGTCGTCATCGCGACTCCATGATGTGTCCAAATGCATGCCATGAAGTGAATGCCTTAGAAACCTGAGATAAAAACATGCTAAAAGTGTCAACACAAAGGTTGAGTAAGTTCATAGAGTTTGTTTTGAAATGTAAAGCCTTTAGAAATCGTTTATGTAGCAAAGGCATTGTGAATCCACTCAGTTCCAAATCCCGCCCATACAAAACTTGCAACCTGTGTGTTCACAACCCATTGCCAAGATGTATATATTTTGTGTTCAAACATATGATTTCAATGAATTCACAATAGTACCAACTCGACGTAGAACAATAGCACTTAATCCATAGCACATAAGCAATAGCACATAAGCAATAGCACATAAGCAATAGCACCTAACTCAACGTATCAGTAGTCAACTGATATAGTACTTTATTCGACGTATAACTATAGCACGCAAACATGAACAATTTATATAGTACAACATTCGGTTTTGAAATGATGTAATCGTGATAGGAGTTATCCTTAAGAATATAAAGTACTTGTGAAAAATATAGTTAAGCATGCATCTCCCCCAAAATAGTTATGAAAACAAGTAAGAGCAGGGGCTACGAAACTCATGATAATCCGTAAGAGTTTAAAGTATTTATGAAAGTAAATGAAAACAGTTTGAGCATGTATCTCCCCCCAAAAGTAATTCAAAACGTATAAAGGTAGGGGCTATGAAAACTCACTTGGATAAACATGAATAACGGCAAAAGTGAGTACACTGAGGTTTAATGTAATGCGTCAACCGGGACCTATTATCAATGATATGATATGTCATGAGTTGCAATGTAATGTTATGCATGCACTACGTATGTTATTTATACCATTTACGGGTTTTGAAAATATTACTCGTCATCGAAAAATACTCTTTTGACGTCTTGACCAATCAAAAATGACTTTACATGTTTTTACGTCAAAATGTCATCCTACAATGGTTTTATAATGATTTTTGGTGAAATTACTACTTTTTGTCGCAAAACAATGTCGTCGGAAAAATCATGAAATCAACAAAATGGCTCCGGAAAAGTAGTCGTAAAATGGTGTACGTCGATCGTTAGAGAACGAACTCGACGGTTTTGGTAAGTTTGTATCGATATCTAGAAGTTTCAGTTCAGGAGTTTTCGTCCAAAAGGTCTCGATCATAAAGATATTAAGGGTTAAAGTTGATGATTTTGGCTAGTTGTGCGCAGAAAATAAGTTTCGGCCAATGTTTGAACGTCCGTAAATAATTTACCATAACTCCGCTTGACAAACGGCTTTTTGTTTTGAAAAATATGGCCGATGAACTTGATTTTACTAGAAGACATTTCGTTATAAAAAGTTTCACATCATGGCTAAAAACTGCCGCAAACATAGCCCTTACAGCTAATAAAATACTTGTAACGTAAAAATAATATAGTTTTTCAGAAAATAATATTTGTGGCAACTTTATGAAAACGTGCATATATTTGTCGTTTCAAATCCGTTTTCTACGTAAAATATGTCCTTAGCTTCGTATCGAAGTAAACTAATATATTTTTGAGAAGTCGAAATAATTTGTGAAGCTTAAGGCTAGTTTTTGACCCGAAATATGTAAAAACAGCAAGCTGAAATCCTGAAAATAATACGTTTCGTCGTCAAACTTTAAAAATTCACCACGGCTTCGTTATAAGTCCGTTTTTATCCGTTCAAAAGGCCACGGATTCGTTTTAAAGTATATTTTCTAAATATCAAGGCCAAAATCTCGTACCATCAGTAGGTTTTTCCAGAAATTCGATTTAAGGACAGATCACAAAATATAGTTTACGAAAATAGTTTTTCTCGGACAAAACCTATTCTAATCCCTTCAAATCAACTCCAAAGCTAATCTAATCCTACCATACACCTTCTTAGGGTGTCATGGGTTCCTAATCACCATCAAGACCAAAGAATACCATGGGAGTAATTATAGGATGACCATATTGTATATATAACTTTAAAATCATGAAATAAATGGTATAAATCACATAACATGCATATAAGCTCCAAAAATGAAAAGAAACTTATGAAAATGAAGAGGAAACATAAAATGATAAGAATATGCTTACTAGTGAAAATGAAGAGGTGTAAGTAACAAGGATTAACTTAAATATCCTTGGTTTTTATTTCAAAACCATATAAAGGATATATTCTAGGTTGTTAAACACACTTGAACTTGCAAAAATCTTGATCCCCTTGTTTTTCTTGATGTGGCCGGTTCTTGAGAGCCAAAGGAAGGAGAGAAATATTTTTGTTTAACACTTGAGAAATGAGAAGTGAATGAGGTAAATTATTTGAGGTAGTAGACTTTTATGATTGAGTGAAAACATTGACAAACACAAACCATACTATAATTAATACAACCCTCCCCTATGGCCGGTTTTAGGGGAGGTTGGTCTCTCCAAAATATATATATTTTTTTTTTAAATTGTAACTTGTATATATATTGTAAAGAAAGTGTAAGTAAAATGTAAGTTATTTGTACAAGTAAATGGTAGTCTTTAGGTACAAGTAAGTTTTTAGTAAATCAAAATAGAATATATTGAGATGATAAAAATTGTAAAAATACTTTCCTTGTGAAATTCGGGTGATAAAATAATTATCGTACAATTTTTAAGAAAAACGACGTAATAATTAAACTTTAACGATTAAAATACCAAATAAATTTGAAACACTAGGAAAACTAAAAATATAGTTTTTATAAACTAAATGTAAGTTTAAAAATACCTCGGGATCATTTTTGAAAGTAATGAGTTAAATACTCAAAATAAAAACTCACGCGATAAAGATTTTTAAATAAAAATTACGCGTTGCAAGTGAAAATGAAATGTCGTGAATGAATCAATGAGATGCACATGATGTCAATGAAATGTAGACTAATCATAGTCCATATGAAATGTACGTGATGTCATGATCATGAATTCGCCGCTAAACCTCCAAGGTTACGCGAATTTGAAACAAGTAAACCAAGTTTACTAAAAAAATGTTGAAATAATGAGACATGAACGGTGTCGAGAAATGACCTGAAAGTACGGGTTGTCACAGTACAGATCACTGATCCATCTTCCAAATTGCGCAATACCTTAGCAGAGCAAAACACAAAAAAATGAATAATGTAACAAAGAGTCACAAATGATTTGTTACAAATCACAAGTTATTTTACTAAATCACTTGTGATTTGAAACAAATCACTTGTGATTTGTAATAAATCACTTGTGATTTGAAACAACAAATCACAAGTGATTTATTACAAATCACAAGTGATTTATTACAAATCACAAGTGATTTGTTTCAAATCATAAGTGTTCTATACGTTGTGCAAGCATAAAAATGAAGAAAAACACACAATATTAAATTAAAAGAGCTTTTTTGTACCTTATACATTGCCTGAACACGCGCCACCTTTGGTTTTTCTACCGCCTCACTTTTTCCCTTCTTTTTTTCCTTGTATAGTGTTCTATATTCACCATAATTCTTATCTCTAATGAGTGTTATCTCACAGCCGTCTCCAGTTTGTACATTCTGTATCTGACAATCCCAGATTCCTTCATTAATTTCTGTTTGAACTCGTAGAAAAATTGTCCTTGTGTATACCAAAGCAGCATGTTTTTCAATCATCAGTTTTGTTTTTAACTTGGGCATCGAATCCATTGAATGAAAGTCTAACTGCTCTTGAATGTGTCTTTGCTTTTCCATTGCAGATTCGAAGCAGATCATGAAGTTAATCAGTGTCGATCCTTCGTTTGTGAAATGCGAGAAGAATGAATTTTCACTTTCTGACCTTGAAGTAGTCCTCATTAACCCAAACAGTGGCGAGTCAAGAAAATAAGCAGGTATCCATGCTGATCGCATATTAAACATCTTCGTCATCCACTTATGATCTTTTAAGCCAAAATCTTCAATTAATTTTCCCCACTTTTCCTCAAATCCCCTTGGTTCCAAGAACATATCCCATACAATCTCGTTGAAGCGCCTTTTGAAGTCTGTTTCATCATATATCTTCTTACAAATCTGTCAAACAATTCCACTCATCAATGCTACAAGTCCATAGGCTTAGTGATGGTACAACTTTACGTAAAATCATAAGTGATTTATTAGAAAGTACCTTAGCTGGAACCTTTTGGGTGATATGCCACATGCATAGCCTGTGTTTTGACTCTGGGAGAATGGCTGCAATAGCTTTCTTCATCGCCCCATCTTGATCTGTGACGACCATTGTAGGTTGCTTGTTAAATGCTGACATGAATGACTCCAAAAGCCAAATGTAGGATTTGGTGTCTTCACTTTTCAGCATTCCCGCAGCAATTGTCACACTCTTTATGTCGTTATCTATTGCAGTAAATGGAACGAATACCATATTGTACCTGCAAGCATCTAAAACACATGGAAAGCATATATAAATAAACACCTTCTGTGAGAAATCACAAGTGATTTGGTTCAAATCACAAGTGATTTGATCCAAATCACTTGTGATTTTACTAAATCACTTGTGATTTTCTAATGGCATCTGACAGATAACAAGTGATTTTTACTTTATTGATAAAGTCAAAATAGTTGAAACTTACTTATTAGTCCTGAACGTCGCATCAAAAGAAATGATGTCGCCAAATTCTTCAAAGTTACATTTCATTACTTCGTCTGTCAAAAACAGTGCAACTAGTTCGCTGTCTTCTACTTTCTAGTGAAAAGAAAAGTTTGGCACATACGCTTTTCTGTTTTCCATCTTGTTAATTAGCATTTGAGAATCCCCTTCCCCTATGAAGCAGTTAAGTTCCCTAAAATAGTTCTTAAAATCCATAACCTGCCCGTCAACTAGGTCATACCCTTTCATGCTACTATAAATATGGTGAGCTACAGTAGCACCTATATTTGCGGTTTTAGCTTTCATGACAAAGAGCTTTTCAGAGTAGACCATTTTTCTTTCCGTCTTAGAGAGATGTCGATATACTTCCGGAAAAAGCGTATGGTTATGCCTAGGATTGAATTTTGCTAGTATGTATTTTCCAGAAACAGGATCCAAATCTAACTTGACACGTGCCATACAACCTGTTACCCGTAGGTTCCTGTTTCGAATAGCCTTATCATTTCCTTGGCTTTTTAAAGTATCTATGTTGATGTTCCTAAGTTTTCCTTCACGGTTACACATCAGATACTTGTGTTGTACAAAACCACTTCTATTTTTCCTTTGTGATGAAAGCTTTATTTCAAATCCACCTCTAAGAGCGTAAGCCTTATACATCCTAATAGCCTCATCTAGTGTGTCAAAGTAAACCCCCTCTTTCGGTATTAATTCTGGTTCCATATTAGGTTGCCAATAAACTGAACCCCCAGGTGTCTCCTTATGAATTACTAAACTCGCTTTAGGTGTTGTCACAGCTTCTGAAAAATATACAAGGTTGAAGTTTGTTTTAATCATATTTTTTTAAATCATTTGTGATTTACCATAAATCACAGGTGTAAATCACATTTGCTTTAGCACAAATCACATGTGATTTATGGTAAATCACATGTTGTAAATCACATTTGCTTTAGCACAAATCACATGTGATTTTTATGGTAAATCACATGTTGTAAATCACATTTGATTTATCATAAATCACATGTGATTTACCATAAATCACCTGTGATTTACGTATATCTCATATTTTGCCTCAAAACTGAAAGAAATTTAACAAAAGTACAAATGACTTGCCGTTAACATGTGTCTCATTTTCATCATCTATTTCAGCACTTCTGATATCATCTTCAACAATAAACCGAACTCGTTCAGCATCACCGGCATCATTCATTGCAAGTAAACCGTCTTCAACTATCCGAACTCCTTCAACATCATCAACACTCATAACCTCGCTACCTTCTTCAACTATCCGAACTCCTTCGACATCATCAACACTCATAACCTCGCTACCTGCATCACAAACACTGCCTACACTACCTTCAAAAACCTGAACACGAGTGATTTCTCCAATATTGTCCATGTGTGTGTGATTGTGTGTGTGATTGTGTGTGTGACTGTGTGTTTTGAATGATTTTGATGTTTTCTGGATCGGATTTGAATGTTTTTGATGATTTTTGACCTAATTCGACCTAATTTTTGGATCGGATTTGAATGATTTTTGTGACAACCCGTACTTTCAGGTCATTTCTCGAAACAATTCATGCTTCACTATTTCAACATTTATCGTAAACTGGGTTTGCGTGTTCCAAATTCGTGTAACCTTAATGGTTTAGCGGCGAATTCATGATCATATCATCACGAACATTTCATATAGACTAAGTTTAGTCTACATTTCATTAATATCATTTACATCATGTTAGTTCATTCATGATTTTACATTTCACATTTAACGCGTAAATTTTATATTAAATAAACGTTATCGCGTGAGTTATTATTTTGAACAATTAATCCGATACTTCTAAAAATGATCCCAATATATTTTTATACTTACATTTAGTTTATAAAAACTATATTTTGAGTTTACCTAGTGTTCTAAATTTATTTTGTATATAAATTGTTAAATTTATATTATTACAACGTTTTTCTTAAAAACTACACGATAATTATTATATCACTCAAATTTTACAAGAAATGTATTTTTACAATTCTTATGATCTCAGTATACTTTACTTTGATCCCTTAAAACTTATTTTAGTCCATACTACTCAAATTTCACAATTATGTACAAGTTACAACAATTTTACCTAACTATACATTTTACTTATACTTTTAACAACTTTACACAATATATAAAAGAGAAAAAAAAAAAATATTTTGAGAAACATTATCCCCCAAAATCCGGTCATGAGGGGGGTGATGCATTTAAGAGTGGTACAAAATTTTCAATTGTATAGATATATACACTATCTTAACTTCATTCACTCATTGATTCATTTCATTTACTCATAGTTGGTAAAGGTGTTTTTTTTTCTCTTGTTTCTCTCCTCCAAACCGGTTCTTCAAGAGTGTTACAAGGGATCACAAAATTTTTACAAGATCAAGTTTATTACAATCTAGATCACACTCTTAATAAGGTTTTGAAATAAAAACCTAGGGTGTTTAGGCTAACCTTTGTTCTTTGCACCTCATCATAATAGCTTGTAAGCATATTTCTATCATTTTTCATCTTCTCTTATCATTACATATGTATTTTATCATTTTCATAGCAAGCATGCAAGACTTGTGTTAGTTATACCATTTTTACCTTGATTTTAGAGTTTTATATATATAAAGTCATCCTATAATTATTCCCTTGGTATATTTTGGTCTTGATGATGTTTAGGAACCCATGACACCGTAAGAAGGTGTATGGTAGGATTAGATTAGCTTTGGAGTTGATTTGAAGGGATTAGAATAGGTTTAGTATGAGAAAAACTATTTTCGACAAGTATATAAAAGTGTTCTGTCCTTATTTTGTTTTTCTGGAAAATCCGACAGTAGGCACGAAATTTTGGCCTTGATATTTAGAAAATATACTTTAAAACGAATCCGTGGCCGCTTGAACGGATTAAAACGGAGTTATAACGAAGAAGTTATGAATTTTTCAAGTTTGGCGACGATATATACATTTTCTGAAAATTTCAGCATACTATTTTAGTTTTGTACGAGTCAAAAACGAGCCTTAAGCTTTACAAATTATTTCGACTTGTAAAAAATATATTATTATACTTTGATACGAAGCTAAGGACGTATAAAACGTAGAAAACGGATTTGAAACGACTAAGATATACACGTTTTCATAAAATTGCCGTAATTATTATTTTTAGAAAAACTATATTATTTTTACGAGATAAGTGTTACGGTAACTAAAACGACCATGTTGAAGGCTGTTTTTAACGATGATGTAGAACTTTTTGTAACGAAATGTCTTCTAATAAAATTAAGATCATCAAGCATATTTTTCAAAACGACCAACCGTTTGTATAGCGGAGTTGTAATGAATTATTTACGGTTGTTTAAACTTTGCCGAAACTCATTTTTAAACCACATTTTGGACAAAATCACCATGTTTAACCTCTATTATCTTTATGTTCGAGACCTCTATGACGAAAACTTATGAACTGAAACTTCTAGATTTTGATACAAACTTCCCAAAACCGTCGAGTTCGTTTCCTAACGATTGACGTACACCATTTTACGACTAGTTTTTCAAAGCCATTTTTATCACTTTCATGAAAATTTCGACGACTTTATTTTACGACGAAAAGTGATAATTTCACTATAAATCATTACGAAACCATTGTAGGATGACATTTTGACGTAAATACTTGTAAAGTGATTTAAGAATGGTCAAGACGTCAAAAGAGTATTTTTCGACGAAAAGTATTATTTTCAAAACTCGCAAATGGTATAAATAACATACGAAATGCATGCATGACATTACATCATAACTCATTACATATCATATCATTCGTAATAGGTCCAGATTAAAGTTTCACATTATACCTCGGTGTACTCACTCTTGTCATCATTCCAGTTTATCAAGTGAGTTTTCATAGCCCCGTTTTACAAGTTTTTACATTATTTCAAACCTACGGGGGAGAATACATTGCACAACATTTTTATTACGATACCAAGTATGTTAAATTCATTTACATTGCTTAAGTTACCACGTTGCCAGTTAAATGTCCCCACTTCATATGCATGAGCCGTTAATTTCTTAGAAGCGTGTGTGAGTGGATAGATCTATCGAGGGTGACGCCTCCATCCGGGTTGGTGAATCCCAACTAGTCATACGGATGCATTTCATTCATAAACATTATTAGAGTTGTTTGGCAAGACACTCTGTTGGGGCGAACATCAGTCGGAGCTTCGGTATCATGCGCTTAAGCAATTGTAACATTTTTATGTGACATGATTGTCATACCAGTAACATTTTTATGTGACATGATTGTCATACCTGATCTATACTTGCGTAGTCGTATAAAACATTTACCAAACCTATGATTTCTCAGCAACATTATTGTTGACCGTTTTAGCAATGTATTTTCAGGTAACTAAGACATACTCATCATGGCATGGTTAAGGAACCTTTTGAGTCGCGGCGTCGACTTATATCATTGTACATTATGGCATTCTTTCAAAACATCGTTTGTACTTGTAATCTACTTATATTCCTGCAAACTTTATGAACTTTTGGGACCTATATTTTGTAACTCTGATTATTTTATTAATTCAAACGATGTATTTTCCAAACGACACTTTAGGTCGTTCAATATAACTGTGATTGTGATGCTATGAAAGTCAATCCCCAGGAATTCCATTCCGCTGCAAAACAGGTAAATTGGGGGTGTGACAATTTTGATGTTTTCTGGATCGGATTTGAATGTTTTTGATGATTTTCGACCTAATTTTGGGATCGGATTTGTAGAATTGATGAATTTAATTGATGAATTTTCATAATTGGATCGTGTTTGGTGTATGTTTGTAACTGTGTGTTTTGTCAGTTTTTTTTTGGATCGTAGAATGAGAAGTGTATCGGAGAAGCGTGATATGATATCACCAAATGGACAAAATTGCCCCTATAGTGTAAATAGGAGATTTAATCTTGTCCTTTGGATGAAGGTAGATTGGATGGCTAGGATCATGCCATTTGATCTTTGAAAAGTATCTGCACTATACGGATCCCACCCCATAAGAATGAATGACATTTTCTCTCGCTACAGCTTTTTCTTTATTCAAAATATTTTTTTTTCAATTTTTCCTTAATCATTGCATTATATTCTATTTTTTATTTTATTTTTTTTTTCTAATATCTATCATTTAAAAATACCCTTAATACACACACATATACTCACAATAACTAATAAAGTACACTCTTTCCACAATAACAAATACAAATATTCCTTCTCTCTACTTCTTTCTTTTCTTTCACGTAAAGCATGTTATGATATTTCCTCTTTCATTTGCCTACTACAAGCGTGGTTTTTCCTTAGTCACACGCTACCCACTAAAAATGAATTAGATCAAATGAGATAATAATTTAAATGAGAAGTAACTGCATATTTCCTGCAAAGTCTTTCTCTTACTTTAAATGAGTAGCTAAAAATTCTTCTTATTTTTCTCATTTTAGTTTTTATTCTCAACGGGTCCGTTCCTAATTAACATATCCAAATCTTTTATTTAAGAAAATGGAATGTTAGAGCTAAACTAAAATATTAAGGAGGACAATTATTACCCACGCAATAATAGATGGGTAAAGATAAAAACTTATTCGTAAAAAATGGCTTATGAAACTAGTTAGTCTTTTCAAGATTATAACATGCTTATACGTGTTATAAAATTCGTAATATTTTTTAAAGGAATTGTTACCTTTGTTATTTTGTGAAGATAACGACTTACACGTGAATCTAACTAGATACATAAGATAGTTGTGCCCGCAAGGACTAATAATGTATATGAGGCAAACTATAGTTGTAAGGAGCTTATAAATACTCCTTATGACTTTCTGTAAAGGGTGTGAGAAAGTATAGCATAATCATTAGAGAAACTTTGGGATAGGGAGTGGTTGTCCAACGCGTTTACCTTTCGTAGACCAGTAAAAAACTTTCAATTTCTAGACATGGGTTACTTAGGACTTGGGCTACTACCTAATATCATAACATGTGTCCGCTAAGTGTTCTCTTAGGTGACCTGTATTTTCAGGCGACTTGTACCTTGGCCGACCAAAATTTTGTCATTTAGTAATTTTTTTTCACTAAATGACAAAATTTTGGTCGCCTAAAGTAAAAGTCGCCCCGACTATACAGGTCGCCCAACAGAACAACTAGGGGACAAGTCTTACACCTAGGGGGACACGTGTCATGATATTAGGTAGTAGGCCAAGTCCTAAGTAGCCCATGTCTATTTGAGGATAAAAAATTTAGTGGTCTGAAAAAGGTTAACCCATGGGGCGACCGGTCCCTTTTTGGAATTTTCTCCATTCATTTTCTTTCATATCAAATGAAACACATTCTTTCACATTTGTCTCTTTACATTCTCTCTCTAACCATGATTAGTGTTTATCACCAATCCCGACATCCCGATCTCATGAATTTATATGAATCTTGATGTTTACAATTTGTATTAGAGCCTAATTATGACGGTGTGATGTTTTAGTTAAAAAAACAAATCAAAATGGGCTTTAAAGATCTAAACGTGTAGATGTTCTTCAAACCGAGACCCGATCTCAAAAGTTTTGCAGAAAACTAGAAGGGGGGGGGGGGTTGAATAGTTTTGCCGATTTTAAGCTAGTTTCAAAAACCTTAGATTCAATGTTATGTGAAATCGTATGGATGAAAAGATAGTATAGATCTAAGAGTAATGCAAGTAAAGAAAGCAAGTAAAGTAAATGATAGAAATGACACAACTGATTTATAGTGGTTCGGCTACAAGGACACCTTCCTTGCCCTACTCCACTCCCCGAGTCACCTACTCGAGAGTTCAAGCACTATGTCAACAAACTTCTTCAACTCGGCGGAGAAGCCTTAACAACGTCGCTTACACTTTTTCCGGTACAAAGCTAAATATCGAGTCCGTAACAAGGAGGACTAAACCAACACTACTATAACACAACAAATATGTGAAATATGAAATACAAGATCTTCGCTACAGATATCTTGTGGAGGAACAAATCAATCAAGGACCCATTGTTTGGATGACTTGTAGAATGTTCGTGATCTCGCCTTAGAGAAGGACCTATATGAGAATCACAATAAAAAAAAGAAGAACTACTCTCTAGATCAAGTGATCTTAGGTTAGAAGAATGTAAGAATATATGAGAGAGTTTGTAAGAAGAGGGGTGAGTTACAATGAAAAAATGGCTCTCTATTTATAGGCAAATTCTTGCCACTGTTGCACGGATCCCTTGCCTGAAGGATCCGTCTAGTGTAACTTGAGGGATCCGTGAGACCCTCCTGTTTGCCCATGGGTTTTTGGGTTATGGGTCATGGGTCCTAGACTTTGGACCATGGGTATCTAAGTAGATACAATGTATCTAATAGATGCGATGCATCTAGACAATGGGTATGGGTTAACTCAATGGGTTATGGATATGCTCTATGGGTATGGTGTAACAATTCTCATTTTCAGAATTTCTATCCATTCTCAAATTTTTACTATTCATCTCGAGAAATTACTATTCACTTTTACTATTCACTTTCACTATTCATCCCGTAAAATTTTTATTTCACATTCTCGTAAGATAAATTATTTTAGTAATATCCTGAGAGTTTGACAATCGTTAGATCATTTTCGCAAAAGTTATTAAGAAAACATCGTTTTAAAGTTTCGTTTTGGTCGGAACACCATTTAAACATCCCGCGCATAACGAAAATCAACTCTGACAATTTTCCTCACATCAGATTAATTTTTGGATCACTCATAATAAATTAGAAGAATTTTTAAGATTTCATTTTAAAATGTTACCAAATAAACCCTGAGCCGTACGAGACTAAACTTACGTTTTAAACAATTCTACGTAGACCCAGACTTAACCATTCCTGCACTGTATTTTCTAAGATGTTTAGACACTTTTACATTTTTTGGAAAATTCAAACATATTTCCCTCCTCCATTGACCATAAAGAAATTAACCTTGAACGTTCTACATTTTTGCTTAAATCGCGTAACTTTTAGACTTCACGTATAACTGTTAAGTTATCCCACGTATGACGAAAAACACATTTTGACATCTCATATTACTTTTAGACTAATTTTAGTCTACTTTAAATAAATTCACGGTCGTTTCCCTGAAATTTCGATCTTTTCTGATAAATCGCGAATTACACGTTTTTGACCCGCGTTTCCAGCTTTAGGCAGCGTTTTTGCACCCAATAAGACTTATCACTCATTTTATATTTTTATATGGAGTATAATGATGAGTTTCATCATTCCTACAAGTTTCGTATTTTTACGATACCCGGTTTTACGTTTTATGGCTTAACAACATACGGTTGGCATTTAACGGAACCAAAACTCACTTCGTAACCAAGATAAGATCAAGACTTATCATCTAAGCCTTGTCACCAATTGTGAGCGCCTCTAGAGGGGGGAGTCATCATTCATGTGGCTTGATCCTAACCATGGTTCATTTAGATCTTTACATGTGTCCTAACTTAACCATGGTTAATATTTAACCCAATATATGGTTAACCATACTTACCCTCCTATAAATAGCAAGTGAAATACATCCTAAACACCTTCATAAACTGAATTGGGTCGTTCATAGCATAAAACCATCATATCTTCCATAATTTGTTCTTAAACTCCAAGTTTATGCAAAGAAGTTTCAAGTAGTAAGTTACTACATCAAATCCCTAGCAAGTTTAAGTGATCTTCTTGAGTTTAAATCCACTCAAGTCACTTAGTACTTCATCACCAACTCTTCAAGATTGCAAGGGTGCCAAGGTGTAGAAAGCTAGCTCAATCCGAAGTCTTAAGTGATCAATCAAAGTCCTATCCTTACTAACTTAATCTTTTCTTAATTGAAAGCCAAAAGTTGTAAGCAGCTAATCACCACCATCATCTCTTCTTAATTATTCACAATCTTAACAATTTCATGCTATATATATAGTTACTATGTTGATTCATGATGTACAAATACTCAATCACATGTTTTAATTCACATATTGTCGTAAAAGTAACAAACTAGTAAACTAGTCATATTCTACACATTTGAGACTGTTAATACAAATAAGCCGTAAAAACGTTTATTTATATTTTACGATCTTCTATTGTTTTGTAGATAACAAAAGTAAAATCATATTAACGAAACAAATAAAATACGTAAATGGTTTGAACTAATAGTTTTATAACACAATTACGTTTTTCACATAAAACACTATAACAAGATTAAGTGATTTTATATTTTAGATACACATGTACAACAACTAGTGTTTACATATTGCCTTAACAAGTTTAAGTAACTCTATGAGTTAGATACATATGTACAACAACTAGTGTTTACATATTGGGTTAATACATACTTATATTAAGTACACTAAAATGGGTAAAAACAAGTATATACTAAAATGGGTAAAAGTAAGTATATACTAAAAAGATAAAAACTAGCAAATGGTTTTTGACCCATAACCCATGGTTTTATATATACCACTTACACAAGTTCAATGTATCCTTAAGGTACATTGTATCTAGATTGAAAACCATGGATCAACCCATAACCCATGACCCATGACCCATAACCCAAAATACCCATGGGCAAAGAGGAGCGGACCACGGATCCCTAGCTTTGTGCTAGCCGGATCCTAAGTGGAAGGGATCCGTGGGATCCGGGGAAACAGTAGGTTTTTCCTCTATAAATAGTGAGCCATTTCTTCATTAGATCTCACCCTTCCCCAACATACTTTCTCCCCTGAGTTAAATCTCACTAACCATAGATCCAAGAGATCTATGTTTGTAGTTTTGTTTTTGTGTGATCTTGTAGGTTCCTCTTAAAGGGAAGATCACCACCTTTGAAGTCGAGCAAGCTCAAGTCCATGAGTTGCCAAGCTTCCTCATCATCAAGGCTATTGAAGTCCTCTTGTTGATGATCCCTTTCTTTCTTCAAAGAAGCGTAGTGTTAAAGACATTAGTGAAAGATGTCTCAAGTGTCAAGACAAAGATGTTAGTGAAGGGTATCTATCGTCTATAAGATAAGCACTTGTGGTAGGTGCTTAGAAGTCAAGACAAGAAGCATTAGTGAAAGGTGCTTAGAAGTGAAGACACAAGACATTAGTGAAAGGTGTCTTGTAGATCTAATCAAAGACATTAGTGAAAGGTGTCTTGTAGATCTAATCAAAGACATTAGTGAAAGTTGTCTTGTAGATCTAATCAAAGGCATTAGTGAAAGGAGCCTTAGATGTACATTCGATATGGTGTGTTTCGATGTACTAGATAGACTAGCATTAGATCCAAGGATATTGATGTCCTTGATGATGTTGTAAAGGAGTAGATCTCCTTTGGGATTAGTCGTTGGTGTAGTGTGGTAGTAGTTCCTCCATTGCAATGGAACTAGGTGCTTAGCCTAGTACCTAATAAAGGGTAGGCGACGTTGTGAAGGTGTAGTTCACCTAAGGTGTGAAAGAACTCGGTGGTTAGCCTAGCACCGTATAAAGGGTAGGCGACGTTGTGTTAGGTGTGGTTCGCCTTGGTGTGAAAGAACTCGGTATTTAGCTTTGTACCGGAAAAAGGTTAAGCGACGTTGTGAAGGCTTCTCCGCCATAAGGAGATTGGTGTAGTGATTACAAACTCTCGAGTAGGTGACTCGGGGAGTGGAGTAGGGCAAGGAAGGTGTCCTTGTAGCCGAACCACTATAAATACTCGCGTTGTGGTTTTGTGCTTCTTACTCTTATCTTTTCATTACATATCTTTATATGCTTGTTTATCAACATCCAACACACACGACCAAATAGATTGACATAAGTCGATCTAAATAGTTTAAAAGGGAGTTTTAATTGGTAAAACTATTCAACCCCTCCTTCTAGTTTTCCACAATTGGCATCAGAGCTTCGTTACCAAGTTTCTTGAAGTATACTGTACTTTAAAAACTTGATATGATCCATAGTTAATTGAAAACTACAAAGAAGGTTTTTCATAAAAACAAACACCATGTTTTTCAAAAACTATATGTTTGGATGTTGAGTTGATAACAACATTTTTTTATATATATATATATATTTTTGCACTAATCTTCCTTGTGATATTGATTAGTCAAAGCTCATACTCACCAAGCTTTAGGAGTTGCTTGGTAACAAGAATACCTTCCTTAAGAAGGTATCTTAGACGCAAAAGAGCAGGAATCGTCTAAGTGACTTTTGTCATTTGTAAAAGACATTCCTAAGTGCATTCGAGGTATGACTTTCTACTTATATCTAAATGATACTTGTTTAGTATATAAGTTTTATTTGCTAGGCTTTTATTTGAGTAGATTTTTGTGTTTACACATGTTTTACATGTAGCTTCGTTAGGAAGCTTGTTTTTCACATACGTGTTATTTTTCTCGTCTATAGTCATAGTATGTAGAGCTTATGCTTTATTTCTTCTAATAAAACAAAAAACACGAATTTCAAAAATTCCTCCTTCCCTATTAATAAACCCACTCGACGCACACTTTTTCAACCCTCAACTTTTCAAATTTTCCAATTTCAAATAATTTCTTCTCATTCAAAAAACTTCATCTTCTTCTTCATTCCATCTTTTCCTAAACCAAGAAGATCCGTCATCAACATGGTTTACATCGCACTCGTGCTCATCGCCCTAACACTCATCGCACTTGTGTTCCCTATGATGAAGTTCATATACGGAGACATTTACTTTGTGTTGTTAATCTATATTGGTGTCATTTACCCAATCCTTTGTATCATCCTTAGCATTGAAATGCAATATTATTAATTATCTATTTTATCTAGGATGTTTGTGTTATTATGTGTGTTTTATTTCTTTTGATCTATATGTGTTATATTCTTTCGTGATACATTAGATGTCATGTATGCATGCTAAAAGAAATTGTAGGATAAAACATACTTCATGGTACAATAACCGTAAAACCTATGTTTTTATTAAAACTGGTTCTGTTACTACAGATCCACGGATCCCGGAAGTTAGACTAGCCGGATCCCTTTTGAAAAGGAACCGTGGGATCCGTCCTACTGGAAAACAGTTTTCATGCAAGATTAAAAATCACTATCTTCCAAAATAATAATCCACTAGAGCTTCAAAACCATGGATTAGCTAAATACTAATTGTTAATAGAATATCTAGTAAAAACATTAGATTATTATAGGTTGACCATAAACGTCTTCCCTTATTAACCCATCACTTCTATAGGTTCAACTATGACGCATGAATACGAGTTTGATTTTTCACTCACTAGCGTCTACACCCCGAACATTTCCCTTGAGCCCAACACACCTGGCAAGTAACGAGGATCGCTCTTTATCTCTTTGGTTTTATATCAAAAACCAAAAATTCACTTTAAGCCTTGGGCATTTTGCTCACATCCTCCGAATTCCAAACCATGGACAATGTGCCTTCACCGAAGATTGGTCTCTTGACTCTCTCTTCAATTTTCGTGAAGAAAATAGCCCATATTGTTCACACATACCCTCTCCGGAAGAATTAACACGCATGATATGCAAACCTCGACCATATTAGTCCAATCCAAACATTATCCATACACGGGATATCCGAGAAGAGTATAAGCCTGCTGCTCTTACTCTACGTGAAAATGTTTGGAGTCTTAGGGGAAATCGAGATATTCTTCCTGCTTGTTGTGCTCACATGTTGTACTATTTGCTAACACAACAACCATACAATCTCACCTACTTCTTCGCAAGGCGAATTGCAAACCTTCAAGGCTCCAAGAATAAACTCATTCCTTATGGAATGTTCTTGACACGCCTCTATCACAATCTTATGCACTTCCATCCTCAATTTCAAAGTCCGTTGTACGTACTTGTGAACAAGATGATGGAACCGCTAAACATATCTCTCATGAAGACTTTCTTCATTCATGATTCCACCAATACCCATCAATCACATAATGATCCTCCTAGTGAAGACACTCAAGGAACCTAGAATAGTCAAATAGGATCAATTCTACTCTGTAATCCTATCTCTTCCAT